>JAJLXD010000060.1:5332-127467 GCA_030571115.1 Wickerhamomyces sp. yHMH617 | reverse complement strand
CAGCCTGCAATTCTGCAATATCAATGCATGCATCACTGCACATTATATCTCTGATCACTGGTTGTACTGTAACATTCTCAAGTCCTAAGCTATGGAATTTAATATTTAACAATTAAAAATAGAACAGTTAAAGTTGAAAGCCGAGGCTGTGGATTGTCATCTTGACTACTTCTTTGATGTCAAGTCAATTATAATCATAATTAATCATATAAATCATAATATTCTGTTGCTGGGGGGCGTTACTCGCGAATAATTTAAGGTGAAACTGAAGCATAATGAGATTAATATAAGTGACACAAAAAGCACTGGAATGAGAAACACAGGATTCAAGCATTGATGAAATATACAGATTTACGGGATACGAGAAGATTGGAATGTTTGATCAAAAACCGTTGAAAGCCACTGCTGCTTCACAATGTCGCTAGATTATCAAAACTATTTGAACCTTGATCCTACCTCCAACAACAGCTCCGTTTTGAGCTCCGCACATTTTCTTTATTTATTGGACTTCCTCAATAGTTCTCGAGCAGGATCTGCTCAGAATACTTCCGGTATCTCTTTCCAAACCTTTGTCTCTTCTTTGGCGATCTCATTAATATACTGCGTTTTTCAAACATCAATTTTCAGCCTATTACGATGCAAGTTCAAGAACATTTATCAACCTAACTGCTATTTTGTATCTGATGGGCAGAAGGAAATCCCTTTGAATGATGGATTTTTTGATTGGATCTTTCCTACAATATCCAACCCTTTGATCTATTACAAGAAAATGGGACTCGATGCTTATTTCTTTCTAAGATATTTGAGATTCTTGATAATTTTGTTTGTTGGGTTAGCATTCTTCAACATGCCAATATTGATCCCCGTGAACTATTACTCAGGCTACGACAATTATGCTCCTCAGGACTTGGTGAACTATACAAATGGTACGGTCCCCAAAGTCTTAGGTTTGGATCGAATCTCGATGTCAAATATAGCACCCAAGTATTCGTCAAGATTGTCTATTCATTTGACAATGGCTATAATATCAATATTATGGTTTCATGGATTGCTACTAGGTGAACTTTGGAAATTTATTAAGATAAAGAATCATTACCTTGCAGAGGCTACCAAATATCCAACTGAAAATCAATTGAGAGAGTTCTCCAATATCCTTTATGTTGATAATATTCCACCAAAGCTCCTTGAAAAAAAGGAACTTGAGAAAATGTTTAATGAAATTTGTGGTGCTAGAATTAGGAGTATTTGGTTCGTTTTTGATTATGGTGATGTGAAAACTTATTTTGTAAAGAATGTTGCGTTACTTGATAAAATAGAGTCTTTGGAAACTCTACTCATTGAAGATAAATTCTATAATCACTCTAAGACTTTTGTCACTGATGCACCAGCTTATAAAGTGAACAGATTTCTCTTTTCTCTACGAAGTATAGCAAATTACAGACTCAAATTCAAGTGGTCACTCGTCCCTGTTTTTTACTATGCATCTTTACAAGACCAAATCAATGATGCCACTGATGAGTTTATTCACAATAATTTTTTATACTGCAACGAAAAAGTTAGATTATTGATGAAGGATCAGGGACCAATTAACGATTACAAATTTAATAAAGTATTCGTCCAGTTTGAAGATTCCATACACCCCGACATTTTGAATCAAGTACAAATATCAAACAAGTTGAATGAGTTGGATAAAACATTGATATATGTTGATCCTGATGATGTTATTTGGGATAACATAGCTGTTCAGAGCAATATGTATCTGTTTGTAAGAAGAATAGTGGGCAATATTCTAGAATGTGTTGTTATTTTAGGGTGGGTTGTTCCTGTTGCATTCTTTGGTTTAATCTCACAACTTCCATATTTGACTACTCTTATTCCTCCGCTCAAATGGTTGAATTATCTCCCAGTATATATAACTGATGTTATATCAAATCTTCTTACTGTTTTTCTCTTGTTGTGTTTAACTCAATTGGTTCCTTGTATTCTTAGATGGATCAGTTACATCAAATGTTCTAGAACAGGTGCTGAAGTGGAGCTTGATGTTCAGAAGTGGATGTTTATCTTCTTATTTATCCACATTTTTTTGGTAGTGACCATATCCTCTGGGTTCTCAGTTATCATTGAAGGATTAGTGAATAACCCCGTTTCAATTCCAAACATTCTTGCGTTGAATTTACCAAAGTGTTCAAATTTCTTTTTTTCATACATGATCATAAGAGGGCTTTCATACTTTGGTAACAATCTACTTCAGAATTATCAGCTATTCATGAATAGTTTCATTTACCCGTTAATTGATTATACTCCGAGGAGAAGGTTTGAAAGACTTGCCAATCCGCCAACTTATTTATGGGGATCCATTTACCCTGCAATGTCGATTTTGGGTGCAATTGGATTGGTATATTCTATCATTGCACCATTAATCTTATTATTCTCTTCCCTTTCGTTCTTGTTAGTTTTTGTCTCATTCAAATATTCGTTGGCGTATCAGTATAATGTTATAAACCACTCTGAAACATATGGTCAATTTTATCCAAGATCCATTTTTCAACTATATTCTGGAGTTTATTTTATGGAGGTTTGTTTGATAGGAATGTTTGCACTATCAAGAAATGAGCATAATGAAGCTGATTGCTTATATCATGCACTATTAATGTTTGGCTTCTTAATCGCAACTGCTGTCGGAGAAGCTCAAATACGAAAGATGTTCAAAGGGCTTCTATCGTGTAATTTACCATTGAAATTACATAAACAAACATTGAACCCCGGCAATAATGGTGGACAAAAAGTGAAAACAAGTCAAGATCAGGTATCAATAGTTAATGATAGTTTTTATCAGAAATGTTTTCAACGTAAGAAATGGATAATATGGCTTCCAAATGATCCTCATGGTATAGTGAAGCAAGAGATTGATAATTTGAAAACTCTAGGAATCAATTGTTCTACTGCATTCTGTGACTTGACAGGTAATGGAGAGCTTGAAATAACTAACTGTCCACCAGACGCTGAATAATGGTATAGTCTCTAAATTAAAACGTCATTATTTGTTATTTGTAAACTATGAACAGAGTGGAGTCAAACTATTTATCTAGAGTATCCTCATCTGGAATATTAGGCTCTCTAACGTTCTTTCTCCTTGGCCACATACTTGGTAATCTGATTACCTGAGATCTTGGCTCCACACATCTTTCAATGAACCAACTTTTCAGTTGGTTTTCAATCAAGTGTCCTATCTTTGGCACATTTTCAAGCTTCGATCTTGAACCAACCAATGACCTTATATTGAACTCTAACCTGAAGTCAGGGGCAAATGAAAACATCAAAGCAGTTCCTTTTCCCTGTTCCTCACTAGCAGCATCTTTGACTAAAGATACGGTCAAACAGCCACTAAATCTCACAATGGAGGCACTTAACTGAATTGGTAAGTTTGCTCTCAGGGGAACTGGTTTGTTTAAAATCAAGTTCGTTTCAATTCCCAGTGTTAAAGTGTCTGATAAATCCACATCAATTTTGGCTTGCAGATTGGTCAAATCAAGAGGATTTTTCGTTATACGACAGTTAGAAAAGATCGGATAATCATCGCCAATGTCCAACTCAGTTATGTTGATTTTATCAATATATTCTGGAAGCTCGGCATTCGTAAGGAAACTGTTCAATGAATTTATAATGTTATCTGACTGAAGAGCTTCTTGACGGAATTGGTTGATGGTTTGGGCTATTAAAACATTAAACCAATCAAGTGATTCAGATGAGTGAGTTTCGACATTGTAATAGGTCTTTTCCAAGATCGAATTAATAGATTTCAATTGAGCATCAGTATCGCTGTTAGCAGCATCAATTTCTCTTTTCTTTATAATCGGAATCTTCTTCAATTCCTTCAGTTTATCAGATGTAGTCTTGGTCTCACTGAAAACGAAAAACTTGATGAAAAATGCAATCACTATGATCACACTTAGTTGACCAACAAGCAGTCCTTGTGTGAATGACCAATGACTAGAGTTTTGAGAAGCGGTGAGTTGAAGTTGTCTTTGGAGATGGTATGGAAGTGCCTTGTTTATGTATTCGTCCAACGTTATTAGAGTAGCATGAGGGTCTTCTTGAATAACAACAGTTGTTGGAGCTTCAGAGCTCACAGCAGCTTCAGCAAAATCCGTCATACTCAGCTAAGCCAGATCAGTAACTCTTATGTAATTGCTAAATGCAGCTGGCAATTATCGATTGTTTGGCGAGTGTGCCCATATTTTAATTTTTAAAGGATAATTTCTAGACATCATTAAAACTATTATTAATGGAACAATTTATATGTAAGCAGCTGCTAATAAGCCAGCAAATAACATCATGTAGTACACTTTGTCATCAAGGGAGCATTTTCACTCTGTTTCAGTAGCAACAACTTATGGAATATGCAAAATTGGGCATTCTAATTCACTAGTAGGACTTAAACATCGCGAAATTGACAACATTTTAAGATGATGCGGTGGCTCAATGGTAGAGCTTTCGACTCCAGTTGGAATTTAGTGCAATCGAAGGGTTGCAGGTTCAATTCCTGTCCGTGTCATTCTTATTCTTCTTTTTTTATTCTTCTTAAATGAAAATATTATATAATGATTACATAATCCGCGAAATTATTTTCAGCCAATCACTTCCACCGAAAACAAGTTTACGCAAAAAATGGAAAAAAAATGGGTTACACCAACAAAACAAAACCCACATTGTTTCAGAACAGACAAGTTACGAGATGGTAAGTTTACATTAGAAACAATCTCTGGTGTGATATGTGGTTTCTTTGAGAGTCTGAGGAGTTGTATTTTTTTTTCAATCATTGCTTCAAATAACGATACCTTGATTATGGTTAATGAATAATGGAATGGATTAGTACCTGGAAGATATCAGAATAAAATCATAAATCGAAGGTAATACAATTTCATCTATCTTTTGGACATTAACATATTCAGCACTATTTCATCTTCCATTCCAATTGATCCAAAAATATAGTTTCATTTACTAACGTTTTCTAGTCTTTTTACACTACTATCTACAATACTTTCATTAAAAGAAACTCCATCTTTGTTGGTACCGTTTTTGCTGGTGCTTTTGTTTTCCAACCAGTTTTTGACACTGCTGTTACCAAGTTTTACGAGAATCACAACAAAGGTAAATTATGGAAGGATGTTAAACTCACATTAGGTGGTGAAGGTGAAGATGAAGAAGAAGACGATGAATGAATTTGAACCTCATACAATCATAAAATGCGTTAACGAATAATTTTCTTTTTATTACATTATTATTATACTACATTCCATTCCTGCTGTTGCTTTCCACCTCGTATTACTATTGTTGAGCTTCTTGCATTGTTGTCTTTTTCTTCTTGGGTGCAGAATCCAATGAACAAAACAAAAACTTATTTTCTCCAGATGGTTTTCTAGTTTGAGCTCTATCATTTTCATAAAAAAATATTTGTACAGATCTTGAATGTTGGTTACGAGTTCATAAACTATTTTGAATATAAAACGAGGCTAATAAGAGACTACAACATGATGTAGACTATCAATTTTATGCAATTCGGCTATTCATTGCAGCTATTCTTCTTCGTCGCTACTGTATACATCTTCTGATTCTGGAGAGTTGCTTATTAGTCCTGCTAAGACAGCTGCGTTATAGGCGTCATTAAATTCACCTCTCGCGGCCAGTATTGGGTTCAGTAATTGGTGACTGAGATCAAGGCTCGCATCTTCGAACTCACTATCGTAGTCATTCCATTCGTCATCGTCGTCATTGTTCTCATCATAATCGTCTCCATCAAATGAATATGGAGCAAAAGCATGCCCTGTAAACCCATGGTGGGCACCATCATCAGAGCCTTCTTCAGAACGTCCTTCATGGTCAGAAGGAAAAAACAATATTTCACTCTCATCGTCCGAATCATCGTCATCAAGATGCTCATTATAATCCGTTCCGTAGTCTGAGTCATATTCTTCACCGCTAGATTCATCGTCGAGGGAGTTATCATTAATCACGCCTGGAAGTAGTTGTTGTCCAAGTAAATCAAGTAACATGGCCCTATTATCAATATTAGGGGTACCGGTTATAAGGCCATTTTCAAGCAACTGTCTGAATATCCTAGTTTCGAGCCCGACTCGTGGAACTCCAGTGGTTTGACGAGAGAGGTATGGGTATATGTCACCACTTAGCCACATATTGTTCAAATGCTTGAACCTTTCAGCATTCAACGTCAAAGCATAACCACTTTGTGTTGCTTTCTTGCCACTTTGACCATGTGAATTGACATATGGAGCATTAATGGTCTTTGACAATATCCGTTTAGATTTTAGGGAAATGAGCTTCACTGAACAATCCTGAGGTAGTAAAAAGGCACCCACCGTAATGTTGCAATATTCCATACTCATATGATTCATGAGAGACAAATCTCTATAATCCCCAAATATCTTATGGCCACAACAAAGGCAGATCACAAAATCAATTCTGTTAGACCTATTCTCAATATCTGATTCAGAAGGAAACCTATCATTGTCTGTCGACGAGGTAGAGAAATAACTTAGTTCTCTTGGTAAATCCACCATCTTAATTACCCCAGGATAATCTAACGTTTTTGACTTCAAAAAATTTTGTGAATGATTAAAGAACTCATCAAGGCTAGTATTGGCTAAAATGGATTCAAAGTGTTGAAATCCTAATCCAAGGAGAGTATTATCAACCATATCTTTGTCTTCATCCCAGTCTTTTAAAGTGAATGCTGGTATCATGATTTTTTGGAGAATTGAAAGACTTCTCAAATCAATTAGTATAATTTTTTTCAAAAGTGCAACAATCTTTGAGGCAAAAGAATCATCCTCAACAAATCTTTTAGATAACGATTCGTTAATTGTAATTGGAGAAAACGCATAAAGCTTTTCAACAGGTAAGGTATCTAATAGATCTCTAAACACCCTTAGTGACTGAGGAGACAATTTTTCATATTTAAATGTAGTAGAGTCAGAATCACCATAACCATGTAAGCTGAAATCTTCAATCAAAATAAGTAGGTATTTTATTGTATAAAACTTGATAGTCTTTTCAGAAAGCTCCACATAATTATAAGGTCCCCAGAACAGATTATAAACTAGTGCATTGATGAAAGTCTTGCTAGCAAGATATGCATTATGCCTCTTTCTATATTTGGAGACAGGTACATTATTATTATTGGCTATAGCCAAAGTGAGGTTATAATCAAATAATGATTTCAGCAGTTTGAACTTTTGTTCCGGTATTTGTTCCAGGAAATTTCTATAGGCATCGCTTCCATTAATTCTAGTGGCGACTTCAGTTTGTAAGACAGTGTTCGCTAAGGTATCAAAATACTTCTTTTGCATAGTATAACGGCTTGTAGTTCCAAAATTGAGAATTAACAAGTCCTGAAACTGACTCATCCCGATAGAGGAAAACTCAAAGTGAGACTTTTCATATAGATGTGTAGGGAGAGGACTTTCGCCTTCTTTCTTTTTCTTGAATCTCAATTCTTGAAACAATACCTCATGATAAACATTAATGGATATCTCTGAAGCAATGTATGTGTCGTGCGTAGTGTTGCATAGAGGGCATGGGAAAGACATTTTCTTCAAATTGTTATTGTCCATATAAGTTTTCAAACATTCCCAATGAACTGGATGGTTGCAGGAGTGACCCACGATTCCAATTCTTGATTTTTTCTCCGGGAAAATAATTCCTTCAGCGTTGAGGTTGTTTTCAATAGAGTCATCCCCCCATTCCATAGAAGCTCTCTCAAAGAAAAACTTATTATCAACCGGAAGCTCTCTGAATATGCCAGTTCTGCTGAACGCTAAAGGGGTACACAGTATTTTTGAGTCGGTTGCTGAGTCTTGACAGAGAACGCAATGTTTAGTATCTTCTTCAAGGGATCCTGTCTGATTGTCTAGTGTTTCTTCAGTGTCATGGTTATCTATGAATCTTTGTTGCTTTTTAGCCATTCTGTTCAATATCTTCTTCTGACGTTCTTTAGCCAACCTTCTTTTGCGCTCCTCCACAGTTTCATCAAAGTTCACACCAGTTGATCTTTTGTCTTCTTTGTATTTTATAACTAGATCCTGGCCAAAGCACGCAAGCAACGTATCAAAGACTGTGCTGTCCTTCTTAGTTATAAGCTTTTCCAGTAATTGATCAGCCTTACTTTTAACGTCTTTAGAGAATTTTGAAATCACCGCAATGCTAAACAATTGCTCACAAATGGAGATTTGATTAAATGAGTCTATTGAGTGATCATTTCCGTTGATCATCTCATCATCTTTTATCACGGCATGTAACAAATAAAGGACATGACTGACAAAAAATTCAGTTTCTTTCTCAATGGAATAGCTCAACAACTTCGAGACTAATTTAGCAAATGTAATAGTTTTTGTGAATTCACCTAAATTATCATAACCTTTTATGCTGTGTAGCTTAGGCTCAATTCTAATATCAGTTTCAGACTTTCCTTTGGATAATTCCTTGGAAATGATAGAAATACTATCTAAGAAATCCACGTGAGTTACTAGCATTGGATCGACCTTCTTGAAATACTCAATCTTCAAACTATAATGGCCCTCATCATTCAAACTTCTAGGAGGTGAAAACTTGGCAACCTTGTTCAAAGCACCTTCAAAATATGCTTCAAGTTCAGTAGGGCAGCTTTCTTCGAGCTCAGAAAAGGTTGAGGGACCTTGAACCAAAACAGATTTCAGTAGTTCTTCCGCTTTAAATTGCAGCTCTTCATGCTCTGTTTCAAAATTCAGGAATTTACCCCTGCTGGCAAGTAAAGCATACAAAAATTGAACAAGTTTCTCAACAATTGAGTGAACTTTATCTTGATAAATAGTAGCATCAAGAGATTGAAAATTCGAAAACCATCCTAAAAGTTCAAATCGATCAATAATATTTAATAAGCAGCGATCAGGGTCTTCAGCGATCATGGCAAGCTGATTCAAATATATGTCATCACGAAGCAAATCACATTCATTTTGGGGTTGACCTTGATACAAGGAAGCTTGGATTGATACACCATGCCCATTTCTGACCCAAAATTGGGACTCAATTTGGACTGCCATAACAATGGAACTCAAGGATACATCAGCTATCGGTATTATATCACGACCAGATGCAATTTCTTGAATATCTGACGAACTTGAAGCGACTGCAGAAATCAATCTGCTCAAGAACACTGTAGAGGGGTGCAGAAAACTATTAACATCAGACGAAACAACGAACTCGATAATTTCCTGTCCTTTGACGAACTTGACTTTGGTATGAGAACGCTCATAACAAAATTTCAGCAAATATTTGATAGACTTCAGTATATTTGTTTTTGATGCTCTTCTCAGCTTAACCTTAGATGTTACTCTGTCGATAATCTTTGAAATGAGGCCATATGCTTCGTAATACTGAGTGAAATCAAAGTTTTCATTCAGAACGTGATCTCCCGTTTTTCGGGTTATCTCCCATACATTATCAAATTCAGAAATGATGTCAACCAAGTAAAAAAAA
This sequence comes from Wickerhamomyces sp. yHMH617, assembly GCA_030571115.1. Taxonomy (NCBI): domain Eukaryota; kingdom Fungi; phylum Ascomycota; class Saccharomycetes; order Phaffomycetales; family Wickerhamomycetaceae; genus Wickerhamomyces; species Wickerhamomyces sp. yHMH617. The sequence goes on along the minus strand of JAJLXD010000060.1, from coordinate 117,936 downwards.
CAATCTTCATGGTACAGACTGTCAAGATCCTCTGATTTATCGAAGATGAAGTCCAAATCATGTAATATTCTTCTGTAAGAATATCTCTTTGAAGTGGATAAGTCCATTGGCCTAGAAGGAAGTCTAAATATGGATTTTCCAGTTGCTTGTCTAACCCGAAATTTGGTTAATAAATTGGCGATTGCCGGTAAAACATTCAAAAGACCTTGATTCACGATTAGACTGGCATTAGTAGGACAGGTAAACAACTGTACAGACATGTGATCCAAAACTGAAAGAAGAGGCTCTCTATCCAATGCATGTAAATTGTAAATCAGTTGAGGGTATATGCTGATCAACTGAGAACAAGCGATTTTTTTAAATTCCAGGTCAGATACTAGAGTAGCAATCAACAAATCATGTAAGCGTTTTCTAATTTGCTTCCAAAACCTAACGTCAAAATACAAGATATATTTCAACCTCGTTTGGGAAGCATTTGTTGAAGTTTTTCCAGGTACCAGACTGTTCATAAGTTCACCAAGTGATAACTTATCGGTTTGAATGCGAACAGGGTCCCTTACCGACATTTCATATGGTTCACATAAAGACTCACACAATGCCTCTCTAGCTATGTGTTGAAGTCCGGTGTTCTGAAGATTAGTCATGGCTAGCATCCATTCAACCAAGATATCAGCTAGCTCTTGTCTCACAAACTGCTTTCTGGTTACAACAGTTGCAGTAAACATGGTCGCCAGAGATGTCGTTAAATTCTTTGTAATCTCTGTAAAAGAAGTGTCACTTTTTATCACAGCTCGTCCTCTTCTATCAATCACCAATGCCAAATCTTTGGCAGTCATACGGTTGCAACCTGACCCCTGTATGATTGCATTTTGAGCATCAGTGAAATTATGATATTCGTCATTCCAGAGTGTCAAAAGAAACGTATTATCAGGATCAGTGAATGGATCCGCATCTCCAAAAGTGTCTGCAGTCCGTTTGATGTCTTTAGCTAGAAGTTCAGAGAAATCAGATGAAAGATAGAGTGTTTGGGTTTGAGTTTCAATCACATCAAGCACAAAGCCGAGGCAAACATCAAAGGTAGCCTTCAGCAATTTCTTATACTCATCGTTATATATAATAGCGTCATCATGTGATACAGGATCCTGTGAGTTGCATTTGCAGTGTATTTCAGTTTTCCAAGCTTCTGGATCACCACAGTCACATATACCACTATTGTTTTCAGTACAAGTGCTGACACCAACTTGGTGGCCATTATGGTCTTCTGGGTTGAAGCATTGGACACACAGAACACATGTGTTATCTAGCCCACAGTTGTAGCAGCGGTATATCGGCTCTCCAATATTGAACTTTCTACCACAATTTCTTCCAGAATGTGATGCAGAACCTGAGTTGAGTGCCTTCAGGGCATCATCATCTGTAGAATGGATTTTACTTAAATCAAATACTTCTGACCACGATTTGGGTGAATATTGTCCAAGTTCCTGTTGGAGTGACCCAAAAGTGTGTTTACCCTCCATGCCAGTTATCCAAAATAAGCCTTTCAGCACTGCAACCCGGAGATCTTCTGGCTGTGCATCAGGGTCAACAGATGCCAAGTTCAGTAATTGTTGTCTAAGACTATGGGAATCGACTTCCACTTCATTCATCTTTTAATCAAATGAAATGTAACAAAACTTCTTTTTAAATTAGAACTTAAGTGGTTTAACTACTACTGTTGTAACGTTATAATTTTCAAGCACAAATCGCGAATATTATTACGTCATCATAGTTACGTGCCCTTGTTATTTCGTGGGTAGTTAGTGGCGACTTGGTGACCTGGTGAAAATCTTCGGAATTAATAAACTCCGCGAATTTTCTGTCTTCCTAACACAGAGAGATGAGTGAATGAGAGATCATTAAAATAGTATATATAAACTTGTGAAACTTCTCAATCTTTGGCCATAGCAACAATTTGATATACTTCCAATATCACCTGTTGACCATTATTTTCCCCAGCAAATTGATTCTGTGTGTGTTGGGTTGCATTGGAAAGAACTGGTTACTTTGATAGACCCATTATTAATACTGTTCCAATGTCTACCAGCTCAGCTACTTCTCTCGAAGAGAACAGAAGCTCACTTAAGAAGTCATTGCTTCAATTCCCACGCCGCTACGACCATGAGTTTGGTCCAGCGTCCAAAGTTGATCTTCGCCGCCTATTGTTTTTTGCTGCGTCACACAATGGCGAGTACATGAAATACCTCTTTCCAGAGGTTGATGAAACCCTCTTGCCAAAAACTTGGGAACACGTTTCTGCGCCAGAAAGATTTCAACATTTAGAGAACTATGATATTTATTTCCAGCGTGCCAGCATAGCTGACCCTGCACACCCTAACAGATCATGTGGCAAGAAGTTTCGAAGAGGTGAGCCAATCCACCGTTGTATAACGTGTGGGCGTGATGAAGGTTGCGGGTTATGCTCAAACTGTTTCGATGACGCTGCACATGAAGGGCACGACGTGATTATCAGTATCTGCTCTCGTGAAGTTGGAGGTATTTGTGATTGTGGTGATATTGAAGGTTGGCATTCTGAATGCACTTGTGAGCATCTACAAAAAGATGAGGTCCCAGAGGACATGGTTCCAGAAGATTTCAAGTATTCGCTATTTGAAACTTTTGAGGTTGTATTCGATTACCTTATTGACGTGCTTTCTGGATGCACCTCTTCTTTGATGACTAAAAAACAGGATAAGAACTCTATAGTGAGTAGTGCTTGGTCATCCAATCTGAATTCTGAGAAATACTTCGGCACAGATTGGTCATCTGATAAGTACTATCTTCTTTTATATAATGATCAGAACAAACAATTCAGAGACGCGGTTCAAAGAATATGCGCTGCTACTGAAAAGACAGAAGATTTTGCAGTTATGGTCGCCGAGGAAACACATATTAATGGTCGTGCAAAAGTAGTAGGCTCAACAAACATCGATGAGCTATTAGAGACTCAAAAGATACTCTCCATGACAGGCTTTCCAACTGTGATAAAGAGTGCTAGAGATCTTTTCCGCGAAGATATGTGTGCTGAGATTTTAAAGTGGACCTTTGAGATGTGTAACGGTCCATTGTTCGGGAATTACAACCTTGCAAGAGATACGTTAACGAATGTTTTATGTATGAAATGGAATATCGGTGCTTCTAATGATCTGGATATTTCTGAATCGTCATACCCAGGAAGCCTGGAAAACAACTTAATTCCATTATCGATTTACTTCTCACCGTTTGAGTCAAAGCATCGTCCTTATTACTGGAACCACTCCCTAGATGGGTGGATGGTTGACCCAGATCTTGCAGACCATTGTGATTATGATCCTTATTTTGTTTCTTCAAAAAAGGACAAGTTTATACACGGTTCTAGACTACAATATCTTCTATATTTTGATATCAGATTATGGAAAGGCTTCAGATTTACTTTGCATAATTTATTCACTTCTATAATAACTTCTAATTTGACCTACAGATCCATTATTTGTGCACAGTATGTTGATATACATGCTACTCTACTTGAGCTGTTTTTCCTTTATGATAGAGAACCGGAGAACAACGTTATGACTAGTCTCAACGCCCAACTTTTTGCTTCTTCTTCTAACGCCACCATGATTGCTGAACATGGTTCTCTTACGGACTTTTTGGCTTCCGCCTACGGATTTTTAACGCAACTCCATGTTATACCCTGTGAGAAAGTGGATATTTCTGTTGGATTAAATACATCCTCTTTCAAGAACCGAAAAATCAGCCAGGTATTTTATGATATTTGCTGTGTGTTAACTAAAACCGAAGATCATGAGAAGATTTTGACTACCAAATTTGTTAATCAGCTATGTGATATATTTGAACTTTTTCAAGGAAAGCCAGTTGTCAGACGGGAAGCGGTCGAGCACATTGAATATGAGACTAACGACTATGGCTTGTATTTCAATATGTATTCAATGATTTCAACGCTCATAGAAGTTTTCACAAAGATTTTCCTAAAGGCTGAACCAGAAGAGCTTGTTCCATTGATCCAAGTGATTTTAGATCGTCTTGTGAGACGTACTCTTCTTTCAGCGAAATCCAAAGGTAAAGAGGATAACACTGATGATGTCCCTTTCACCTACAAGACCATTGATACTTTGGAAGGTCCTCAAACAATTGTTGCCTTCAAAGTTCACACTGAGACCATGAGTTTTTTACATCCTCTTCACTCATTTTTTGCGTTGGCTGTGCAATTTTCAAAGATCACCGATATTTACTCCTTATTGAAAGACCATAAAGACATACAGTTGATTAATAATTCCATCATGGAACATCCTCTTAGAGTTCAAGTAATGCTTTCTCAAATACGTTCTGGGTTCTGGGTTAGAAATGGATTCGGAATAAAAAGTCAGCTACACATATATGAATCTAGTGGTATCAGAGAATCAGGTTATAAAAGGGACCTAAATTTGATACAATATGTTACTAGCATTTCCTCAAAAGATTCAGCATTGGCCTCAATCTTTGACCGGTGGGCTTTAATTCCATGGTTGACAGAAGACTTTGGTAACCAGATCGATTATGATGAGTCTACTCTTCAGTTAATAGTTGAAGAATGTCTTCTTTTTTTCATTCATTTACTCACAGATACTAGTGGTACAGTGAGTTGTGATAATCTCACTGAAGAGGTCATCAAAAAATCATTGATTCACGTGTTGTGTTTTGGTCCATTAAGCTATTCCAAATTGTGTGCTGAAGTACCTGATTTTCTGGTTCATGAGAAAAAATTTGACGTCTACCTAAGAAGAGTTAGCAACTATGTGCCTCCCAAATCAGATGGTGCTGTTGGTGTTTATAAATTGAAGCCAGAACTTTTCCCGGAGATTGACCCTTATTACATCCATTTCAATGCTAACAAAAGGGAGCAAGCAGAAAGGTTGATCAGAGAAAAGCAAATGCTGCTCAAACAAGTGAACTACAAGGAAACATGTCTCAAACCTAGAACTCCTAATTTGGAGGGTACGAACTTAAGCAATCTATACCACATCACAGCTTCGAAACTCTTCGTTCAATTTTTGAAAAGCACACTAAAGTTTATTGATATCGAAGGAATTTCCAAAACAGAGAATATGTTAGTTTATGCACTTCATCTAATTCACATAGCCGTTGATGGTAAGAATTTAGGATTTACTACAAAGTTTTCTGAAAATATCTGGTCTGAGCTGAGAGCTGATCATAACGAGCCTTTCTATTATGAGAGTGTTGGGTCGATTCTCTACAAGTTTCTTGTTGACGAGAGATTCTCGGCCCATAATGCAACTATTCGTGCCATTTATCAAACCCTCCTTGAGAAGGATGAGACTATTGAAGGATATCTCAAGGAGCAGGTTGTGAACTTTAATCCAAGTGTACTTGGGGTTGGTGCTGTATCAAGCGAAACTCAGTGTGATACAGACTTCGAGAAAAAGAAAAGAAGTGCAAAAGAAAGACAACTGAAGATAATGGCGAAATTCAAGAAACAGCAAAACAAGTTTGTACAGAAGAACAAAGTTGAAGATGACTCAACTGAAGTCACACCAGAGATTGAGCTGGATGACTCCTCTTGGAGTTATCCTACAGAGCATTGTATCTTATGTCAAATGCCATCTGAAGATGAATTCTTTGGTGTCGTTTGTCACGTTGGTCAAACTAGCACCACCAGAAGAACAGCATTACAAGATCGGTATTGGACATTGAAATGCTTCGAGAATTGTCAGACTATGGATAGCCCAGATTCTGTGGAACTTAGCACGACGTTGGCAGGTTATTTTAAAGCAATTGAGGATGAGGCCGTTGTCGGCCCATCTTTTCCTAAAGCAGAGGGCAATCATATTACTAGGGAGGTAACAGCTGTTGGATGTGGTCATGGAATGCATTACTCTTGTTACAAAAGATACATAACATCCTCTCAGAACTCTCAGTTCCAGATAACAAGAACCGTTCCTGAGGATTTTGAGGACTCTGAGTTCACATGCCCATTGTGTAAGTCATTGGGGAACAGTTTCATTCCGATTATGTGGCCTTCCAATACCAACAAGATAGAAAACTTTATTCGCCCTCGTGATGATTGGTATGCTACACTCAAGGAGCTGACTCAGCTGTCATGTTCAGATTCTAAGCTTATTAATGGTATTTCTAAAGATATTATCAATGATTCTAAACAGCATCTTCTTCCGAAATACCAAGATGAGAGGTTTGAGACGGTGTTTTCCTCCAACTTGAATGAAATAATCATTAATATAGAGGCCAAGATCAATAACAACTTGAGTTTCCCAAATTGTCTACCTATAAGCAGTTTAATTTCAAATACAGTGAAGTCTGTTGAAATTTCCCTGAGAGGTGTTGAAACAAAATCAGGTTTTATCACAGATGCTTTATCGAACCAAATATTGACACATTTGAGAATTCTATTGGAATTCAGAAAGACATGGATCGCTAAGATCACCAATGATGAAATGAATGACAGCAGCTTAGGTAAATTCCCCGGAAAGTTTGTACAGCAAAACATCGGTAAACTCCAATATCTTGCATCGAAGCAGGTATTTGAAACGATTGTTGATATTGATGTTTTTGAGTTTATATTTTCTTGTGTTCCAATTGAAGGTGTCCCAGTCAATTCTATTTATCGTCTCGGTTTCATATATCAGTTCATCCAAACATTTTCCACCATTATGTCCCAACTGAAATCGAAAGCCTTCGAATCAAACTATACATTGTTTGATATATCGAAATTCAAAACTGATGATGCTACTTTGAATTCCAGCTTGACTCTGGCTAGAAAATTGAGAAACAATCATCCAATGTTTGATAACTTGTCAGATGATGTATTTGAAAGAACTGATTTTCCAGCTATTCTTTACACCCTTATGGTCCATACTTTGACGCCATTTTTAAGAAAAATTTTGATATGGAGTTTTGCTGAGAATGGCGACACTTCTGGCTATTCAAGTCATCATATCAATGGTTTAGAGGCAGATAGATTGACTAAACTTTTGAATATTCCTAGTATTTCTGAACTTTTACAACTTTTCACGTCTGATGAGACTGCAGAAGCTGAGATATTCAAATCCTATGTTGAATACATTGAAACCACTGACAATGAATTGGATTTTGCTGATGTTGAGTACCCTGGTATTGTCAGATTGATTGATTTGCCTGATAGAATGGATTCCATATTTACCAGATATTTTTATGAGAGAGACGAATTCAAGAATACTCTGAATTTTGATCCAGCTATTTGCCTTTTTTGTGGTGACGTTATGCACTTACAAACGCGATGGGCGGATACGAAAAAAGGTCAGTGCAATCATCATACTGACTCTGAATGCTTCAGTGATATTGGGATGTTCTTGTTACCTAGGCAAAATACTCTTTTACTGCTTTACAAAGGAAACGGCTCTTTTTTCCCTGTACCATACATTGATTCACATGGTGATTATGAGACGGACCCCAAACAGGCACAAGTTTTGTACTTAAATAAGAACAAGTACGACCAGTTTATCAGAACACTGTGGTTGGAACGAAACATACCTAACTATATCACAAGAAAATTAGAAGGTACGAACGACATTGGTGGTTGGATCACTTTATAAGGCTGTGAAAACAAATAAGAGGTATACTAGTATAGTATTCATAATGACTAATTCTAATGAATGAGCTGTAATACATTATTTCAAATTATTTATGCGCCTGTATTAAAAGTCTCTAATAACTATTAAACCTATTCGATTTTGGCTTCTTCTAGTTTATTTGTAGCTTCTTCGAGGTTAGCATTCTCTGCGTTTGCATCGGCAGACTTAATAGCACCTGGGTGACGCGAGCCTTTATCTTTCTTGACTTTTTTCACTTTCTTAACTTCGACTGGAGCTGGATATCCCTTGAGGTCAGCTTCTTGGAACTCTGGATCATTCTTGTAGTCCTCACGAATAGGAGCTAAAAGGATGTTAATGTAGTCGGCAACACCAGTCTTTAAATCAGGTGGAGCTAATTTTTCCTCTTGATAATCTCTGACAATATCATCGTAAGAGCTATAGGTAATAGGGCCCCCAAATTTTTCAGGGCGATCAATATGAAATTCAAATTTGTTCTCACCATATTTCAATTCTTGGATTGGGGCAATAACATATCTGATGAAAGCTAGTAACCCATTGTCTTCCACAACGCCTGGTGCACAAAATGCAGTGTTGATTTTCTTCTTCACAGCTTTTGGTTCTTCCAAGATGTCGATTTTAGAGTTTGGATCAGAGGCTGACATTTTACCACCTTGTGCAAGACCTGGAACCATTGGATTCATTAAATGAGCTCTTTTTTTGTAGTTTAGAGATGTCAAGTTCTCTTCAGCTAAAACAAAGATTTTTCTTTGATCAACACCACCAAACTGAGCATCAACACCCAAATGTTCTTCGTCTAGGGCTTGCATTAGCGGATAAATCAAACCACTTAACAATGGATTTGCAACCTGTTTAACAACATCAGCACCCGCTCTTTTAGCGTCATTTTGAGAAACAATGTTTGACAGACGGAAGATGTCAAGAGTATATTTTTCTGTGAGTTGGTAAGATGATCCAACAACGAATTTTAACTTATCAATAGGAACATTAATAGATCTCAAGATGGACTTGACAACCTTTTCGTAATATTTGGCACGGTAATTGACGACTTCCAATGAAGCTTTCATGTTATCTAAAAAAGCATGAAGATCAGCCAAAAGAACGGTGACTTCACAGCCTGCTTTCAAGAAGTCAGCTAATTTGGTCATTGGCACAAAGTAACCACAATGTGGTCTACCAGTAGGAGCAGTACCCCAGTAAACTTTCAATGAACGCTTTTCATTTTCCAAGACGTTCTTAATGATTTGGCCATTCAAGACCTCCTGTAAGTTCTTGGTGATGAGTTTGTATTGTTCAGCTGGATCTGTAACGTGGCCCGACATTGTGCTCTTCGTTGATGTGTCTGTTAGATGGTGTGAGTAAACCAGTGTTTTTTTTCGACACATAAATCATCCAGGCTGAAAATTACGCTAACACCGAAAGAAAAGCGTACATGTCGGATTCCCCGTCTAAATACATATCATCCGAACAGTCTGAAGAGTAGATGAAATCAGTTCATTAAAAACATCAAGAGATGAGTAACGGAGAAATTGAGTCACTTTCAGTGATAACACAAGTGACGGTGAATCCAAATGATCTTCAAGAACCATTTTACCTCAAGTACTACTCAGGTCATAAAGGTAAATTTGGGCATGAGTTTCTTGGTACGTACTATTTATTGCCAATAGTGAAAACGTTGACTAACACATATCCTTATAGAGTTTGATGTGCAGCTGAATGACGATGGGAAAAGTGGAACTCTGAGGTACACTAATAACTCAAATTACCGTAAAGAGGATCTAATTGAGAAGAAAGGTACGTATTACTATGCATTTATTTGAGCTGCAACTAACACATTGGTAGTGGAGTTAAGTGGAACTGTAATAAAGCAATTGAAGCAGATCATAGCTGACAGTGAGATCTTAAAGTAAGTGACTGTACTGATACCAGTATCTGAGCTCTTACTAACCTATAAATAGAGAGTCTGACTCAAACTGGCCACCAAAGGATAGAGATGGCAAACAAGAGCTTCTAATTAAGTCAGGAAGAGGAAATAAAAGATTTGAGGTAAGTAGAATGATATGTGTTGCAGGTTGCAGACGAAAAAAAAACTAACTTTTAGACAACTAAACTTGGATCTCTTAATGATATTAAACATAGTAAGGACCCTGATGGTTTAAGAGTGTTCTATTATGTCGTTCAAGACATTAAAGCACTCATATTCTCCCTGATCACACTCCATTTCAAAGTATGTACATTGGTAAAAGTACCATATACTCTGACTAACACAGTTTACAGGTTAATCCATATTGACTGCTAAGAATTGATTTATGATGAGGACATACAGATGAATGAAAAGGAATATATTATTAGCTAGTAGCAATTGAGGTCCCCAGGTCAATATAAACATAATAATCCATCACTATCTTTATCAATGCAAACGCTAGAAGATTTAACGGCTTCATAAAACTTTCGTATTTTATCATTTATGGCAAATTTCTCACGCTGCAAATTGACACTTTCGCCATCCTCATTATATTGATAGCCATATTGGTAAAGATCAAGATAGTTGGAACTGTATAAACCGTGATTGCGGCTGAGCCTGATACGTATTTGAAAGCATTTAACACTAACTGCCGTTAGATTTTTGAGATCTTCAACGATGGTGTATTTAGCAGATTTTTTTATGGCTGTTCTTTGGTTGTATTGTTTCATTGGGGAGTTTGCTAGCTCAACATTAAGAATAGGCCTTAGTGGTAATTGACTTTGATGTAGTTTAATTTTGGTTGACATTTGTGAACTTCTATTATATTGCACTCGAGAGGTTGGATGTAATTGATGTGATACTTTGGTGACTTTGGTGCCCTTAGGTTTAGCTTTAGCTTTAGGCTTGCATGTTAAAGAATCAGTTTGCGTTGGTGGATTTCTAGAGAGTTGTGACCAGTTTGTTGAGGACCGATGACCAGCTTCAGTAATGATATCAATTGCTGCCGTACCAACAGGTAAAGAAACAGCTTTGGCAGATGTGCAGGACTGAGATGTTTTGGAGTTTGCTAGTTTAGCCAATGTAAAAGGATTTGAAATTTGAATGTTCCGAGAAAGCTCAATATCTTCTTTCTCATTGAGAGAAACACCTGGAAGTCCGATATCTGGCTCAAATGATGCATCAGTATCTGAAGATAACACATCGTGCATGACATGTGACCATCCATCATCTATGGTTGTGGTGTCATGGGAGGAATCATGATCTAAATCATTATTATTTGTTACAACCTTATCATGAGTTTCAGATGATGAACTGGCTTGCTTTACTAGGTCTGCTAACTGCATCTCAACAAAGTCTAAATTTACTGATTCAATAATGCAGTCATCCTTCTTTGGTTCGATGTTGAAGTCAATGGGAGTTTTAATCAATTGAAATGAAATGAACCAAGCGTTAGGGGCATATAGTTCAAGCTCTCTATAGATTTTCTTGATCAAGTTATCGACATTCTTTCCAAACGGTAGTGAAACATTCAAGAGGTGGTTATTGACGGATAAAACCTTGAAAGTGGCATTTGGCTTATTTGGAGCCTCAGGGATATTTGTAGCCTTGGGTAAAACATAGTGAATAGAATCATTGACTGTAGTACTTAGAGCAATATCTCCTTCAATATAAGCTTTATCTCCAAAGAGGATCTTGGATCTTGAATCATTTGATAATCTCAGAGTAGTTTTTACAACTTTTTGAGGTCTACCGCTGACCATTGAGATCCTTCTCAATTCAAATCTCAAATGATGAAACACTAATGAGTACTTCTTTATCAAGTTTTCTATCAATGCATGTTGTTTTGCTGAGTTTTTCATCAATAGTCTTCTTCTCACTGGGAACTCATCATAGAGACCTTTGACGGTCACTGTGGTGCCGTTCTGTGCTGCAACCTTCTTCCATGAGCTCTGAACGGCATGACCATCCTTCTCAAAACACCATGATCCCCCACAAACATCACCAACTTGTCTTGTTACCACTGTTAGACCACCCTCAGCTGCTGCCAAATTGCTTATCGCATTCAGTGCCTGTCCTCTAAAACCTAATGTTGAAACATGCTTAATATTAGCAAAAGAGGTCAATTTGGAAGTGGTACTTTCAAGACACATCTGTGAGATATCCTCCGCTACGATACCAGACCCGTCATCCCTAACTGATATATGGTTTAGTCCAGCGGTTGATTCATCAACATCCACCCAGATTGAAGTTGCCCCGCTGTCGATAGCATTGTCAATAAGTTCCTTGATCACACTCTCCGCAGAGTCCACTGAGGAGCTCGCGGTTATTTTCTTATGGTCTGCCGCTGAAAGCTTTCGAATGCTCATCTCATTTGACAGTTCGGTTGGCAAAAGAATTTTGGAAATTGCAGGGAAATTGAGATTTCACTTTCATGTTCATGTTCATGTATTTTCAAGTTTTCAGGAAACTAAATTTTACAACTTGCATAAAATCTAATGCAAGGGCCACAGACTTCGTGCCTTAACTGTAAAAATAATTGTATTTGAGGTACCCATCAATAGACCTATTCTCTATGATTCTCTATATTCTCCATTGGTTAGTATTTTTATTAGTAGTTATAAAAATGATTACCGCGGTCATTTTTGCGGGGAATCAGTAAAATTAGTAAGTATACTATTTACAGACAGATTTTGACAGTTTAATATTATGTAACATGTAACAATAATCAGTGAATCAGTGATCATTCTGAAGACAAATTTAGTTTATTTAGAGTTCGTGCAGTGTGCTTCACTGAATAATCAAGGGTTTTACTGCTTGAGAAAGTCGAAGTTGCAGGCTTCTGAAATGCTGATCTTTCCACCAATTTGGGTCATTGATTCATGGATTCACACTTCACAGATAAAATCTCAGTGCATTCATTATCCGAATAAACGGCACACACTACAACGATTTTTTATAACTTCTCCAATTCCATCAGACAACTTATAAATGTCTCTAATTCCTGTTTCATGATTCATGATTCACATTCTCATCGTACAAAGGTCTTTCAAAATCACGATCTGAATATCCATTGAAACTTGTCTGGAACTAGTTGATTTATTATGAAGATCCCATTGTTGTGTTGCTTTGCCATCACATTCGCCTTGTCTGTTGTTATGGCAGATTTCAGTGACTCTGTTTATGACACACTTGTTTATCTTTCCAACTATGCCAAAGTTAGCTATTGTACTATCGAACCATACTTTGGTGATGGTGTCCTGGAAAACTCATGTCCTCACGTTGATTTTTGCGATACAGAAGATGACACCTCCATTGTTGGAGTCTCCCGTCCAAATCTACTACAATTAGAGATCTCAGGTGATGCTTTTGTCGCTGTTGATAGGGGTTCAAAGAAAGTATACGCCGTTTTCAGAGGTTCTTTGACTCCTGGTGACTTTATCACTGATGTTTTATTTGGTTACTGTCCTTTCGCTCCTATCTTGCAAAATGATAAGATTAATCCTGAGCTGTTTAGTAATATCAGCTCTCATAACTCTACTGGTGAAGTTTCTAATTTGATTTCTCAAAACGCTGAAGATTTTGCTTGTGAAGACTGTTATGTTCATTGTGGTGTGTACATTGCTTTGACTCAATTCATTCAAGAAGTTCATGACGCCTCAAAACCGTACTTGGACGATGGCTACCAGCTTGTTGTTACAGGTCATTCTTTGGGAGGTGGTTATGCTGCTTTGGCTGGTATTGAATTTTTGTTAGCTGGATATAACCCATTAGTGGTAACTTTTGCTTCTTTGAGAGTTGGTAATCCAGCTTTTAATACCTTCGTTGATGAGAAGTTCAGCACTGCTGTTGTTGCTGAAACAGTGGGAAATGGCGGTGACTTGCCAATCCCATCGTATTCCAGGGTATACCAAGAAAGTGATATAGTTCCTAGATTACCACCAGGACCAAGTTACACTCATTCTGGATTACAATTTGAGATCACTAAATTAAGAATACCACATTTGAAGGAGAACATTGATTATAAAGGTCCATCTGATAACAATGAAAATTCTCAATTCAACTTTGATATCAGCGACCCTCTTGCATACCTAGTCCTCTACCAGCATTTACACCAGTTCCGCAGAATCTCATGGCCTTGTGACGACTTCGATCTCACCTTAAAATCTAAAAGGGAGGAATACGAATATATTGACTTAATGAAACGTTCATTCTTCTTGTGAGCACAGGAATAGAAGATGAATAAATGACATTGATAAAACCAGGGTATATGTCACGCGGTGACTTCTTGTAATTGACTATTATGTGTTTTTGTTTCGTACACTATACTATATGAGATCAATATGAGCTATATATCACTGAGCTAAAATGTCTCAGATTATGCCTATATTAATGAACAGTTCTCCTTTCGAATTGCTACTATAGCTATCACTGTGTAGGTCACACACTCTTAAAGATGAATCTATCCATCCGTTTGATCGCAATTTTAAGCGCTGTGATGCTAAGTAAGGAAACACCTGTTACCTACAACAACACAAATGCAAGTAGTACATCAAGAAAAAATGAGCTATATTATAGTGACTCTGTATATGATACACTTTCTGCTACAGCTCCATGGTCAAAAATTGCCTATTGCCAAACAATTCCTTGGAGTTCAGATTTCAAGCCAGGCCCATTACAAAGCTCATGTCCCTCTGTGACATTTTGTAATGATGCAAACCCTGAGTGTGTTGAAATCATCAAGACTTTCAAGCCAAGTATCAAGCAGTTCAAAGCCATATCAGGCTCCGCTTATGTTGCTGTGGATCATTGCTCTAAAAAATTGTATATTTCTTTCAGAGGATCTATTACATTAGGTGATTGGATTAGTGATTTCACATATAATCTGGTTCCTTATCGCGCTATAATCAAGAACGGGAACTTAAATGTTAAGAGCTTTGATCATCTACCTGATGACTGTACCCCTGGAGATATCAAATCAGTCATAATGACGTCTGAGAACAAAGAGGATGACTTCAGTTGTGATGATTGCTTCGTTCATTGTGGTGTTTATTTAGCATATGCTCAACTCATTGATCGTATATATGAGACTGCTGAGCCATACCTTGAAGATGGCTATACATTATTCGTAACAGGACACTCTCTTGGGGGTGGGTATGCTACGTTAGCTGGTCTTGATTTCTTGCTCAGTGGATACAAACCAGTAGTTATATCATATGCGTCTCTGAAAGTTGGTGATTCCAATTTGAGCAAGTTCATTGACTTGAACTTCAACACTGAGCAAAATTCTGTGGTGATAGAGAACGGCGGTGATTTACCAGTTCCATCTATATCAAGAGTTTATCAAAAAAATGATTTAGTTCCAAAATTACCTCCGAGGTCAACTTATACTCATTCAGGTCTAGGGTTTGAAATCATCAAGACAGAGCTTCCGCATCTAAAAGATGATATAGCATTCAAAGGGCCTCAGAAAACTGCAGCTGATCAACTCCATCAAAGTGGTTATGGTCCATTGGATATTTGGCGTCACCATAATTACCTTTTTGTTAGGCATTCAATCCCATGCAATGATGACATTCTTGACGGTTAAACTTACACCATACAATAGTTGATTTGCAATTATTGAATAAAATCATTTATTAGTACCTGTCAGTTTGCAACTTCAACACTTTACCGTATCACAAAATCACCAGTAGAAGTCAAATATTTAACTCCTTTGTAAGGCTTCACATCACCTATGCCTCTTAGAATTTGTAACGAATCAACACGAATTCCACTAGGCAGTGACCCTTTATAAGAATAGGAAATAGATGTCATTTTAGGGAAAACGGTAGTGGTAGTGGAGTCATCAGAATCGTCTTCATTTGACTGATTATTTTCTTCACTATCAACAACACCTCTTAAAATTGGGTTGATTCCTAATGAAGTTTGTGTGTCAAAAATCCAGAAAAAGCTTCCATTGGATTTGGTTTGGAAATCCCCATGGCTCAATCTTAAAATCCTAATCTTCTGTTCTGGTTCTGTCTGTATGGTCACCTTTAAGTCATCAATCTTTGAGACATTTTTAAACAGTGTAAGGTTCAGAACAATCTCAAACTCATTTTTCTTTGCTCCCAAGCCCTCTCTATAATCAGCATTAACAAGCCCAATATTCCTTTGTAACTTCGAGATAGGATACTGGTCAAGATCAATAGTGTAGTTCATGATGGTGGTTTTGCCGTCTGGTGGGATAAATGAGAGTAAGCCTTGATTGTTGATCCACTTCTCTGTTCTAATACATCTATGGAACGAAGGCACACCTAGATAGTGACCATTTAAACTCAAGTCCAATTGGATATCAGGGACACCGCTCAAGTGAGAAGTGAAGTCAATTTCACCCTTTATAACTGCAATTGTAGGAAGTAATCTAGTTACTTTACTAGACTTCAAATTCTTTCTTAGTGGTTGATGAGATAATACCACGTTTATCTGTTCTTTAACATCAACAAAGAGCTCATTGTTGGTATATCTCACATTTCGTTTCCTCCAAGGCACAGTTTTTTCAGACATATTCAATGAACTTTTTGAAATTGAACTGGAGGAAGCGTACCCCCGTGCTAATTGGTTGGTCGTTGATAGTAATTTACTACCCAATGATTGTTTAAATGGAACTAGTTCTTTCAATGCATTTATGTCAGTAATATATGGATACCCACCTTCTATCAATTCTTGCATCAAATTACAACAGATATCATAATTAGCCTCGATTTTGATAGAACTCAAAGGGGTTCCAAAATAGTCATTCAGTATTTCAAGCACTCTTTCCAAGAAGACGAAAAACACGTTTGGGTTCAAGGTAATTGATGAATCCTTGGGTGGTTGCTTATCAATACCCTCATTATCAAGACCTTCATAACCACTTCCCTGATCATCGGAATCATTTTTCAGACTTCTTAAATTCAAAGATTCATCAGAATTTTGACGTTGGATCAATGCATAAAGAACCAATTTCCCTTGTGTAACTTTATAGACGCTTTCGGTACTTGATATCTCCACAATTGAATCATTCTGTAAGCTTTGGTGGCTGATTCCTTTAGTTGTGGCAAGAATTGTTTTCAAACTAGATGAATTAGACGATGTAGGATACTCGAAGATCAGATTACTGGTACGTCAGGTTAGTAATTCTATTGGTAGCACACGATTTCAGTATACATACTTTCGATCATCAGCTAGATATAGACCTTCGATAGTTGCCATTCTCTAGAAAGACCAAATAAGAACGAAAGAAAGGGTTGAACTGAAAAGGGATAAAGCACAAATGTTGGAATGACTGCGTAAGACTCCGAATTCTAGTACCGACTCTAGCATATAAGTTTGATAGTTTCGCCAGCGAGTTTCCGACTAATTATTACGTAATCAGAAACAATAGGGGCTTCCCAACCACCAACTATTTGTGCTACAAATTATATATCAAAGAGGAACATCAAAAAGAACATGTATCGAAGGCAAGCACGTCTCATAGCTACTGACAGATCTCAAGTCTAGTTTCTTTTTGAAATGTTTGTCGAGTTTTTTTCAATAGATAGCGAAATTATGTTCTCCAGTGACGTATGTTTTGAACCCCATTTGATAGTAAGATCATTCGCTTTTGTTCATTGTCTCCAGAAACTAGAATCTCGCTTCAAGTACGGGCTGTAGGTATAACTTATTCGGTTGAATTCGTTGAAAGGATCCTGCATGTTTTTGTTATCCTCAAACGGGTCTGAAGTTGGACTCTCAGATTCCTCCATAATGGTTTGGACCGGTAAAGGATGACTAACAACCTCTGAGTTTCCTGTAAGGTCACTTGAATTGAATCTGTCAATGACTACAGTGACTGGTGCACTGAATGGATATCCATATTGCTCTTTTTCTTCCCTTGTTAGATCTCTTGGGTAACTGATTTGTGATTTTTTTTCATTCAATGTTAAATCACTTCCATTAAATTTACTATTGTTCACCGGTTTAGAGGATTCCCTGTTTCCACCATATTCATTATCATACCAGCAAATTAATAATGCAATTAGGATTTGTATTACCCAAATTCCCAAAATGGTCAAAGATATAAATAGCTCTAACATTAGACTCTTTTTGTATTGGTATATTGTTAATCTCAATAAGTTACTCATCATATCCTCAACATCCTGGACCATAGAGTCAGCTCGAGAAACCAGATTCGTATCAGTACCATTTCCTGTCTCACTGCCTCCCATGCCTTCGGCTATGTAGGTTTCATTAACTCTAGGAAGCGAAATTTCAGCATTATCATGAACCCAAGTTAGCCCTTTTTCGATCTTGATTAGTTTATCTTCGATGACACACCCCACAATAGTTTTCACAGGATCATATAGAATCGTACCGTTGAAAGCATCAAATATGACATCGTTCATCTCGTCAACGAATGCAGATACTGTGTCATTTATAGACTCCGTTGCTGATTTTACCCAAGTGAATAAATCATCATTCATTGAATCCTCTTTATCGCCAATATATTGATTGGCTGAGTATGTCCAATTAGAAACCGAGTATTCGATTTGTTTAGACATGTCATTGGTCATCACTTTGAAAGACGCTTTATTATGATGGGCAGACTTTGTTAGAACTAGCAGGATAATAAACTGGAGTGCCACAGCCATAATTCCAGCAAGTGCCATTCCCAATATCATTACCGATTTGGATGACAATATATATGCAATGAACCATCTAATAGTGATCTGCTTTTGTTGATCGCTAGAGTATGAGCTTAATGCCATACCCAACTTGGTGGGGTATTTGTTGAAAACTTTCTCATAAGATTCAATTACATCGTTTGATTTGCTTGTTCTATCATCCAGGTCAAGCATTGCATTCTTTTGCAAATCTTGTAGTTTCTTCCAAGTTCGATACTCCTCATATATCAGTGGAATCAATACTAATATAGCTGTTAATATCAATAGACTGATAATTACTTTTAAGGCGATGGAGATATCTTTGGCCATATCATCGTAAAACTTCTTGATGGTATCAGTGTTGTCAGAGCAAATGGTAAAGTGTTGCAATTCAGGAACATATAGCTCACTTGAGTCATTTGCATCGATCAAAGTTGAGTTTGAGATTTTGTTCTTCACCAACTCAAATGGAGATTTTATCAAATATTCTGTTTTATTCTTAACAGTAGCAAAATCTGGGGTATTCTCCTTCAAAAGTTCTAGTTTTGAGTTAACGGAGCTTGGAATTTGCAGATTCCTTAATGAGGAGATTGTCAAGTTTACTTTAGATAGTGTCTCGTTTCCTTCATCTGATTCATCATCACCTGTGAAGAAATCCTTTACATTCTCAGCAGTATCGACGACTTTGTTAAGAAATTTAGAAAGATCAGTTAGCCCATCCTCTATTTCATCCGTTATTCCTCCCAAAGTACCATTGACCCATGATATAATAGTCTCTGTAGAATTGACTGCAACATCAACAGCACCGTCAATTGCAGATACTAGCACACAAGCATATGTGCCAATGATCATTTCCAGCGCGAATATTATAACCTGCTCAGCTCCTGTGAGTATCATATTTAACCCATCTTTAGTTTTTTCGTTCATCTCTTCTAGAGACCTGAGGATCATGTAATTAGCTGATTTCGATAGATAATGAGGAATC
Organism: Wickerhamomyces sp. yHMH617; assembly: GCA_030571115.1. Classification (NCBI taxonomy): domain Eukaryota; kingdom Fungi; phylum Ascomycota; class Saccharomycetes; order Phaffomycetales; family Wickerhamomycetaceae; genus Wickerhamomyces; species Wickerhamomyces sp. yHMH617. Next base: position 98,682 of record JAJLXD010000060.1, on the reverse strand, counting down.
GAGATTGCATTTGATGCAAATGAATCTATTGCCGGGCATGAGTTCAATGTATAATCCCTTGATGTTTCCAGTGATGACTTAAGGGACTTTTTAAACAGCACGAGCTTGAGAGCTATCAGAATCAGTACGAGGGTGTACTTGTTTAGCCATGTTTGTGATATTCTATCGCGTAATCGTAAATACGGCTTCGATATCATCTTATTCACCGCCTATCAAAAACTGGTTGATATTCAGCTGACTTTTACGTGCATTCCATCCACTTATAAGCTCATCACGCTGGAAGGTGTTTTTTCTTGGTTTTTGGAAAGCTTTGCAAATCTGAAACACTTTTCAACGTTTTTATATCTCTTGTTTCAGATTTTTGAGTATTAATCTGTGCAACTTCTAAAACGCTCAACTAAAAGATTTGATCAAACAGATCTAGAGTCATATATGTTTTGTACTAAGCACCATATTTCCACTGGTTCTTAGATACCATTCTTATCTGGCTATTAACTGCATCTGCAACTGCAAGTTCACCATCTCCGAAACAAAATATTTTGCAACTTGATAAAGTCACGTGATTAATGGTGTATAAGCTCTTACTTAACTACAAGATGGCAATCCCGTACTCAGTCTTACAGTACTCGGTATTTATGGTACAATCCAGATCTAGATGATAATCACAGTATATTATATCGATACTAACACTGCTATAATTGAAAACACCGAAAATGTCAAGATCTGTCCTATATCAAAAAGAGACGTTTCTCAAAGCAATGCATTGAATTAAGCAGCAGCTTTTAATTTAACAAACCTCTTAAAGGTAAGCTGGGCACAGTTTAGACGGCGTTTCATATTGCATATCGCATTCCAGCCTGTCATAGTTTAAACGCTAGCACGACCAGTACTTGCTTTAGGTGGATACTCAGTTCTTGTGTCTGAATCAATATGGTTGTGTCTGCAAGAGCACCAAAATTTCTTTTCAGTACTGTCCATTACCTGAGGGATATGTTGGCCGCACCCAGTCCATGACTTCTTGTTGCAAAGTCCACAAATAGCAGTCGAACACATGTTGTGAAATTGTTTGATTGTTTGATAAATTGTCGCCTTATCCCTGAGAATGAGGAAAAGATGAAGAATTGGTTAAGTTGATAACGTGGGGAAACGCGAAAGTCTACTCTTTTTATACTTTTCTGTCAAGGGAAAAAGTGGGATGTCCAAAGACTTAAATTTCTGGATCAAAAGTTGATTCTGGAATATCACAAAAGTCCGGGGTAATGATCATCTAAAGATACATATTTAGCTGTTGAATAACGTCTGTACGGGAAATACTAAACAGAACAACAGGTATTAGAAGTCATCAAATGTTAGCTGCTTCGACTAGAGATCTCATTTTTCATTTCTACTTTCCAGTCGTTGCTACTCCTTAATCTTAACTCTTATCAGTGGCCTCACTCTCTTCCCTTTGAACGAGGTGTCAAACTCCGATTTCGTCCATAAAAATTTCTTTTTGCTGGCCGTAAGATTTTTTTATTATGTAATCATTTTCTTTCCCGGTGCTCGCAACCGCAGCTTGCACACAGACTAGTCGACTGGCAGCCATACATGTGCAGCGTAAAGCTTAGACTGTAGGTGTAGAGCTACTGTATTTCCATCTTAAGCGATTGGAACAAAGAGGTCTCTATTCATGACTCACCCATAGATTTTTTTTCTCTAATATACACAGTATTACAATTGGGTTATGACTGAACGAACAAATCTGATGAGTTTAATAAATTCCCCAAGCATCTTCACACCCATGACAAAATTTAGAACAAGCAACTGAGGCACTTAGTGGGTAATCACTCAAACCAACTTTTTCATCAATGAATTCATCAGCAAAGTTATCTTTACCTCTAGCCATGGCACCAACAAAGACACAGATGCTTTCACCTTCATCTAGTTTGGTAACATAGTCTTGTACTCTAACCAATGGAGAATCAAAACTTAATGTGATCTTTTTACATTTTGGTGGTAGATGATCTGTGATTGGATTTTTAATGACTTTTAGTAACTTCTCCTCTGAGTTAACGGATCTGATACTCAATTTATGCAATAATTGAACCATTAAACCAGAAAATCTTTTAAATGTTCTAGGAATACGCACACTTGGATTGACTTCTATCAAAACACCACGTGCTGTTTGTATGTATACCTGTAGCTTTCCAGCTTTGTTGATAGGAGAGTCTAAAAGTGTCAAAAGACATTGATGTGTAATATCTGGTCTAGCCTCTGAAATATCTCTTCCCATCTTCTTCAACAGACCCTGATGGTCATCACAGTTCAGTAGTGCATATTTGTCTTGATTACTACCGTGACCTGAGCTAATTTTATGAGTTTCTAAACAAGCCGCACTCAGAACAACAATCAGTCTTTGAGTATCTTTGTCTTTTGATTTCACTGCAGTAGGTTGTTCCGGCACAAGAGATGCAGGTAGAACTTCCTTTGTAGCTTTCTTCACTTTGGTAAGTTTTGAATCAGATGACATATTTCTCTAACAACTAAGTGTCTATAATCCCTACCAAAACAGCTCTAAGGAAAGATCAACAGTTGCTTCACCAACTCTAAACCATTCCAATACAAATTTTCACCATTATAATTTTTTCTTTCGCGATGAGTATTAGGTAATCATCCGAACACCAACCCAAAGCTCAATAGAGTTGTACTATACAATAATACACAAGTCTAGTAAGGTCTTCATTTAGCAAGAACAGATCATCCATGAGTGACAGTGACTTTGACTTTAACGATGATGAGGATTTTGTTGCGCTCACATTGAAACCTGTGCGAAAGGCGCAGACTCCAGACTTGATTGAATCTGCAAATCGAGAAGTGGCACATCAACGACTGCTGCACGAAGAGTCGACAAGCACGGCAGCACAGGATCATAACAATGATCTTCTCATAGCCAAAGGTGAAATTGCTGTTCTCAGAGCGAGATTACTAGAGGTTGAAAAGGCTAAGCTGGCAGAGAGGGAGGATCTTAACCATGTTAACCAACAAGAGAAACTAGATAAAGAGACCAAGATCAAAGCTTTGGAGTCATCTGTGAAACGGTTGGAAGACGAAAGGAAATTCCTTTCTGTTGAGGTGAGGAATCTCCATTCGAAGAAGAAAAGGAAAAGGTCAAGCGGTGAGTTTCAAGATACACAAGACGCTGAAGTTTCTGACACTCCAGCCACGTCAATAAGACCTCAGATTACTCAAAGGAACTCGTCCTTCCCACCATTACATCCCCAGCAGCCGCTACTTAGTAAATCTTCTGACTACGAGGTCACTTCTAAACATACTGAAGTACTTAAAACACAACCACATCTAACAAAAAACGATAACATAGCATTGATTGATGATATATTAAATCATAGCATCATTGGGCTGACGAAACCTTCAATGGTATATCTTGACAAAATTGCATCACCTGTGCACTATGAATCACGTAATTTGGTCATACTTCCGAACGAATCCATTTCGAACCCTATTATGAAGTTTTTGTTGACACAGAAAGAAATCATCAGATTAGACCACTTCATATCAGTGATTATAAACGAGTTCATCGGGTATATCAGTCATCTAATTGATCATAATGACAAAGCTTTGGATCTCCCAATTCCTTACATGCTATCACTTATCCACTCGATTTTGATCTTTAGACCTAGTGCCATTTCCAAAGAGTTGAAAAAGTCTCTTATCAAGTTTTGCTTCAAGGTCATAACTCATTTTGAAAAGTACCTGAAACCTGACGAGATTAGTTTTTCTGAATATTACAAACGTCACAAAAGGATAGCAATCAATGTCATCCAATTCAAGTTAATTCATGAAATGTGCGTGCAGTTCAGTTTTGAGCTGATTGAAACGATAGCTGTGAATCTAGATCAAACACAGGATCTACAAATCCTTGAACAAGATCTATTGAACCCTTTACTAGATTTTGTTAGATCTTTCATAGCGAATGGGTCTAATATCAATTTGATCTATTCGCTGGTCGAGATTTTTAATTGTGTTATTGGATTTTATGAGCAAAAGGATGATTTTGAAATGAACCAGGGGGTTGTGAACCTGTTTCTCACTATTATAGAAGAAGGGATAAACTGGAAACAGGATTGGCTGTTTTGTGGCCTGAATAGAGTGATTGGAAATAACATTGATGCTGCCTCTATTGAGTCGTTAGTAAGCCCTAAAATATCAAAATCCACTAAAGTTGTCTATCCAATTGAGTTTAAAACAGATGAAGAGAAATTCAAGGTACAAAACCAACACGATGTACATCTGATCAACTTACAATCAGAAATTCTTTTACTGTTTGAAAAAATTATACTGTGCTTATCACACGGTGTTGAATTATTTAACAAAGACTCCACCTCATTGAAAACCTTAGTCTTAGCAATTGCTAAACAACAAGAGCATATACTTAAAGTGCCCAAGGATAATTTAAGCTATCTTCGCTCAAAATTCATATCATCATTGATCAGAATTTTACACCTCATCTGGGAGTTGACAATATCCGGTACAAATGAATCTTCACCATTATTACCTAAGGATCTAACACACGTTCTATTAGTTGTGCTGTCAAGAATTGCATTCAGTAATAATGAGACCGCTGAAGAGGCAGCCAAACTTGTATATAAAATACGAGAAAAAGATAAGAATGTTCCCATTTTTAACAGGTGGGCAGAAGAAAAGGCAAGAGAAGTTGGGCATATCAGTACACTCAGCCAAAATAATACTTTATCTGAACAAGAACACACAGATTCGAAGTTTCAGGGGCCTGATTTCACTTTAAGATCGATCGTTCATGCTGAGGTTAGTTTTAGTAACGGATTAGAGTTTGCTTATGACGATGATGTTGTTGAGCTGGCTAGAGACATCCTAGAGAAATGTACGACAATGGATGAAGCTGACGCATTATATACTTCCATGAACGCTAACTAATGACATATTGAAGTCTAACATGGTCAGTAGACGGTTTTATATAGATGATACATTTAAAAATCTTTTTTAATTAATTTCATACATTAACATGAATTCAATTTGTATCCTAAACTTTAAACCAAAACCATTAACCGTTGATATTTAAAAGTTTAAGCGGATTGTGGTTTAGCAACACCAGTTTGGAAGTTGTTTTTGGCTCTTCTTGAGATGTGCTTCAAGTATTGTTGACGACCAGTACCAGTAGTTCTTCTTCTTTTAGCTTTTAGAGCCCAGTTGTGAGATCTAATTTTAGCAGCTGGGTAACCACAACCAGCACAGGTTTTCTTTTGGATATGGAAAGAACGACGACCACATCTGTTACACAAGGTGTGTGATTTGTTGTGACGTTTACCGAATGATGGAGTACCTTCTATAGAAATAAATGTGTTAGTTATCTGTTGGTTCAAATGTGTTCCAACAAAATGACGTCTGATGGTGTACATTGGAGTGGATGGTCTCTTTATGTTCGAGTATTGGATAAATAGTTTGTCCTTCATGTTCATTAATTTTCATATAGGCGTTCAGTCTGTCTCCTTGCCTTGTACTTCTACTGTTCCTTCACTATTTCATTTCTTGACTTGCCTGGGTGTGTCATAATCAGAAGTCCTTGATTTCATATAATCCAAAATAGGAGAATACCACTGAACACCTTCTCTTATTTCCTAATTAACTGCTTTGTACTCATTTTATCGTTATTTCACTCTCTTCACATCAATATGAAAAATCTTTCACCCAATATCGAACACAATATGGAGTGACCTCCTAATGCCATTTGAATCTCTCACTTCCTAATAGTACGCCTCATGATCATCTGTTATATTTCATCCATCTTTACTTACTACTCATGTTTGACTATGATTTGATACGTTTTGTGTAAGCTAGACTAGTGTCAATTTTTCAACTTCAATGTTTTCAGTCTCTACTTTTTTCGGTGATACTGGTTCTGTGTGTGTGGTGAGAACCAGGCACGTGACTTCTTGTTTAGGGAATATTCGCGTTAGTAATTTTCCAGTTGAGCAGAGTTTAAAGGTATTTCAGAAGATCAAGAAACTGCTGCCCCGTTCAAAAATATAAACGTTGGTGTCAGGATGTGACAGTCACAGATATCCTCAGCCCCTATGTATATCACGTGATATTCATTAGAAACGAGCGCGCTTTTAAGAATTCGAGCGCGTGTCAAATGTAAACAAAGAAATCGCGTCCTTAACAAAACTAAGTGATCTTTCAACTAATCCAAACTAAGTGTAAACCTTCTTCAATAGGCTCGAAAAGAGAAACTGTCTCATACGCAGCCATGGCCAACGAGTTTCCACCTTCTTCTCCATTCTTGGATCTCCACCAACACGACGACCCGTTCAGCTCGTTCACCATTCCAAACAAGAGGTTAGTGATTAACACTCCTTTCAACAAGTATGATTCTACTAAAGAAGCTGTGAAATATGACTATCCAACGCCAAACCCTTCATCTTCTACTGGTAATGCTCGTTCATCTTCGCCTATGAGAAACGCTTCCGATAGAGAGGCCACTCCGGTTGCTGTGGACCAATCATCTACTAATCAACTTATCCACGAAAATCAGGTTAGTTATACTTCGCCAAATGCTTTAAAAGTCAAGCTAGTTGCTAATCAAAAAATGACATTGGGGAGATCTTCACAGTGTGATTATTTCATTAGAAGCAAATATGCAAGCCGTATCCATTTGAAACTTCATTATGATTCTCAGTATAATGAATTGACCGTGTTATGTAAAGGTCATAACGGTGTTGTTATCAATTTTGGTACACAGTACTATGGTTTCATCCGTGAACTAAGCGATTCATCTTACAAATTCATCCCTGTGAGCAAGCAAGATGCCACTGCTAAGGATGATGAAGTTCTATCAGAGTTGGCCTTATTCAAAGACGAGCAAGTCGTCGTTCCTTATAACGACAGATTGACTTTAACTATTAAAGACCATGTCACTGTATTGGATATTGCATATGATGAGTCTGAAACTGAAGATGAACTTTTTGTGGTCAAAGAGCAAACGTTTAAATCACCTAAAACCCAAATTCCAAAAACAAATCATGATCTTAAATCAAGTCCAGTCGATCTTGATCCAACAAAGGTAGAGGTCGATTCCCCAGTGAAAAGTTCCAAGGAATCATCAAATAGTGGAACCATGGTACATTTTAAGAATGAAGAATTTATCACACCGGTCAAGTCAGCAAAAGTTACTGATACACAACCTTTGAGAAAGCAAATGCTAGATAGAAGCAAATCGTCTGAACCTACGGTTGTTGTTGACCAATCAATATACGTTGAAGAATCCAAGAACGTCTCATCAGATGCCACATTACCATTGCAACCAAAAGATCCAAATTCACTTAACATTCAACCTCAAGATAAGCAGAAATCGCGTCGTCGTAAAGCTGAGCCAGGTCTGTCACCACAAAAGAAAAAAGTTGACTCACATGATATTAAACCAACCATTACTACGCATCCTAGCACATCCTCAACTTCATTGAACTCGATAACATCAGCTGACACTGTCAAAAGAGAATATCTCAACCCAAGAGAGAAGATTAGTAACTTGAAAATTGAAGAAATCCTATGCACCATTCAAGAATTAGATTCAATCAAAAATGTTCTCATCAACCATCTTGCGTTCTCAAGATTATCCCAGACTCCATTGAAACAGCTTCAAACAGTTAGTGCTTTAACTTCGAACCTAACAAGACAGCAAATGAGGGCAACATTAGCATCAATTCAATGTATTGGTGTCATTTACAGACATGGTAAAGATGCTGCCGGGAAACCACTGGACGAAGAGTACTATTATGATGTTGAGAAGGACACAGATTTTGAGAGAACTCAGTTGGTTAGCTCCATCAAAGGCTCAAGTGGGTTGAGAAACTGTAGAAAGACTCATAAACAATATTTCTGGAAAAAGCCTGTCACCAAGAAATGATGCACATGTGACAGAAGCCAAGATTCGTTCAATAGCTGTGTATATTAGTTTTGTAATGTGAACTATGTTCAACTTTTTTATGGTACAGTCAACCAATTTTGTAGGTTCAAAATCCACTGTACATATTTGAGATATTAGACGGGCAAGTACAGTGGGAAGTATATAATAGATTGTCTTTAAATGAAGATTATAGTATACAAAGACTCCAACACTCGGCAATACAAATCAAATCGTTGCCTCTAATTATAGAACACATTAACAATGGGAGGTATCAAATCACCCATAGTATAAAAATCAAACAAACAGAACAAGAACAAAAACAAAAACAAGAACAAAACAAAAGCAAAACACACAAATCAACTTGCAAAAGCCAAGACATTTTCTCTATTTAGAATTCTTTCAACTTCATTTTCTAACATTTTGAAGCCTTTCTTATTACCTTTCAGCTTAGTAAAAGTGACATAACTTCCTTTTTTACCAAATTTGCCAACATTAACCTTAAACTTCGAAGAACCAATACCAAAAACGTTGCTCTTGGAGATTTCGCCATCAATCACCAAAGTAGAGTCATTGGTGATAATGTTCTTTAGCCCATAATCATGCCACGAGGACAGCAATCTTTTCAAAGTTGTGTACATTTCAGTTGGTTCATAAACTGTGTGTAGTGTTTTCCCTTCCAAGACGTTATTTGAGTTGAATATACCAGCAAAGAACCCAGTTGACTTTTGGCCATTAGAAGTCGCTAAAGACTGAGAGTGTTTTGAAGAAGAAGACCACTTTCTGAAAAATGAGGATCCACTGTTGTTTCGCTTCTTTTGATCCTCTGGTAAAATATTAGCTTGATTAGTTTTGTCAGATAAAGGCATGACTTTTGTGGTTGAGATGGAGTTGTTCTTCTGGATCTGTTCAGAATTTTTAGGTTTTGGTAAAGTTTTTGAATCTATTTCTTGATCGTCTTCATGAATGTCAATGTCATCTTGTTTCACAGTGACAGGTCTTTGGGAAGATCGTTTCATGGAAGATTTCGCAGGAATAGGATCAAAATGTTCAGGTAGTTCAGGCAATTCAAGCTTCTTAGTAACCTTGTTCTTACCCTCTGAATCCGCTTCGGTATCTTCACCTTCCCTCAGAGCTGACAATCTTGGATTAGACAGTTGTCTCAAGGCACTTAATCTATCAGCATAACTTAATCTCAAACCAGATGTACTACCCGATTCATTTGATTCTTCTGGAATTTCGGAAATAGGTTGAATATAGGAACCTCTTTTCCCTGGAGAAGACCCCGACAACAAACTTGAATAGCGTTTTTGTTGGTCATAACGAACAGGGGAGTCATCTTCATCGAGTTCTTTCAATTTGGCGGCTAGATCAGTGAATGATTCTCTAGTAGAGTAAATTGATAAAACAGAGAGCCTATTATTAGAGGCAGAGTATAACTTGGACTTTCTTGTCACTTGAGGGATTTTCACCTCTGCTAAAGTCTTTGGACCATCATACTCCCCAGTAACAGCTTGTTTCGACTTTCTTAAAGAGGACTTTCTTTTGGTATTTTCATACTCTTCGATGGTAGTTGTGATAATTTTGGAAGAAGGTCTCTCGTAGCTGAAATCAATAGATTTCCTGGATTGTTGTTTTAAATCGAATCTAGAACCTAGGAATTTAGATCTTCTAATAGCATCTGTAACGATCTGGTTAGTTTCCGTTTCAAATTTCGAAGTCATTTTAGCGTTGTATTCCTCAGTATAGTTCAACCCAGGATCCAGTCTTGATTTTGGTCTAGTTGTGAATGGATCTGTAGTAATACGCTGTTGAATTTTGGTAACATCACTAGCATCCAAAATCTGAGAAGATCTTTTTGTTGGATTGGAGACAGAACGTGTCTTAGAGTGCTTGAAAATTGAATCAGCATTGTCAGAAGGAGCAGTATCACCACTTTCATTTTCTTGTCCATCATCTAGATCGATTAATAGTTCTCCATGTTTTTGCTTCTGCTTTAAGAGAGCTCTTTTCTCTTCTAGAAGTTTAGCTCTTTCTTCCTGTTCTACTAACCTTTCCGCTTCGAGTCTTTGCTGTTCTTCTCTTTCCTTTCTTTCTCTCTCTTCTCTTTCTTTCTTCTCCTTTTCTAGTCTCTCCTTCTCAAGTCTCAACTGCTCTTTTCTCATCTTTTCTTTCTCTTCATAATCGAAGATTTCATCACATAAAGTAGCAAAATCAGAACTAGTTCTCTTGGTCTCTTTGTCAATGAAATTCCAATCAGAATCAGCACTCAATTTAGCGTAAACAGATATCAACTTAGTCGTAATAGAGCCTCTTTTGTTAGGCAACATAGAGTTTCTAATGCTTCGTCTTTTCATAGCTGAAGAACCGGAACCGTTCTTGGAAATAGTCAATGATTTACGTGATTGAGATCTTGGAGGGGTAATAGAGAACCTATTGTTTGTAACAGAACTAGCAGTGATAGCTTGCTTCGAAGGAGATGGGGATTTAGACGAATCAGTATTAGTGGAGGATTTAAATTCTTCCATCAAGTCTCTAGGAACAGGAGGTTGTTGTGAACTGAAGTATGGTGTAGAGTTATTCTTTTTCAGTGGTGACCTATGAGGTGATCTCTGAAATGATACAGATTTTCTATGAGATGATGAAGCTGAGATTAATGAGCGTCTGTTTGCTTTTCTTGGAGTTTTCAAGAAATCAGAGGATCCACTTGAAGAATTAGAACTGGAATGAGAGTGATTTTTGGCTGTAGAAGCAATTGGCTTGTTGATAGATCTTGCAATTGAGAGTGATCTCAATAACGAGGAATTAGCAGATTGATTGTGTCTGTATCTAAGAAGCAAAAAATAGAAAATCTTCTCTGTTGTAGATTCTTCCTTCAATAAGTTTGAGACAATTTGTTCCTTTGATCTTCCATGATATAAAGTGATTAAATTTGACAAAATTTGTGGGTCAATTTCACCAATATTATTCAGTTTATTCATGTAAGTATTTGGTAAAGGTAGCTCATTTAAAGTCTTTGCATCTTCTGAAGAGCACTCGTATTTTGTCAATAGGGGGTGTTCTAAAATCTTATGGGTTTGAATTCTTTTATCAGGATCAACCTCTAACATTTTCTTGATCAGATCTTTGGCTTCGGAGCTTAATTCATCAGGCATGTCAAAATGGCCAGCTTGCACCTTCAATAATAAGCTTCTAATGTTCTCGTCATCGAAAGGCAATCTACCAGTCAATAGGGCGAACAAAATGACACCGCAAGACCAAACATCACTTTCAAACCCATGATAATGTTTCCCACTCACAATTTCAGGAGCGGCATAGTGTGGAGATCCACAAGATGTTTCTAAGAGTCTATCATTATTTTCTAAAGCAGCCATACCAAAATCGGCTAGCTTGACGTTTAATCCACGATCTAATAACAAATTCTCAGGCTTGAGATCTCTATGACATATACCCAAAGCATGACAATATGACGCACCCATTATTATCTGTCTGAAGAATTTGACCGCTTCATTTTCATCCAATGGACCCCTTTCGACCAATAAGTCGAATAATTCACCACCTTCAACGTATTCCAGAATCAAGTATAATGATTTTGAGGTTTCCCAAACGTCATATAATCTTAAAACATTTGGGTGGTTCAACAATTTCATAATAATGATTTCCCTTTCAATACCATACGCGAGGCCAGCAGCGTCTCTTCCTTTATCATCACCAGCGGATTCCAGAGAGTTCAGGACTGACTTTGAGACCACTTTAACGGCAGCCTTTTGGCCAGTAGAGGCATGTTCAGCAAGAAGAACACGACCAGTGGACCCTTGACCCAAAGTTCTTCCCAGTTTCCATGGACCAATTTTGTGAATGTTGGACGGATTCGAGTGATTGAAGGTTGTTGAAGACAACAGCGAAGACGCTATGGAGGGTTGTCTCGAATGATAAGACATTGATTTCAGCCTATTCAATGAGCTTGAAGGAATGACAATAGTTGGTTAGTGATAAAGTAGTTGGTCGAAGTAAAAAGTTGAAGAAGATGAAATAAATTTTGGAAAGGTTCTCAATTTCTCAATTTCTCAATTTCTCAATTTCTCAATTTCTCAAGTTTACCACGACGCGTCGCCAAACTCATAAGTATATATGTACTTGTAAGTGTATTGTGTAACGTTGGATAGTCTAGAAAAGGGCACTTTATTCGCCAAAGGGGTAGCGTTGTAATACAAATTGAGGAACGCGCATATCAAAAAGATTGAGACAAGCAGAAAACTGCATCGAATTCAGTTTCTTTGAATGAATTTCAAGGCACAATTTGTCAAATCCCGATTTCGATTGGCGTTGTTTTTGTTTTCTCTATTTGATTTGAAGGGGGTGTTTCAACACTTTTAAGTTCGCGCGCGTCAATTTGACTGCTGAAAATGGTAATTGACTAACCATTTTTTTGATTCTTTATCTATGTATAATTTACGCGTCACTCACTCGCTAAATATGTTATGGCTTCTGAGCTACGACTTACGAGTTACGAGTTGCGGCTGACTTAGGCATTGTGATTTACTCTCTCAGACTCTCTTATTCAAAAAGTCAACAGTTAACACTCAGCATTTAGCATATTGCAACTAAAAATTTATGTATTTAGATAACGCGTCGGATTAGATGATGTGTATTGTAGTAAAGTTTGTGCTTTGTAAATTTCAGGTGAAGTGCAACTGCATCGTCTGTAAGAGAGAAACTTGAGATTTTTTGAAAATGGGTCTCAGCAAACATAAATCAATGATTGAGAACTTCAATAACCACTTACACGTCAAACACTTCTGAAAAGATGGAAAATAAAAGTAACACACACCTTTGTAATTGAACATTCATTGGAACACAGTCGTCAAATAACTAATCACATTTGTAATTTGTAACTTTCTCTATAAACTTGAACCACCTATTTGAGATTGATGAGCTTCGATAACGTCGCCATCTTCTAGATCCAAGTCATCTGGGGTAGAGTCTGGGTTGACTCTCTGACCCTCACTCAAGAATCTCAAACTCTCGATACTTTTACCTTGTCTTTTAGCAAATGCTTCCATCAATCTTCTTAGTGGAGTGGATCTTTTAATTTTGAAAAAGATTTCAGCACTACCATCACTGACTTTAATGTTGATGTGGGTTTCTGGTTTCTCTTCCTTTGCTTCTTGGTCAAAGTTTGGTTTGGTCTCTTGCTCTTGGTCAGACATAGTCAAAGTTGTGATTAGCCGCTGTTTGGGATGATAACTTTTAGTTCAGTTTAATTGTTAAACACTTTAGTTAGCTTTTTAATGGCAAACCATCATTTGATATTCCCAAGAACTATGGGATGGGAGGGTAACTAGCTTCTCTTTCCCAGTGTCTCACGTGATGTCAATATTACGTAATGATTTAAGCAACCCTCAAAAAATAAATTTCCCCGGATTTCGACAAAATTGTGGGACAAAATATTTTCAAATGCCCCAGCTCGAGAAAATCCGTTGATGAAATTTTAATATGGGGAAAAAAAAATGAAGTGACTATTTCTTTTTCCTTTATAAATACTCCACAATCCTTATTTCAAGTGCGCTCTTTTTCCCATAGCAATAATAGTAATACTTATAGATCACATTAGAAGATGAGCCAGTTCAATATATGGAACAACGTTCAACAACAGGATCCCTTGCAACAGCCTCACCTCATGAACCAGAATGAGCTGTCCCCTGATCTGTTGATCTCAAAACTGAACAACCTCTCCTCTTCTCAGAACTACAGCAACTTTATCAGTTCTTTAGATTCTTCGGCAGTCCCACCAACATATAACGACCCCAACTATGCTTTCAATAACCCTGCAAACAACGAGTTTCATCTACCTCTAGAATTGCAAGGTGGTTTGTCAAACATTCAGTCTAGAAGACCAAGTTTCACTGCTGATCAAATAACATACAATCACTTCACTAATGCTGAAAATGCTAATAATAATAACATCAATAATAACAACTTGAATACCATCGATCCATTCGCCTACCAAAACAACTTTAACAAGAATCTGGGTGTTAATTTCAGATCTAGAAGACCTTCCATTCAAATCCAATCAAATAACTTACACAATGGTCTTCCTCCTTCAAACAATTTACCAAACGGCAACTTTAATGGCCATGGTAATTCTAACGGTAACATTATGGAGCTGGAAAATGGCCTTCTTTTACATAATGGCTATATCATCTCATCATCAGTACTCCAGCAAAATTATTATGAATCTACCAAAAGATACTTCTGTGTTGATGATGCTAGAACATTATATTCAAAGTTAAACTACCATGTTATGAATAATGAGGTAATCCAGAAAATCATTATCAATTTGAAAAAATTGAACAATCTTTTCAATTTGATAAAACCCTTAACTTTGATTTTAACCAAATCTGGGAAATTCGAAATCTTATCAACCCCGTTGAACTCAAACTTGAGGATCGTTAACAATGATGTCGTCATTAGCGATGGTGATAGAGGTAAAGATTTGGTTTTTGTTTTGGAAGCCAACTTAGGACTGGAAATGGCTATTTTGATAAACTATCTGAAAAAGAAACAACACTCTAGAGCGATCAACTACAATGCTTCAGGATCAGTTAATGGTTCCGGCTTGAACCCATATCAACAAGGCTTTCAGAGTATTAGTAACACTGTTGAAGATTTATTATCTGGCAACGGTATTCTTGATGAAGAAACCCAGTTCCAGATTCCATCTAAACAGATCCTAAGATTTGCCACTCCTAACGAGATTACCAATTTGAAGTTCAAGTTAATTGAAGAAATCAAATCATATAAAACGGCAGTTTTGAAGATAAACCAAAATGTTCAATTGAGAAATTCTTTAGAGATTTTAACTTCAGAATACCAATTTGATCAAAAGAAGCTAACTTTCTATTATAGATCTTTAGAAAGACTGGACTTCAGAGGTTTGATCAAAGAGTTGTTCAAGATTTACAAAACAAGAATTTGGTTATGTGCTGTTGTTAACATTGAAGGAAATACTATCAGTTCCAAACGGGATTTGAATGGACATGATACTATTAAGCATGACGATATTAATTTAGCATTGTATCAGAACGATTCATTCCATGTTAGAATTTTTGATAGATTATTTGATGAATTATTGCAATTATGATGTTCCCAAAGCAAAAGCATAATCAAGTTAATGACTAATTTACATGAGATTATGATACTGAAATAAGTGACAATATGTATGCATTTCAATGAGGTTATAAAGTTTATAAAATAAAATAAAATAAAATGAGATGAGTATAAAGTGTAACCTCTCTGTATTATTCACATCCGAACACCACTTTTGAAACTTGAAATTTTAATGATTAATTCTTGGCTATGGTTATTAACTAACAACTGGGACGTCAGTTATATTGATTATGCCTACTCTCTTGAAGTATTTCAAAACATATTTGATAGACTATATTCTCATACTTTCATTGGAAGTATTTGTTGTACGGATAGCCATCAAGCAACAACCTTCTCTTCCAGAATTCGACCCTTTTGATCCTGAGATTAATCATACGTTCAATCCAGTTGATACAGTATCTGATCTCAATTGCCTTATAATAGCTTTGCTTCTACCATTGACTGTCGTTGGGCTACGATACATTTACGACTATTTGAAAAGCAGAAAAACTAATGATACCAACCATAATCTATTTGGCTTGGTAGAAAGCATTTTCAAATTAAAGAACTTCCATGGTTTGCATATAACTTTCCTTGGTTTACTCTACTCTATTGTGATCACAGGGACCATCGTCTGCATTTTGAAGAATTGGATAGGTAGACCACGTCCTGATTTTATTGGAAGATGTAAACCAGCTTA
The DNA here is from genome assembly GCA_030571115.1 of Wickerhamomyces sp. yHMH617. Taxonomy (NCBI): domain Eukaryota; kingdom Fungi; phylum Ascomycota; class Saccharomycetes; order Phaffomycetales; family Wickerhamomycetaceae; genus Wickerhamomyces; species Wickerhamomyces sp. yHMH617. Next base: position 82,897 of record JAJLXD010000060.1, on the reverse strand, counting down.
CTCTTTGATCCACCTTCCGGTTAGTGGTAACACAAAAAGCTCTACAGTTGGGAAATTGCTCTATGATATAAGTATATGCACAGGTGATTATGATACAATACTTGAGGGCTTAAGATCTCATCCATCTGGTCATTCTGCCATTTCGTTCGCTGGTATGAACTTTTTAACTATTTGGCTGATCACACAGATGCATTACTCGCCTGGACCCTCTGCATCCTCACTATCCTCACTATCCTCAAATAATGGCAATCTTTTAAACTCTGGCTTTACGTCAACAATGGAAGACTCCAGAATCAACGATATTCGCTCCAAGCAAGTCTGGAAATTCATTTTACTGTGTGTCCCATATTTTATTGCTTTATGGATTGCCATCACAAGGATTCAAGACAACAGACACCATCCAACTGATCTCATTGGTGGATTTATCGTTGGGGTTAGTGTGAGCTCCATTATTCATTGGAAATTCTTCAAAAATGGCAAAGCAGTTTACTTGAACGAAGTGACTGATGAACCACCGTTACCATTGTATAACAACCAATAGACTGTAACATCTATTTTTACAATAACATATGTAGCTCAAGCGATTTCAGTGGTACAGAATCAAGTGTTTAAAAACGATCATTAAGTCTTTGTGTGTTATTATATTTATTATATTAATCACAATACTTTGAATCCAATTTAAGCCCTACCCGTTTTCGAATTTGACTTCGTGGCCAAGCTGGTTAAGGCGTGTGACTGTTAATCACAAGATCGACAGTTCGATCCTGTCCGAGGTCGATTTTTTTTTAAAAAAAACATTTCTGAAAAATCCGGGTAAGTTCTTTTTTTTTTGCAGACATTACATAGTGAATTACATACAACATTTATAAAGTTGTTTTACTTCGCAATCTGCTTTGCACTGAGAAGAAACCAAGATACATTAGTTAAACAATGTCTCGCCATCAGTTGGATTTAGTGATGTGTCTCAAACAGCCTGGAACACACATTGGAAAGGTGTGTGATAAATGTGATGGAAGGTGTCCAATCTGTGATTCTTTTGTAAAGCCAATGAACAAAGTAAGGATATGTGAAGAATGTGCATTTGGAAAGAATGGCGATCGATGCGTTGTCTGTGGTAACAATGGTGTATCTGATGCTCACTACTGCTATGAGTGTGTGATTCTTGAGAAAGATCGAGATGGTTGTCCAAAGATCATAAATATTGGATCAAGTAGAATGGATGTATTTTATGAGAAGAAAAGACAAAAACAAACATCATCTACGTGATATAGCTCTACATGTGAATGAGCAAACATAAATCATAACCATTTTTTGTCTATAAAGACATTCTGAGCTGAGTCTGAATTACTCTATTGTGACTCCACTGAATCAACATAAATTGTCGTGTCGCCGTCTTCGCCGTCATCATCGTCAGCACCAAAATCATAATAGTCCAGGTCACCATTAGAGCTAGCAGTCTCAAACTTCTCCAAGTCATTGAATTCAAGCTGCAAAGGTGATTTACGTGTAACTTTTTGATCTATGCCTTCATTCAATGACTCCCCATTAATAAAAGAGTCTTCTAAAAATGATTCATTATCATTTTTTCTTAACGATATATCGTCTTGTTGCTGTAGTTCTTTCTCCATAATATTCACATAGACCTTATTCCGTTCGATTTCGTACCATAACCAATCTATCCTGATATTAAGATATTTGTAATGATCCAATAGCTTTTCCTTAGTCTTTGCTGCAAAAGGAACAAAGTTAGCTAAATGATTTTGTAATCTAACCAGTTTTTTAACCTCCTCCAAAGAAGTTACCGTATTCTTAGACAATTTTGAGATCTTATCCTCCATGCTGATATTCCGTATACTCGTAACTTCATGATTGTGCCCTGGGACAGATTCAATATAACAAGAATCTAGAGCAGCTATATAATTGATAGCGATGATCCAAGATGACATCTCTGAGAAAGTTTTGGTTGAGAATATCTCTTTTTTATTTGTGCTGTAGATGCTGAATGTATTATGATCATCAGTGGTTGATTGACATGCAAAAAGGCCATTAATAGCCAATTTTGAACAAGATCTTAATATAGAATCAGAAAGAATTTCGAGTATCACTGGTTCTTCAGGTGTGAAATTCGGATCTAACGCTTTCTCTCTGTCTGAGACTGCAAGAAAGTTTAAGTGATCAAATATAAAGACCCCACAAGTTGTTAAGACACCATAGCATTTTTTCCAAATAACCCTGTTGGAGTTACCAATAGTGAAGAAAAGAGAGTTCTTGACGGTTTCTTCTCGATATAGTTCAGCAATTTTGATAACTTTCAAAATACAGCGAGATCCATATTCGATCTCATTAGTCGATTTGAATTGGATTTCAGTCTTTCCCGTTAACCAATTACATTCCTTGTTGAATCGAATATAAAACCCATTATGACTTAACAGCGAATTATGCATTTTTGTGTAATATGACTCAGGGAATGCGCTTCTTAGTTTGTTGACAAACGGGTTTTCGACCTTATGTTTATCAGTGGATAGCTTCATTGAATCGATTTGGCCTGTGGCGATCAAAAAGTAAGGATCAAATTGATTACTATTGAAAAATTGGGAAGTTGAAGATGATATAGATTGCGATCTATTGCCTATAGTTGTTTGGTTAGTGAATGACGACGGTACTTCAAGATTTGTTGATGAATTTGATGAAAATATCCTTCTTGGTAATGAGTATAAAGGGGTCTGAACCTGTTGTACCGTTGTCTTGTTTTTTTGAATGAATTCTGTGAAAACTATATTGTCATAAAAATATTCAAGAATCTCTTTACTTAAAAATGAATTGTTGACCTTTTCATTGAGATTTTCCACTTTTGTATTCTTAATAAACTCTTCTTTGGACATTTTCTTCTTGTTATTTGAATTGAAATGATCTGTATGCAACATGACAAGGGAAAAAGTGATGAAATATATTTGATCAGGATTATCCCAAAGGTTTTCGTTGCAATTGTAGAAGTGCACACTAAAACTAGACAAAACTCTGTCTATTTGTTGTGCCTCTTTAGGAAGTTCACAACTAATAAGAAACTTTCTTAATGCTATATCTAATGCATTGTCCTTAAAATCAAATTTTAAAGCAAAAAAATGCCCTAAACATTCTTTCATGAACACAGAGTCTGAGTCTGAGAGCAACATTGTGATCTCTTGGTCAAAGCCGTCCTCTATTAGGTTAGAGACATAAGTTTCTGGAGTGTCATATTCATTCACATCAGGGGGTGTATGCAGATGTGTTATAGAAGTGGAGTCTGAGCCTGAAGTATTTGTTGTTGAGGTTATATCTGTTGGCCGCTGTTTCAACATTACCATGCTCCCAATTGTCTTAGCCAGAGAATTGTTTCTTTTATAGTATAGATCATTTTCAACAGATCCTAATGTTCTAGATCGTCTTCTTATCAAATCGTTTGGCTGTTTTGAGAATGGTATAAAAGAACTAGGTCCATCGTTTGTAGCTCTGACGGTCTGGTGTTTACTATCAGATAACGCTTTATTAAGCTTTGGTCTAGATAATTTGACTTCGAGAAAAGATTGCTTATCGCTGGACTCTGGAGATGTCGACCCTGAGACAGATTTTGATGGTGATAAACGAGTAGAGTCGAAAAGCATGGATAAAGTTTTCTTTTTTAATTTTGATAATCTGGATGGTGGTGCCGTATTTTCTTTGGGATCCTCAGACGTGATTCTAATCTGTGGAGTTGACGACGAATCAAATATAATAGGTTTCAATGGTGACTGGGGCGAAAATGACAAGCTCTCTTCTGCTGATGATAATGACCTTGTTGGTGAGCCAAAATCCTCAGCTTGTCTAATTTCTGGTGTCTGATTTATATCTGTGAATGATTTTGGGCTCGGAGAATGTGATTCAAAAGTTTTTAAAGGACCCAATTGAATATCACTAGTTCCTTTTACTATCTCCTCTGTAAATTTTTGTTTCCTATGTGAATATCCTGCAGCGGGTTTAAAAAAACTAGATGGTCTTCTGAGCTGGTGGACATCCATGGGCGGGGGCCTTATGAATTGGTTCCTGAGCCTGTCAAGCTTCGAGGGCCGTGTTCCATCTCCCTCCTTGTTTAATTCTGTCATTGTTGCTATTTTCCTTGTCTCATTTGATTGATTATTGATAAATAAAGGTTCTTGGGTAAATAGGGGAAACCAAAATATTACGAAAGTAGACTTCACAAAAAAAGATCTTGCAGCGGATAGTCCTGTGAGAGAAAACTGAAGATTGTAGTTTCAATGAGTAGTTCACTTCGTGCGATGTGGAGAGCAAATGACACTGACAAGAGTTCAGTTCCTGACTTCCAGTTATATTTTGATTTGTGCCATTCTGTTCTTAGTATTAGGTGCGAAAATTTCCTCATTCGAACGCCCTACTAACAAATTTTATTGCAGTTCATCAAAGTTGTTTCAAGAACCATTTCCCTTGCTCAGTCATAGGCCAGAGCTCTTGTATCTCATTTAGTTGTGTACTGGTATGTACACTGAACTCTACGTCTTCGCTGCTTCTCTCATTAAAAGGACTTTGCTTATTTTACTTGAGTTGATTCGAACAGGTAGTTAAGCAGGAGCTACGGTGAAGTAGTGAAGTGCGGCCCAAAAAATATTATCTTTTTACCGCGAACCAGATCATTGCATTTCACACATTAGAACTGTAGAGTTAAAGTCCCTATTGCTGCTCTCCAATCACTGCTGACCCTGGGTGCTGAGCGCTGAATGTTCCTTTCCTAACTCTTCAATTTGTATGTGCCTCGTGAGTCGTGACTCGTGATTAGCGAGTCCCGAGAATCGAGATCTGTAATTTATATGCCATTTCGTGCACTGTGAAGCCCGATACCCAGTTTTTGCTCCCTCAACGGTTTCAGATCAAGTGCAGCTCACAACTGAGATCAAGTAGGATTCGCTGCTTCATACATTCCTTTGCTTGAGAGTTGAATGTTCACTGTCTACTTCAAAGTACACAGGAGTTCAGGACATGGTCATACTTACCTAGTTCGGAAATCATTACAAGCAGCTGATGAATGGAGAACGCGTATAAATTAATAAGGCATTAGCTCAATTAGGCAAACTTCTTGCGTGGCAGTCTGGCATCTAATGTCCAGTGTCTAGTATTCAAAGTTTCCAACAGATACCATTTACATACTAACGGTACAGTACAGTACTACAGGGTAAAGAGTCACAGCGGATTTCATGACTTGCATTAGCACGGCTACTAAAGTCTGTTTGCTCAAATAACTTTCGCAACTGAATGCTGCTCTTCTTGATAATTCTTGCAATATAGCTATATATTCAGAAAAAATTTTACTCCAGTGACCAAATCAGAGCTGAGGTTTCAAATTTCAATACCGCTCCCACGCAGTTTACAAGACTGTTGAATATCTGTTAGTTGATTATGTTGTATACTGTTGGTTGAATCTCAAAAAGCATACAGTTGTCTTATGAGTAACCAATTAAATAAAGATTCAATAAACAGTTGCTTAATATGTTTGTGATAATTCATCTGAGATTTTTAACAATCGAGCTACGATTTGGTTATAATTTGAATGCTCTATAATTATAGGAACTATCGAAATAAACAACGAAGCAAGATGAATGACTATGCAACTTTTTGTAATGTGTAATGAGGTCTAGCAAGCTGGGCCGAATGCAACTTTGAATGTGAGGGTATACTTTGGATCAAGCAACCACTGTTTTTTCTTATGTGGTAGTTAAATCAAGTAAATGCAATGAAACGATGTGTCACCATGAATGTTCATATCGACACATATAAAGTCTCCTGAACGACCTGAGTAGATGTGGCAGTAACCGTCTGAATCACATCAACAGTATGGTATTGAGTGATATAAATCTCAATTGGACCAGCAGCTGAGACAACAGCGGCACAAGCAGCAGCGATGGATAATATTGATGAGAATTGCATTATTATTGATGTTGATGAGATTTAAGATGCTAAAGATCTATATTGAATATTGAAAAAGAATGCTGATGAAGCCATCTTAAGATCATTGATACCAGGGAATTGGATCCATTCTTATACTCGAAACCGCTCAGTGCTTTAAAGCCTGAAATATGTTTTGTTACTCGATTGTTCAGGTAACTTGGAAAAGAAATTTTGGGTACGATCAGGTTGTTTGGTGCATAATTATGCATGGAATGAGTTTTAGAACAACTTGGCCCGATATTTTAGGTAAGCCTGCAGCTTTAAAGCTAGGTCTAAAATAAGCGAGTACCGTAGTAGAACTAAGTATACATGAAACTGCATAAATGGCTCCTTAACAAAAAAAACAAGGTACCAAATTACGAACTGTTACAATTTACAACTTAGATGTGGCCAAGTGGAAAGTGCCCATAGGTGGGCACAGGGCACACAGGCTACAGTCAACAGCCCGCCGCACAGCCCACAGGTACTACTTCTCACGGTACTACCGAGCGAGCACTGTACTAGTCCCTGACTCCTGACTCCTCCTAAGTCTGACTACTCACTACTCCCTACTACACTCGCAGAACCGCACCGGCACTACTACACTACTACACTACTACACTACTACACTACTACACTACTACACTACTACACTACTACACTACTACACAGTACACAATGCACGCAGTAGGTTGGTACTCGGTTCTGCTCGGTGATTTTATTAAGAGATAACTTAGTGCTTTAATTAATGCTTGTTGGAACTTCAGCTTAGGTTTTAGTTTCAACCTACAACTTACAGTTACTAACCTTACCTCTATCTATACCTTAAACATTATTTTAACACATAGTCAAGACCAGTACCTCACGATTCTTGACGAACATGTGTGAGTAGCGAGTTGTCTTGTGAACTTGTCACTGCCGCTCTTTCGTGCTTTTTAGCATTTTTTTGTTTCGGGGAATCGCGGGGGAGAGCATGACAGATTTCATGCACGATCTACTGTCCATGCATTTTATACGAGATTATGGTTTTCTAGAAATCTTCTTTTGCCTGCCCAGTGCTCACCGCTCAATGCTGTTCAGAACTAGGGCCTTGTGAGCTTCTCAGATCTCAGCAACCGTTAAAAGTCACACAACCTTCATTCACGAACCTGTTCAAGGCTCAGACTTCAGTCACTTTGCTTCTGGACCAGTGGACTCTAGGCCTTCGGAAGTTAACAACATATGAGCTCCGAGCTAGCACCTAATACTGAACACCTGAAGAGGACTAGACAATAGATATTAGAGAATCAATGCAATCAATTTAAATGTGGTGAAATGTGAAGCAGCATTTTATTTGCTCATTATGAGCCCATTTTCTTTCTTCCTTTAGTAGTATTGACTATTGACTCTTGAGTATTGAGCACCGAACTATAGCTTAGCTTTGTATCCTACTCCACAAGACCACAACTGAACCATACCCAAAAATTATTAGGGTCAGGGTGGGGTTCTTAACTCCTAAACGGCTGTAGCCATTTTGGGCATTCTTTAGGTTGTCCAGTCAGTGCCCATTACATGAAGGGGAGACTTATAGAAAAGAGTGGTAAGCTCTTACTACTGCTATTGTGGTGATAGTGTCTGATATTAACATATATGGCCTCAATTCTCATTTCACCTTGCGTATAACGACTTGCATCTACAAGTCCTTGGGCTCCCTGTTTTCCGAATCCTGATTAAATGGGCATTCGCAGTGCGCCCTGTCACCTGTACTCAGTATTCAGTAAACAAACTGTTTGAGGGAAAATGATCAACAGTCACAACAATTAATAGCGAAGAACTTTGTAGTTATGATCAAGTATCAACTTAATTAATGCCATTTCAGCCTTCAAAGTCGAAAAGTTCACAACTAATTTGTAGTCTATACGTTATATCTGATGAGTGATGAGCGATTGGCTAATATCATGAAGCGTTAAGCTTTACGCACCTAACTTAAACTCCGACGTTTATGGTGCTGTCCCAAATCTAATTCTTGCTTCGAACTTCGAAGTAGTTTAAGTAAAATTAAAGTTGTGAATTCTGAGAATCAATGAATTCGCCTTTTGGTATTATCGAATAACGGCGGGTTCAGTAATCATAATTCGTGGTGCATTTTCATAGAATCATAATGCACGTTCCGTTAAACTTTCTTTTTATGCGCGATATTTAACGAGGGATGCATCTATTTTGTTCAGTGTTCAAGACTCACTACTCACCACTAGTCACTAGTACACTATTGACTACCTGTACTCACCTGCAGAGTTTTGACTCCAGACTCTTGATACTAGAAAATTATTGAAAAAACACGGTCATCATGCAATATTCAACGGACACGGGAAAATGAAAACTTGAAAGATTCCTAAACAGGCAAATTAAATAAAATCCTTTTCCGTATCAATCTCTTGATTATAACAACTAATCAAATAACTAGCTCATGTGCTAAGTTGCTCTTGCTAACCCACATTTGTGAAGATATTTTCACTGTCAGCTAATTTTTTTGTAAGGCGCTCCCTGTCGAACATTCACACATTGAGTATATGATTAATCCTCAGAGAGCAGTAGAGTACTACTAGAATACTCAGAACCAGTTTTCTCAATTAGCCGTTCCTGTAGCGAAAGTGTAACTCGTTACTGTAACTGCAGTGTGTAAGAAGCTCAGTAAATTATAGTACATACTAGAAGTAAATAGTAAGTGCGAATATAGAGGATACTAAGAACTAGCAAGATCACCTTCTCTCGAAAAAATTAACGGCTCACAAGCAATTGGTAACTTCTAACTGTTAACAGTAATTGAGTTTGTTAAATGTTAACTATAGGATTATCCTGTTAACTGCAACTTGTAAGAGTCTGTCAACTGTAAGAGTCGTAGTAAAAATGGAAAATCTGAGAGATCTTCAAGGCACACTGCCAGAGTTTAAGAGTCTTAGACCCATGTCTGGGACTCCTAGGCCATACCACTTAGCGAGGCACCTAAGTAACACTAGGTACTTACTTACTACCGCCAATTATTAATGGTTTATGAATTATAATCTGTGCTGTAATTTAGGTCAGTTGCTGACTCAGTGGTACAGACCACAGTACTACAGTCTACACGGTACATGAACATGGTACAAGAACATGGTACAAGCATAGTGTAGAGGATCCTCGTTGCTAGTTCTCAGTGGCACACTACTCAAACCTCGCCCCTCAGTGCGGTTTGGAACAAATACTCTTTCTAGTGAGGATCACTAATTAATATGCGATTTTTTTTATTTTTTTAATTTTTAATTTATTATTAATGTACACTACAGAGTTGTGCAATGCACTGGACAGTAAATATTATATTAATATTACGCAGAGCTATGAGCTATGCTTATCACCTATCTCTCTAAAACATCTGAATGGAAGGGAGACTCCATTTGACTCGTAAGTCGTAATCTAACTATAATATTGATAATAGCGAAATTTGATTAATATGTCATCTATAGCTTGTGCAACCAGTTTTTGATCCGATGGAGTAGATTGACCAAACACGACGTTATAACTTAATTATATACTTGATACTTCTAGGAGTTCTAGCTAATTTTTTTAGCTAGTTTTTTTAGCTTTCTTTTGTTTTGCTTATGTACCCTGCCTGCCCTCTACTCGGCCGTAGCCTGGACAGTATGTTTGTACTGTGTGATATGTACTATGAGTGTACTATGAGTATGTACTATGTAATAATGTGCTATCACTAGACACTATGTAGTGGCAGCTTTTTCAACGGTCCAATTCCTGAACGTATTATTCTGTAATTGTGCCTATTTACTTGGAAGTTTGAATAAAAACTGCACAGATGTTCCTGCTATGAGAGGTTATTAGTAGCTTTATAATATATTAACTTCAAGACTTAACAATTGCATAATTCGCTATTTGGGTTGTTATTAGTTGTGGGAGTCGGACAAGGAAATTTTGAATTCAATTGCCCAACAGAAGTTTAGTGCCCTCGCCTCTTAACTTCTGAAGCCTGCATACACAATTGCACCTGCCTGATACTAATATTGTTTGGCATGTGATTCATAACTCATAAGTCATACAGATACTCATAAGTTATAAGGCTTGGTCTCTTTTTCAACAATCTTCAGTTTTTACTTTTCAGTAGTCGCAACTCCCAACTCCCAGTTTAATATCATCATAAGCCGCCGTTATTGTACTTAGGCTATAGGAGATGAAACCGATGTCCGTTAAACAATCTTTTGCAATTTTTATAGCTCATTCCCAGTACGCTTCAAAACGTGGTAGTTGAAATGTCTTCATGTCTATAAATTTAGCTAACCGGAGTCATACAGCTTAATAATATTCACCTTTGTATCACATAATATTGCAATTCTATTAAACAAAAAGCCAGTTGGAATTCAGTTTTGGATCCCGTGGCACAATTAGTACCTTACTAGTCTTTTAAGCACTGATGTCTGCTAAATGAATCATACATTATGCAATTCGCAACTTATTAAAAAAAATTTGATCCCTGACAGAAAAACACTTGTGCTAAAAGTTGGAACTCGGAATTCGGAACTTAAGAAGTTAGGGCTTGGAAGTTAGATCAGCTGCTATATTATTATTATTAATAGAATAATTAATTAGGTAATGATTAAAGTTCTTATATCTTCAATCATCTCCATTACAAAGATTACCTTCTGGTTCCTACTACCTAGTCGTGAATTGTTGACAGATGCTTACTAACAAGCTGCAAGTAACCATTGAACCTAGTTCCAAGTTATCAACTACTCGTACAGTTATTGAAAGGTTAATTTCCTAGTCTCTTCATCTCCATCCAGGCTTTTGACGTAGTATGTAATATCTGTAATTCCTTCATCCTCAATCAGTTAGTTGCCTGAAATTTCGTGGATATCTTTTTAGTTAAGCTTGTAGTTGTTACTTTCCTAAGTACTGGCGTTCTCTAATAATTACGAGATCTTCAGTGCATATTATTGCATATCATGGAAACTTCCAATCTTCGATTCTAGCAAACGGCATCGGATATTTGTAATTTTTTTTTTTTTGCTCGGCTAAACTTTCGTTATGTGATCCTAACTCCTACTCCTAACTCTAAGTACTAACTCTAAGTCCTAAGTCCTTCTTAGTACTTAGTGTTACTACTTACTATTGTCTATATTGGCCTCGAGTATCGACTATCGAAACGCAAATCCACATGTCAACAATTGCTGAATTTTGAAATTTCTACCCAATGCCCACGCCTGCATCAATGATTATATTACATATACACTCACAACGGAAACCCTGAATTTTGTTATCTGGGCGAAAATCAGTCTGACTGCTGGGTACTGACAGTAAGTAGTAAATTACTGACCCCTCAAGAAATGTTATGATAATTGCTAACAAATTACTGACTAAAAAATGACATCAAATCCAAAATTATTTGCCCGTTGATAAATGACATGATTATATAGAGTTACAAAGAGAGCATCAGATTATGGAGCACATAATACAAAGGTTATTGGCTCAAGAGTTTTGATAAGGGAAGGAATGAATTATTGAAGGCTTAGTATCATGCATTCGACCCTTGGAGCTTGTCAAATTGTTTCCTATAGAAAAGTCAACTAAGTCCACAAAATTGTGTAATATTCCAATCCTTCTAATTCTGCTCAGATATATCAGTTGACTAGTAAGCTATGTATATATATATATATATATTATTATATCTTCATACAGTCAAAATTGAGTAAAAAATTTTATTAAAGAACATAGGTCTCACTCGATCTTTCAACTTTATAATTTTAAGTTAGTCTAGCTTTTTGGAATGTAAAATTTTATAATTTTTTTTTCTATATATTTGGAGATTTTAAAATATCATTTCATAGTAGAGATGAAGTAGAGTTTGAATATATGTTTCACAGTAAAAATACTTAGAGAATTGTCACATATTTGATGTAATAGATAACTCTATATGAATGGGGTATTTTTCGCGATTTAACAATGGATCTAACTATAAATGTAAACAAACGCGACTTGTGTATTGGAAACACTGAAAACGATAAAGAAACGCCTAAATAGGTAGGATTATCTGAAAGTCAGTTACTATATATGCATTTGTGTAAGTGTTTCAATGAGCACGGTGAATAATCATCTCATTACAATATGTGATATTTATATGACGACAGATAACTGCCAAGTGAACATTGCTCACGGATACTAGTTTCCCATAACATGGGAATACTATATAAAGAGTATATGAGATTCTCCAGCTATCCAGTTAGAGCTTATAATTTTAATCAGTTATATAGCCATAAATCTACACGTATAATACGTCTTAAAGTGTTAGGATCATTTTAAAGGCCTTGTAATGATCGAGGGCTTGTAGTACAAGAGAAGTTCTTCAAATAACGTGCATTTTTAAAATACAATCAATACAAAACGGTGAATAGCGGAGCTCTTTTATACTCTCTGCTTCCTATGAGCAACTCTAGGGTCCGCTATTTCTAGTGCTAATCTGGACTTGCGCCGGCAATCTGTCAATAACTAGTTGGAAATATATCTTTCTCAATACAGGCCGTCATAGATAATATAATTAGAGCGCCAGCCTAGCTGAATTATATTATTACCCAGTGACCATCTGTGGTAAACCTTACAAGTACCGCTTAGCATATCAACATCAGTATATATTATTTAATGTTTGTGCCAAACCTGAAGTAAATCATGTTTCTGTGGTTTTCGTTGTAGTCTTTTGTGTCATAAATATTCAAAAACATGAGTAATTGTTTCCGGTATAGGACTTCCTAAGCTGAAGGTTGATAGTAAATTCTCATGTCGTCTAAAATGGTTTTTATGGGGAAGTGCTTGGCTTTAGTATTACTATCATTGTCATCCTTCTCTGAAGGACTTCAGAGAGAAGCTAAACGCACTTTCATGATAAATCCACGCTATAAAGCTAATCAGTTTAATTTGATGAACATATTACAGGAAAATGACATCTTGCAAAATTTTCTATATCATCTCAAACCAGCTGGATCATTGATCATTAACTACGAGTATAAGGGAGATATCCCAGTCAATTTTGGAAACTATATCTCCCCTTTGGAAACCCTTGATGCTCCAAAGATAACGTTTGAATCATATTTTCCTCTAGATAAGTTGTTTCTAAATGAGTTGTATTCTATTGTCTTGACAGATTTAGATCCAGATTATGAAAAGTGTCATGCTATTTGGGAAAACTTGAGGATTGACAGAGATAACATTGAAATAATCACTTTAAATAGTGTTGATGGACAAGAAATGAGCGAACATAGTAAGGACAACAGTTTGTTAAAGAATAACATTGGAATTGAGAATCAAGTTTTTAGAGTTCACTTTGATCTAGAAGATGGAAGGACATTGGTTCCATATGTTGGCCCAAGGCCCAAGAAAGATACTGGGAAACATAGGTATGTCTTTTTATTATTGAGACAGCCCTGGGGGAAGTTACCTTTTGAACAATTACCTTACAGAGAGAGATGGGGATCCACGTTTGATGAGCATGGAGTAGCTGATTGGGCTGAGTATTATGATCTTCAGCCTCTTGCTTTCAATTTTTTCAGATCTTCAAATGAAGGACTATTTTGAGCAAGGCAGAGTCTTATATATTGTGATGTTTCAGTAGTTAGAGATAGTGCATACTGCATACTGCATAGCCTAGCTCTGTGAATCATCCAACTGAGTGAGATGTACTTTCTATGGAGAAATTGCAGTCATCTTACGTTATCTAACCAGCTTCCCTAACCTATACTTTCCACTTTCCAAGCATTCTGGTACACATTCAGTAGTCATTACGTACGGGATTAGATAGTTCGTTTTCAATTGAGTCATGTTTTACCGAATTAAACGCGAACACCAGAAAAACTTGTAGCTAGGAGATTTGTGTACTATATCCTCTTATAGCCCTTCTTGCTATGAGGAGCTACAGCAAACATGGTTATCATTTGCTAATCGTCTATCTTAAAGAATTTCCATTGCTTTTTTACTTTTATAAACCCTCATAAACCCCATGTACATTGCTTAATTAATGCATTAAATAATCATTTCTTTTTTAGAGGGTTTTAACGGCTTTCGGTGATTTTCACAGCAGTTAACGTCGGATTTAAAATTTAAATTTTCGTCCGCTCTTTTAATTAAAACCGAGCAAATTTCAATATCCGATGAACTAAGCGTATATTACAAAATCATCTTAAAGTTGAAATTTTTCTTCGCCGCGTTCCGAGTCACCGATAGTATTGAAGGGAATGGAAAAGAGGGCTGTAGGTTGTAGGGGACCCCTAATGAGCTCGGCTGTGAGTCATGGGCAAAGTAAAGAGTAGCCAAAGTTACAAAAGTTGTACAAGTTGTATTGCTTAAGAATGTGATCGCTGTAGCCTGTTATTAGTAGTAGTTAATAGTTAATAGTAATTAGGGTGGATTGTTAAAATTTGAGTGTTTTCAGTCATTTAGTTCGGCCGTTCCATCCTTTTCGGGAAGAAAATCCGCAAATAAAGGAACGGTACCAAAAGGAGTAAATTCGGCTCGGTCTCAGCGCAAGAATTTTTTGTGAACTATTGATGATGTGGAATTAAAGGAAGTTATAAGTTGACAAATGGTGATGTTCTTCCCGCATGTGAGTTTGTTTATTATAAATACAATCGCAATTCCCAAAATCTTGGATTCCGATAATTTGTAATCACCAACGATAAAGGAAAAGTTTTTGAAATAGCTTACCAATAGCTGCATAACGGATATATTACAAATAACCATTGTATTAGAAATACACTGGAACTTGATATAAACAAAGCAAGCTTCCGAATAATATTCAAATTCTTTCTGTTATAATTCTTACTTCATACTTCACTAATACAGAAATGTCATCGATAGCTGAAGCCTACATACTTGCTTCTAAAGCAAGAGCCAAACTCTCACTAGAAGCATCTCGTCAAGACCACGACCTCAGAAAATTAGTTCATCACGCTAACCTACTGGATGACGTTTTGGAAAAAATTCAAACAAGAAAAGTCCAAATAACTGAACCAACAAAACCATACTCTTCATTCCATACAACAGATGCCACAACTGTTACCTTTGTGGAAAATTTCGATGATGATGATTCAGATGACTCTGATGATGATGCTGATTACCAATATGCTACAGAAGTTTTATACTCTGATGAGAGTGATGAAGAATATGAATACAGTTCATCTGATGAGGATGAAGATTGGGATGCTGAAGAAGATGACATCGCCTGGAGCGTTAGTTTGAAGAGAGTCGATTCAAACACCAATTTCAGAGCTTTACCTACTATCGATGAGCTCTCAGAACAAGAACTGGATGATTTAGAAGACATTGAAGAAGAAGAAGAAGATGATGATGAAGAGGAAGAAAAGCCAGCAGAAGAAGAAAGTGATATCACGGATCTCAAGAGAACCCCATCATTGAATTACACTTCAAGCACAGAAGATGAAGAAGAAGATGATGACGAAGGAGATCATGCAAACTACTCCATTGCTGAATCAAACGCTACATTATTCAAGACTATCAACCAAAGCCTAGAAGATGTCTTATCAAATAGTCCAGTGAAGAGTCAAACAAGTGCGCAGAACCGCACACTGATATGCACATGATGAGATAAAAATCTTGTGATTAATGTCTGATGACCCTTTATGCCCTTTATGATTCTTGATAGACTGGTGATGCTGTTGCAACCCTTTGCTTTTGATTTTTTGACTTTTTTTGGCTTTTTTTTTTTTTTTTTGACTGTACATATATGATCTTTGGATTCTATTGTGAATTATACATAAGATGACTCATATAAATGAAATTGTAGTAGATATTGTGATAAGGCTTGAGAGAGCTTTATAACTTGATGAGTAATTATTCTTTTTCGCGAAGTGCCGCGAAATCGCGAAATCGCCAAATGTCAGTAACTGGCGAGAAACAATATTGTTAAAGTGGCAAGGAAATACATAACAAGAGACGACATTAATTTGATTTCAGTGGACAGAAAATGAGTGCTGTTGTCAATTCTGGATACAACTCAGAGGTTGCACAACAAGTACCAATTGAGCATAGCTTTAACCCATATTCAGACAGTGGTGGTACTATCCTTGGGATTGCCGGTGAAGATTTTGCAGTGTTGGCTGGGGATACAAGACACACCGTAGGATATTCTATCAATTCTCGTTATGAACCAAAAGTGTTTGACGTTGGTGATGATATGGTGATATCTGCCAATGGATTCAGTGCTGATGGTAATGCTTTAATATCGAGATTCAAACATCAATTGAAGTGGTATCACTTTAATCATAATAAGAAGCTCACTATAGGTTCAGCTGCTAGATTTATACAACATTTGCTATACGGTAAGAGATTCTTCCCATATTACGTTCATACAATCATTGCTGGTCTTGATGAAGAAGGGAAAGGTGCTGTTTATTCATTTGACCCTGTTGGTTCTTATGAAAGAGAACAATGTAGAGCAGGTGGTGCAGCTGCCAGTTTAATCATGCCTTTTTTGGATAATCAGGTTAATTTCAAAAATCAGTATGAACCTGGTTCAGATGGAACCATAAAGAAGGAATTAAGATATTTAACACAAGAAGAAGTTATTCAACTGGTTAGAGATGCCTTCAGCTCCGCCACTGAAAGACATATCCATGTGGGTGATGGTTTAGAGATTTTGATTGTAACTAAAGATGGTGTTAGAACTGAGTATTTCGAATTGAAAAAAGATTAGAAATTCTTTGCATTTGTATATTATTAATCTTTCATTATCACAATTCTTTATGAAGTTGCAAGTCTCTGTAATTCCTGTAGCTGGTTTATCAAGATTGCTGAGCCTTTGGAATCCTTTGTTTCGTTTATAAGATTGTTCAGCTGTTTACTTAATTGGGATTTATCCTGTGATTGCTTTAAAAAGTCAAGCTTCAATAAACTAGTTATATATTGCACATTTTCTTCATTTGGTGCTTTGTTTATATGGTTTTTATAGTCAATTTTATCAAATCCCTCTATTTCATCCATGAGCTCATTCAGTCTCTTCAATGTGTTCTCTTCGCTCACAGTAGCTTTTGAAACTTCACTTTTTTCATCGTTAAGCCTCAATTTGTCCAATAAATTCGTTGAAGACTGTGAAGTGGCTTCATCATTTATGGAAGACGATAAGTCTAAGTCATTTAAGTTACCCAGGAACTGATTAAGCTTTATCAATTCGTAATAGTTATTATAGATAATGTTTTTTATAGATGAATTTATCAAGTTGATGCTTGTTGTTAATTTGTTTGTATTGGTGACAATGTCTTTAAAGTCCGAGTTGAGTATATCTAGTTCCTTGATGGGTTTGTCCTCCAATATCTCTGACTCCAGATCAACTTCATGGTTCCCTTCCTTCTCATTCTCCAACTCCTCGGTTTCTTTTTGCAAGTTCTTCTGTTGTTGTTTCAGTTTGTAGTACTCTTTCAATGCATTACGTCTTTTTTCATTCAGCTCGTTTCTGATCTTGATGTTTTTGTGGGAGATCTGTGTTTCCTGTGGTCCTGGAGAGCTTGAAGATTGGCTGCTTTGTGACATTTTAATTTGTGAATTGTGCTGTGTTTACAATTTGTTTTTTCGAATGTAATTAATTTATTTCCTTTACTTATTACTTTAGCTGACTATTTTATTGTTACACTGGGATTCTTGTTGATCTGCACCTAAAGATGAACTTGAAAAATGGGCAACAAGTACGAAGAAGCTCTGTTAACCTGCCCACAGACTCATCTGAGTCTCTAAACAGCGTTGTGTCCTTACCGCTGAAGTTGTCGCCTGTGCTGAGTCCTGTTAAAAAGGTTCTATCCGTACCCACAACCTTCATCAAGCACCACCTGTTCAATGAGCAGCCACGGGTATTGACTGAAGGGCCGATAACGAAACTGGCCAGTGAAAGCAACGTGTCGTTCGAAGATAATAACCATTTGACACTGAACCCTAATAAGCTCGGTCATATCAATGAGATCTTACTGGAACCACCAAAAGTGCCCGATTTGTTGGCGTATGGAATGCCTATGGCGAAAGTAACGAGGAAGAAGAGAACTCTCCGGATCTTTAAGATCAATCTGGAACACGCTTTGGTGACATGGAACAACGGAAAGGTTATGAACATCGATAATATCCAACAAATAAGAATAGGTGATGATGCTAGCAATTACAAGGAAGAATATGGAATAATACAAGAAAGTGATGATACTTGGGTCACTATAATCTATACTTCTTCAAACAAGCTGAAGTCTCTTCATTTAATTGCTAGGACTAAGCAAGAGTTTGATCTGTTTGTTACCACCTTAACTAAGTTGGTGTCTCGAAGAAGAGAATTGATGAGATATCTCGCCATTCCTGGTGAAGATTTTGCAAATATCCATTGGAAGCATTATATTTCCAAAGGCAACAAGAGTAAGGAACTTCTTTCTTTCGAAGACATTTTGAACTTGACTAAAAGGTTACACATAAACTGCGACGATAAACTACTACTTAAATTGTTTAAAGAGACTGATATTGATGGAAAGAATTCATTAAATTTTCTTGAATTTCAGAATTTTGTCAAAAAATTGAAGACCAGACCTGAAATAATTAAGATATTCGAAAAGCTAACTCATGGTTCAAACCAATTGAGTAAAGGTGAATTTGCTAAGTTCGTGAGAGATATTCAAAAGCAAAATGAACCTGACGCTATAATTACTAAATGGTTTTTGAAATACTCTAGTGATGGTCAGAACTTTAGCCTCGATGATTTCACCAATTATATAACTTCGTCTCATGTTCCATCAATGAGGAAAGACGCAGAGGATATGTCACGTCCATTGAACGAGTATTTTATATCGTCATCTCATAACACATATTTAATAGGTCGTCAATTTGGGTCTTCCTCATCTTCAGTGGAAGGATATATCAAGGCATTACAGAGGGGATGTCGCTCCGTTGAGGTCGACATTTGGGATGGTGATAATGGGCCAGTTGTAAGACATGGTAAATTAACAGGTTCAATACAGATAAAAGATGTCTTGCAAGTCATTCGGAAATATGCCTTCATATTCACTCCATTTCCTCTGTTCTTATCGTTTGAGATTCATTGCAAAATTGAGTATCAGTATAAGGCGAAAGATTATATCCTGGAAATATTAGGCGATGTGTTGATTACTGAACCGTTACTACCAAACTCTTTCACTTTACCTAGTCCAGTGGATCTGAAGCATAAGATTTTGATCAAAGTTAAAAGGACAGTCTTAGAAGAAGTTTGTGGACTTTCAGCAACTACTCACAGTAGCTCTTTCACCTCCGGTTCCACCGCTGGTGAAGATGTTGATACTGATGATTCGAAGAAATCAGGTACATCAAACCTCAAACATAGGAAAAATCAATCAAAAATCATACCAGAGTTGAGTGCTTTGGGAGTTTATGCATCTGGCTTGAAATTCACAAATTTCTCATTACCTGAATCCAAGACAATCAATCATGTTTTTTCGTTCAGCGAGATTACGTTCAATAGCATGATTAAAGACCCCGAAAAAGATTATTTAATCTCGAAACATAACAGAAAATATCTTATGAGGTTATACCCCTCCAGTTATAGATATAACTCTACCAATTTTAGTCCGATAAAATTTTGGAAGTATGGAGTACAGATGGTTGCCACGAACTGGCAAACATATGATTTAGGGCAAGAAATCAATGAAGCGTTGTTTAATCATGGAAAAAGCTCAGGATATTTATTAAAACCTGAACAATTGCGAAACTCTTCTCCATATACGAAGTTCAAGCTGCTAGCCGTGCAACCACCTTCTACTATCAAGTTTAGAATAGAACTCATATCAGGCCAGCTATTACCTAGACCAAGTGAATTGAAGATTGACGACCCTTTGAGTCCTTATGTTTCATTTGAGTTGATTGAATCCAAGCTACCAGATGGTGTTGTTGTTACAGAAATGAATACTGGTCGCAAGATCATATCAAGCAGTAATTTACATTATACCAACCCTATTCTTTCAAATGGATTCAATCCAGTTTGGAATTATAGATTTGAAGGACGCTTGCAAAGTATAAACGGGCTTGATTTTATAAGATTTCAGGTAAAGACTGGAGAAATAACATTTGCTACGAGCTGTCTAAAGTTAGACCAGTTGAACCAAGGTTATAGGCATATACCACTTTATGATTTACAAGGTGAAGAATATATCTTCTCAACACTCTTCATTAATGTCAAGTATGAAAGAGTTTAGACAATATCATGATTGAGAATATGTGATTACATTCGTTTAGCTTATTTATGTTTATGATGATACGATTTTAAAAAATTATGATCAATATGTAATATTTAATCTAACCCAATGACCAAAATAAGCAAAAAAAGAACAAATCAGTATATTATAGATTCATTAGCTATATGACAATATTCAAAATGCATCAACCATCGTTTTCTCCTTCTCAACAGGACCTTCACGAGCAGTACCAGCTAGTAATTCTCTTCTGATCTCTGGGCCAATATCTTTGTGACTTCTTTGACGTACTGTTTCCAATAAGAAATCTCTCTGGTCTTCTGTTATATCATTTTTGTATCTTTGAGCGAACGCTAAGAATGCTTTGTGCCAAACAACTGGTAATGGAGGCGTATTTTTTTTCTCGTAGTCATCAGTCATTGAATCTTCTTTAACAATTCTGAATTTCATGAAATAGAATACCAAGTTATCAACAATTTGATAAGGTAAGGCGTATTTCTTCTCTAGTAAGATTCTTATAAAAACAGTAGTAGCTGGGGAGAAGTCTAAGTTCAAAAGATAGTTCAAAGCAACAGAAGAATGCAACGCTGGAATGGAAACCTTAGTAACGACAGAACCAGCAATGGTGGCCTCTCTAACGGAACAGCCTTGTTGAACTAAAGGAAAGAGGAACCCTTTGAAAAAAGCACCTGGTTTATATAATGATTTTTTCAAGGCTCTATAGATGTGGTAATTCAACGAATGTGTCTCACTTGTTTCGATATCATTTCTAAATCTTTCCAATAGGATATTCTCAACAAACTTCTCAGCTTGTTTTGATGTTAAGTTGGAGACAAAAAGTTTAGTGGCCTCATAGACAACATGAGGAGTCCATGCTTCTGGGTTTGTAACATAAAGAACATCTTCCCAGTTATTAAGTGAAGGAATAACTTTGAACAGTTTTGGAATTTTACCATGCTTCCATGTGGTTAGGATCTGACCAACTTGAGTATATGCCTGAATAACTTTTGGTGGTAATAGCACAGCATCTACAGGCTTCTGTATTCCCTGTTCTTTCTCAAGCTGTTTTTGTTCTTTTTCTCTAATCGAAGCCATGATTTTGTCAGCCAAGTTGTAACTTTGGCCATCACTACCAAACTCATTGGCAGATCTTGATTCCTGTAAATATTGTTCAAAAAGCTTAGCATCTTCTTCGTTGATATCCTCTTCATCAACCTCATATTCCTCATCAGAAAGATCGAAGTCTGAGCCGTATTCTTCCCCATATTCTTCGTCCTCTTCTTCTTCCTCTTGAACAAATCTCGAACCAAAACCAAATGCATCTTTGTCTATACTTTCTTGAAGTTCTTCTCTTTCTACTTCTTCCTGTTGCTCTTTAGCTAATTGTAGAATCTTTCTGGAGCTCGCACTATCAATGAAAGCTTCATCTTCATCTTCTTTATCGGTTTTCTTCTTGCCTCTAGCCTTGACCCTCAGGTTACCGCCTTGAGTATTAATGTCGTTGTACAGAGGATCATGACGAAGCTTATCTTTGGACTTTACAGCTTTACCCATCTCGTATCCGTGCCAAAATCTTACTGATGTACAACAAAGAACAAAGAGATGCCCTTTCTAGGTATAAATTAATTTTTTTTTTTGTAAACTGAAGTGGTAGGAGCAACAACACGAAATATTTTATTATCCGAGGACAAATCACGTGAAATATCAAGAAAGTCGTATTTTACTGTTTTGGGAAGCGTTAGTTGATCCAAGTAATTTTTTTTTGTTTACATTTTTCCTAGTACAAGGGACAAGTGTAAGTGTATTTACAATCTGCAAAGACAGCTGTACCAATTCAAAGAATTTGAAATAATGGTTGCACTGGACAGAAAAAGGGCTGCTGATGCTGAGGCCTCGAGAAATGTGAAGAGAATTAGACACACGGGTAGATCTGCTAATTCTTTCAGACATTTGCCTTCAGTCAACAAGATACCAAATGCAAGAACCACTAAACTAGACATCTTCGTATGGGGTACAGGATCAATGTGTGAACTTGGTCTCGGTCCTGACGCTAAAACCAAAGAAGTCAAAAGACCTAGATTAAATCCATTCCTGAAAGATGATGGCATTGTCGATTTCGCTGCTGGTGGGATGCACACTTTAGCTCTTGATCATAAGAATCAGGTATGGTCTTGGGGAAGTAATGATAGTTTTGTTTTAGGTAGAGACACATCCAATGTGAAAGAAAATTTGAAAGACATGGATGCAAATGAAAGTGATGATGAGGATGGTGATTTGAACGAAGTTGAATCAACTCCTGGTAAAGTTGAAGGTTTACCAAAAGATTTAAAGATTGTTCAGCTAGCTGCCACAGATAATCTTTCTGCAATACTATTTGAAAATGGCGAAGTTTGGGCTTGGGGTACTTTCAGATGTAACGAAGGTATCTTGGGTTACAAACATAACATTGAGATCCAAAAAACCCCTACCAAAGTTGATGAGTTTAAAAATATAGTCCAATTGGCTCCTGGTAAAGATCACATCTTGGGTTTAGATACTAAAGGTGTCGTTTATGCTTGGGGTAATGGTCAACAATTTCAATTGGGGAGAAGAATTCTAGAGCGTAGCAGATTAAGAACATTAGAACCAAGAGAATTTGGATTAGCAGGCGTTAAATACATTGCTTCAGGTGAATTCCACTGCTTTGCTATAACTCATGATGACAAAGTTTTAACTTGGGGTTTGAACCAATTTGGACAATGTGGTATATCCTCTGATCTAGAAGATGGTTCCATCGTGCCAGTTCCAACTGAGGTTGAATCTTTAACAAACAAAAATATTGTTCAAATTGCTGCAGGTGAACATCACACCTTGGCATTATCTGAAGACGGCTCAGTCTATACTTTTGGTAGATATGATATGTTTGAAATTGGTATTGCTAAGGAAGATTTGCCAGAAGAGACTTTTAAAGATGCTCACGGCAAACCAAGATCAGTTCCAGTCCCAACGAGATTGAATAAAATTCCAAAGATCAGATCCGTTGCTGTTGGATCCCATCACTCATTGGCTATTTCTGTAGATGGTGTTGTGTATTCTTGGGGATTTGGTGAAACTTATGCTATTGGTTTAGGACCTGCTGGTGAAGATGTCGAGACTCCAACAAGAGTTAAAAACACCGCTACTCAAGACCATGATATTCTGTTGATTGCTGCCGGTGGTCAATTCTCTATAAGTGGTGGAGTTAAACTATCTGATGAAGAAGCGGAAAAAAGAGAGGATAAATTAGAAGACGAAGAATGAAATGTGTTATGAAGCTCATATTTCAATGCAAAAAAAAAAACAACAACAATAGTTGAAAAACATAAAATAGGAACAAGGAAAAAATCAGCCAAAAGGCATTAAAAGTTCAGTATTTACTGTATATTTAGATCAAATTTATGTAACATTAATTAGCAAGATGTGATATCATTATCTATATCTGGGTTTTGTCCAATCTTGCCTGAAAACCATTAGCTTTCAAGAATAGTTTAACATCCTCAACAGAATATTCATCTCTATGGAACATACCTGCACCCAAGGCAGCATCAGTTTTTGTCTTTGTGAAGACTTCACCGAAATGTTCAGGTTTACCAGCACCACTTGATGCAACAACAGGTATTGTTACTGCAGTTTTGATCAAGTTAATTAATTCCAAATCAAACCCAGAATTAGAGCCATCTTTATCGATGCAGTTTAGTAAGATTTCACCGGCGCCTAATGCCTCACAAGCTTGAACCAATTCAAAGGCACCTAAATCTGTGGTTTCACGACCACCTTTCACAGTGGTTGCGTACCAAATATATTCCTCACCATTTGGACCCGGAAATTGTGTCTTTATAGTTCTATTCTGTGTGTCTTCGGGTTTTGAAACATATACTCTTTTAGGGTCAACAGAGATCACAACAGCCTGAGCACCATATGCGGCTGATATGGTTTCAATTGGAGAGGTTCCGTCCCCCTTCTTACCGTTCTCATAGTATTTTTGGGCAGCAACGACAGAATCAGTACCGATACTGACTTTGTCTGCACCAGATCTAAAATATAACCCAGCTACTTGCAATGCTGGAACCTTTGTACCATCTGGATCAACAACGTCTTTGATACCACCACCTACTGTTAATGGGACAAATATTGTCTTTGCAGCTCTTTTCAATACTTCGAGCATTGGAGCATCTGCAATAGGGGAATTTCTAAAAGATGTAATATTCAAGAAAGTGATTTCATCGGATCCTTGGTCGTAGTATTTTTGAGCTAACTCAACTGGTTTCCCTAGATTTCTAACATCACCACCTACAGCGTCTTTCTCACGAACGTCATATTGGTCCCCTTTAGTGACGACCAAGTCTCCATTATCATTGGTTCTAACATCGAGACATGCAATAATTCTTCTTGTGAGGCCGTTATTGGAGCCATCGTTTGGTAGTGTGATTTGAGGAATTGGAGAGAGTTTTCTTTGTTCTAAAAATGCTTTGATGACCTTTAAACCAGCAGTACCTGATTTTTCTGGATGAAATTGAGTAGCAAATATGTTATCTTTTGAGATAGAGGAGATATATCTTTCATCTCCGTAGTTAGTTACGGAATATTTCCAGCCCTGTGATTTTAATTTTTGTTCTCTATCTTGATTCAATATAGCAGCATAAGAGTGAACGAAATAGTAACGATTATTAGGATCGATATCATAGATGATATGTTCGTCATCAACCGGAGATGCAGAGTTCCAGCCAATTGCAGGGACACTTTTGTTTGAAGAATTAAACTTAAAAAGGCTGAAATCAATAAATTTTAAACCATCAACTTCTGGACTCTCTTCAGATCCATTAAAGAAAGATTGCAGTCCAACGCAAATACCCATTATTGGTTTACCTTGAGCCATATAATCTCTAATTGGCTTTTCAAAACCTCTAGAATACAACTCTTTCACGAAATGACCATAGTTACCGACACCAGGAAGGAACAGTATGGAAGCAGATTGTAATGCTGGATCTGATGAGTCTTTGATGATATTGGCTTCATAGCCCAAATATTCGATTGCATTTTGCAATGAGCGAAGATTTCCACTTTCGACGTCAATAATGTGTGCAACCTTGCTCATGTCAATATGCTCACGAAATCCTGTTGAAGCTCTGTCTGTTCAAAAGATGATTTGAATTGATCACACGGTTTCTGTTGATGTGCAAAATTAATTTGAGTCATAAATATCAAAAAATAAAAAAACGGGAAAATAGAAATATTCCGATGATCGATCGGAACTCTACAATTTCTTTAGCATCACATATTGATGAATTACTATATAGAAGGAAGCAATTTATATTGTATTTATCAATCATTTTTTCAAGGCTCTTCTGGATCTAACAGCTTCAGCTAGTTCAGTAAGCATAGAAACAGTGGTATCCCAGCCAACACAGCCATCAGTGACACTGACACCGTATTTCAAGGATTCTTTACCACCTTCTTTTGGAATGGCTTGTTTACCTTCGTTGATGTGTGATTCAATCATGACACCGATAATGGCGTCTTCACCGTTGCTCACTTGTCTAGCAACTTCCTTACTTACAATAGATTGGTTTCTGTAATCTTTGTTGGAGTTACCATGGGAACAATCAACCATCAAGACACCATCTTTTGGCAATTTACTCTTAGCTTCTTGGACGGAGGCTTCATCGTAGTTGGTACCTTTCTTACCACCTCTAAGAATAACAATACAGTTATCGTTACCTCTAGTGGTTGTAATAGCAGCAATACCATGTTTAGTGACACCCATAAAATGGTGTGGGTGGGAGGCTGCCAACACTGCATCAACGGCAACGTCAAGAGTACCGTCAGTACCGTTTTTGAAACCAATTGGGAAAGAAAGACCTGAAGCCAACTCTCTGTGTAGTTGTGATTCGGTTGTTCTGGCACCAATAGCACCAAATGATAACAAATCGGCCAAGTATTGTGGAGAGATGGTATCCAACATTTCAGAAGCAATTGGAATACCACTGTTCGTTAGATCAACGAATAATTTTCTTGACAATCTTAAACCTTTATTTATGTTGAAAGAGTTGTTTAGCTCTGGATCATTGATCAAACCTTTCCAACCAACTGTAGTTCTTGGTTTTTCTAGGTAGGCTCTCATGATAACGACTAGGTCATCTTTTAATTCTTCTGACAATTTTTTAAGTCTTGAAGCGTAATCTAGAGCTGCATCGTAATCATGGATGGAACATGGGCCAACAACAACTAGGATACGATCGTCAACTTTTTTAATGATTTTAATGGCTTCTTCTCTACCTATTGTTGCTGTTTTCAGAGAGACACTAGAAGCTGGTACTTCATGTTGTAACAATGCTGGTGAGACTAATGGGTCATATCCGACAATGTTCAAATCTTCCACATCTTCTGGGGCTGGGGTTTTGGAACTTATTGGTGCCTATGCGGAAGTTAGTAAAAGCAATTTGGAAACAACTGATTGGGTTATCAAGCTTTGATCTACTCATCGGTATGAGAGTTTATCACCACAAAAGATAGATCCAAGCATCTTGTGCTTATGACACATCTGTGTGAAACAAGCGAGATACATTACCACCAGAAACCGATATAGCAAAATACGTACACTCATCTTTGATCTATTATCTAAAGTTGTTTCGTTAATCCAATTAAGATATCAAAAAATTTGTCGAAATGCTGCTTCAACGTTTTTTATGAACAAGTGTCTCGGTTTTTTTTTTTTTTTTCTTTTGAGTCATGCTCATCTCACTTCCATTTTTGGATTTGAGCAGCGAGCTCAATGAGAAGTTCGGCCGACCTTTCCAGAAAATGATATGGGTAATACATATGTATAACCAAGTAGTAGTTCGCAGATTTCTCGGGTCTCCGGCAGAGACAAAATGAGAATGTCGTCAGCAGCAATGGGAAACAAAAAAATCTTCCCCGCCAGGAGTCGAACCTGGAATCTTCTGGTTTCAGAAGTAACTACTAAATCGTAGCCAGACGCCGTGACCATTGGGCCACGAGGAACAGATTTCAAACGTTTACATTCTCCTCTATTCCATTACTCTCCTCTATTCCATTACTCTCCTCTTTTATTACACAAAAAATATAAATATCCTCCAATGATAACAAACGTACATATAATAGTTAAATAAATGATTATAAAAAAAAATTAGGATACACGTGAGTTTCCGCATTGCTCATCAGTTCGCTTTTACACATCATGGTACTAATTGAGCTCTGTTTCGTTCTTCGCATCATGGCACTACTGGTTATCCGTTCCACCATAAGCATTAAAGTAGAACTCAGATTTGACGTTGTTAGTATCATCACAATTATCAGTGTTTGAGTCACCTAGATTAGATGTAAGATTTCTGAATTAAGCTTATACCTAAACACATATCAGTTTTTTTGCTTCTTAACCTGAAGCCCATAATCTTCCTCAGGTAATTCCCTCTTATTTGAATTATCTTTTTCAAATTGCACAGGTCCTTGGTTTTGGGATAACTCGTCAAATCTCTTCTCACTTGCTATATCATCTAACTGTGCGTCTGGATCATTATTCAGAGATGATTCAGAGACTTTGTAAATACTGTTAACCACCTGTTGAGTGAATAAGGGATTATCATAAACTTGGTCTTCACTATTTGTGATTTGTGTTGATTTTGTAAATAGTCTAGAATCAAATTGGTTCTCAACGGATTGTGTTTGCTTCGCTAGACCTAGTTGTGTTCTTTCAGAAATATCACGATCTCCTAATGATTTCACCATAGATTTCATTTTTTGCTCGTTACCCATTCTTGACATTCTTAGCTCTTTTTCAGCCTTCTTCCGTCTTTCCTCCCTTACCAATGCTCTGTTTCTAGCATCTATATCTTGATCATCATGATATGCCCTTTCATCTGAACGGTAACTTGATGATGCTCGATGTGCTTGCAATCTTTCCTCTCTGGCTCTTTGGGCTAATTGCTTTAATTTTTCTTCTTTTTCTCTGTTTTCCTTTTCAGCTAGTTTCTTCTTCATTGCATTCCTTATCTTGATCTCTTCACGGGCTTTCTTGTCAGCCTCTTCTAAAGCAGTGGCTAGATTGATAAAGTTTTCATTAATTTCTCCGCCTGTACTGTTAGCATTTGGATCTCTTCCATCAACAGCCAAACGTTTATCCAATGCAATGGTAAACCCATTTGGATTCTTCCAGTTTGAAATGGCGGGTGGTATATACCATTGCTTTTGCTCTTCAGCAGTAGCCTTCCTTGTGGGAGCATGTAGAACCGGTGCTGGAGGAGATGGTGGCCTCTCAATGTGCTTCTTTTGCTTGAATTTGGATGGTGCCATTGGATCTTCTTGCACATCAACAATTTTGATAATTCTGGAACTGGTAGGTTGATCATCATTAAGAATATTGGATGAAGTGTACTTGACAAACTCTGGTTCATTTCTCTTCTTGGTGATTTTACCCAGTTTCGATTGAAGAATCAGATCTAATGCCTGTCTTGTTCTCTCTGTAGTTTCCCTTACCACCTCATCTGAAGGCTTAGCTAGTAAGATGTTCTTCTGTCTCTGCCTTAGTGGCTTGATGTCATCGATATGGGATTGTATGTTTCGGTCTTTTGTCTCATTTGTTCGTATGAGACTGGTATAATCCACAGACTGGACAGCTGGCTCGACAACGGGTGCAACCACCGACAGATCTCTTGTCGAACGCTCAGATACAACTTCTCCTCTTGCGTGAGCCAAGTACTGGCCAATAGAAAACATTGTTTCAAGGCTTTCAACTTTACTAAAAAAAATTGTGTCAAAAAGCGTCTTTTCTTAATCTTTTCATTGATAAAAATAAAAACATAAAAACAAAATACTAAAATTACCCGCCTTTTGTTTAAAGTATTATAATTGAATTTAAATATTCGTTATACAAAATCAAATTCTAATTTAATTAACAATAGTTTGTGGTGACGATGGTTTCCAAGTCAAAGCTGAATGAACCGGTTAGGAAACACGAACCTGGGCTTTTATTCTACGGCTCAGCTATCTATGATTTTCTATCCCCCTTCAGAAAAGCCCAAAATCAATGGACTGCAAGATACATAGTGGTGATATTTGCTATAATCATAAGGTCTGCCATTGGACTCGGATCCTATTCTGGAGAAGGTGTACCCCCATTATATGGAGATTTCGAAGCACAGAGACATTGGCTTGAGATTACGCAGCATCTTCCTATAAAATCATGGTACTGGTATGATTTACAGTACTGGGGATTGGATTATCCTCCATTGACAGCTTATCATTCTTGGGCATTGGGTAAGTTAGGATCATTCATCAACCATGCTTGGTTTGAGTTGGATACCTCAAGAGGAATTGAGTCTGAAGCTTTAAAATCATTCATGCGGTTCACAGTAATTTTGAGTGAATTGATCGTTTATGTCCCAAGTGTATTTCGTTTTTCTAGATGGAATGGAAAGCAAATCAAACAATCTCCAATTGATCAGACAATTGTTGCTTCTGCGATATTATTTCAACCTTCTTTAATGATTATCGATCACGGTCACTTCCAATACAATTCAGTAATGTTAGGGCTCACCCTGTTATCCATTGTCAATCTACTTTATGACAACTATTTTCTTGCATCGGCATTCTTTGTTTTATCTTTGGGGTTTAAACAGATGGCATTATATTACTCTCCTATTGTTTTCTTCTATTTATTGGGAAAATCTATCGACTTAAAGACTGCTGGATTACCATTACCAAGTCGTGTCAATTGGTTAAGATTGATCTTGATTGGAATTTCTACTATAGCTACATTTGTTATACTTTTTGGTCCATTGGTGATATTTGGTGACAAAGACAATCTATTACAATCAATCCATAGGATCTTTCCATTTTCTCGTGGGATCTTTGAAGATAAAGTTGCAAATTTTTGGTGTTTTTCAAACATTTTCATTAAATATAAAAAATTATTTTCACAACAAGAGCTTCAATCATTATCTTTGTTATTGACGCTAATTGGGTTCTTACCGTCCACTATATTGATATTTTTAAACCCAAAGAAATCTCTTTTACCATGGACTTTAGCTGCCTGCTCATTTTCCTTTTTCTTATTCAGTTTCCAGGTTCATGAAAAAACTATC
Source organism: Wickerhamomyces sp. yHMH617 (assembly GCA_030571115.1). Taxonomy (NCBI): domain Eukaryota; kingdom Fungi; phylum Ascomycota; class Saccharomycetes; order Phaffomycetales; family Wickerhamomycetaceae; genus Wickerhamomyces; species Wickerhamomyces sp. yHMH617. The sequence goes on along the minus strand of JAJLXD010000060.1, from coordinate 52,593 downwards.
TTGGTCCCACTCCTTCCAGTAGCTTTGCTATATTCCACAAATGATCCAGATATTATTGCTATGGTTTCATGGATAAACAATATCGCTCTATTTAGCTTATGGCCGCTATTGAGAAAGGATCACTTGTCTCTAGAATATGGAGCTTCATTCCTCTTATCAAATTGGTTATTGGGAAATTTGAGTTTCTTAACACCAAACTTTTTGCCAAATTTTTTGACCCCAGGTCCCTCTATTTCTCCAATTAATACCCAAACAAGGAAAAGACATGGCTTACCTTCAAATTGGGGCTGGATTTTTATTATTTTATCATCTTACGTTGGCGTGGGTGCTATTCATTTTTTGGAGTTTTATATCCCTCCACCAGCAAAATACCCCGATATTTGGGTTTTGGCCAATGTTTCTTTATCATTTGGATCATTTGGACTCTTTTGGTTATGGATTCATTACAAATTGTTCAACCTACGCAAAGCTGCATATTAAATGTTTGATGTACATATTGGTACTATTCTAGCATGTAGGAATCACAATACCTTCTTTCAATTGCCTATCTTTTGTGAAAATTCCCCACTGGGTCTCCCATTTAAAATCACCTCTGTGATAGACTTCTTTCCAGGGTTCATCGAATGCTTCAAAAAAATACCATTTGTAATTTTCTGTTTTAGCATCACAGATCCAACTATTCAAGAAATATTGTAATTGCCTTTTTCCAGCGACAGAGTTATTGTATCTACCACCACCATAAGGCCATCCGATCTCTGATATGACAATTTCAGGTTTATTAGAGGATCCAGATTTAATGGGCTCAACTTGATATTTCACAAAATCGAAAACCCATTTAGAAGCAGTTTGAACTTGGTCACCATTGAAGAAAGGATGGGTATTAGAACCAAACATATCACAAGCCTCAAGAATTTGTTTACTAGCCTTTGAACCTATTTCTGAGGTACCAACTGGTAAGTTCCATTTTAATTCTCCTCGGATGAATTCTCTTACTTCACTTATGTAGTGTACTAATTGATCTGGTGTTTGCTCTTCCCTGAAAAGCACTTCATTTCCCACGTAAATTGATTCGAAATATTTCCTAGGATATTTCTTCAATATTCTTTTTAAATCATTGATTTGTCCCTTATTGATGTCTCTATTTGGTCCAATCCACACTCCCAAAGATAAAGATACGTTCAAATTCAAAGTTCGAATGGAATCTAAGATATAATTTGCTTGGTTGCATTGGGTGCCATACGTTCTAATTCTGGATGTCACCTGTGATAGCAATGCAACATCTAACATAACATCATGTAAGGTAACCCCACATTGCGGGTAGATGACGTTTTTTGGAGCATAGTCGATACCATAAAACACATTCTTCAAGTTTGTATTGTTCATGACAGACTGTATTTCTGGGTTTTTTTGATACTTCTCTGGCAAATTTTGAATTATCGATTTCCCAGCAATACTGCCTTGAAAACTGGGTTGTATGTGAATAATTGCTTCAGTATCAGGTTTCATTGTTCCGTTTATAGATATCGATCTGATGGAATTCACTTGATTATCACCTTGATTACTGATGAAATCACTTAGTAATGCATCTCGGCGTAGGGATGAAATATTATTCAAGTAGCTTCGAACAGCTCCATCGGTTCCTCTGGAGTAAATTATCAACAAAGGGACCATTGTACATATTGATGCCATTAACAAAACAAAAAGAACCCATATAACAATATATTTAGTTTTATCATTATGAATTTCCCTCTTTGACTTTGATCCTGCTGATTTATCCCAAAAAGTCTTGCCGTTTTCAATTGGTTTATTCAAGGCTGGATTCTCCGCCCTATAGAACGTTATGAAGGGAGGACTTAACCTAAAGAGCTTGTCTTTTTTGGAAACAGTAGTCTTTAGTGCATTCAATTCTGTTTCTTGAGTAACTGGATTGTAATGGATACCACTTTCTGCATTATCAATTACTTCGTCAACAGGTGAAACATCCTCTTGAGCTTCAATATTAGTAGCCTGTTTTGATAACAGCTCAGAGTTCTGTGGTTTTTCTTCTGAACCATGAAAAATTTCTGTACTTGCCAATATGGTTGGAGCATTTTCGGTAATTTCGTCAGCCAAGCTTAACCCAGTATGTACAGCACTTGATCTAGCTTTTGGAGAATCAATTTTACCCTGAGAAAATAATAGAGGTATATCATCGATACTTTGCTTCTTTAAGTAAGCCGATTTAGTGCGTGCTAAACTGACTTTGATTAAGTTGAGATCATTTTGTGATCTCAAGCTAGTACTTCTTAACAATGATTCCTTTATCCTTTGGCGTTCAGAATCAGTGACCGGAGTCTTCCCCTTGGCACATGAAAGTGCTGAGTTTGGATATAGAAGGGCTGGTAATGAACTATCTAATTGTTCCATTAATTCATCTTTGAGATCAAGAGAGTATGAGAGGTTCATGTTATGCTTTTCATCAGATTCAGCAATGGTATTCGAACATTTATAGTTATCACTATCACCGAATGGATCATTGGAACTGGAAGATTTCAGGTACTTTGTCGAAGCAAGGATTGAAGGCTGTGGCCTAGTGGCGTGCTCTTTCGGGGAAATAGAAGCTATTGGAGCGCTTTTTGTTTCACTAATGGAATAGGTTCCTGGGCTGCTGAATAAGTTTCGTATTGCCTTTTCAGTTGATTCACGGATTTCATTGCTGTAAGTACTTGAAGCAGAATGAGACCCTACAGGAGTAGATGCTGGTCGATTAGGCAAACCTTCAGATTCATATGTACCCTCACATTGAGAGACTTCTTCTTTGACGGTGTCATCAGTTTCTAGTATGTAAGATGTTGGATGTTCTATTATATCACCGTCATCCTGGAATCCAGATAGATATGAGCCTGTATTTCTGGCTGCTGATGATACTTGTGTGAACGAACCAGTCCTGGTGAGCTTCTCAGCAGATCCATCAACCATTTGGCGTCCACTTTTGGAAAGCTTATATTCGGACTTCACTGTTGATGGATTATCCATTTCAGTAATGACACAGCGAGAAACTTGTTTTGAGGCTCATCTAGTTTCAATGAGATTAAAGAATTTTAAGAAAATTTGTCTGACACAGAGAAGTGACGTTGGTTTTGTGTAACCTAGTATCGAAATGTCATTTCCAAAGAAATAGGTTCACCCAATGTTCACAGAAAACTGCATATTTATCAACTTTAATCATCCAAAAGCAACAATGAAACACATCAGCATCTTCTACCAACCAACAAAACAAAGCAAAAGCTCAAAATCAGAGAATGTTGGTCAAATAAGTACACAGTGTACAAAGTACAATCTTTAATACAATCTTTAATACAATTTTTATAATAACAGAGTATTGCTTACTATACTATTACCTAATCAGTCTAAAATTTAATGACAGAACAGCGCAACCCGAAAACTTTGGGCAAATCTCATAATAATCAAACAAGAATTGCAATCCTTTTAAAAGAACCTTTAGTCTATTACTTTTTCGATAGATCGAAGCTCATCACAGCACAGTTTTTGGAGTACATTGACAGATGAAGTTTTCGCGTTCTTTGCAGTTCAACGCTGTGCCAGAATGGTCCTCGAAGTATATTGCTTATTCTAACCTAAAGAAGTTGATATACAACTTGCAGAGAGAGTCTCTTCAGAACTCTGCGAACAGAAACAGAAACGATTCTGAGGCATCGTATCTCATAACTGGAGATAATAGAAGCCAGGAACGTGACATCATCCAAGTCTTTACTGCTGCTTTGGATGCAGAATTAAAGAAGATCGATAAATTTTATAAGGAGAAAGAAGTCTCGAGTTATACTGATTTTGAATTGTTGATAAACGATTTTAACGATTTCGAGACAGAGCTGCGAACTACTCAGTCAAATTCAAACAACTCGAACGCTCAATATGCCCTTCGTCGGTCATCCACAACGAATGTGGATGACCGCATCCAATCACCCGATGAGGAAGGTTCAGATGAAGAAGATCAAATCCGTGAATTCACTGGTGGCAGGGGAAGATCCAACTCCGTTCAATTAGCTAATAGATCAAGAGCTAACTCTGACCTCATACGCTCGAAATCTCCTGAGTTTTGGGACTCAGATTTTGATAAGATGACTGATCCATTTTCAGTTTTGGCTGATATCAGAATAACTTTGAAGAGAAGAACGATTGCCTTATTCACTGTTTTCTCAGAACTGAAATCATTCATAGAATTGAATAGAACTGGGTTCACAAAAGCCTTAAAGAAATTTGATAAATCACTGAATACAAAAATCAGAGACGAATACTTGACAAACCTGAAAAGCTTTTACACTTTCTCTCCGCAAACTTCCGAAGCATTGACCACAAGAATAGAGAAATTGGTGCAAACATATGCCTCATTAGCAACTAATGGATCTCTAGAGAGTGCTCGTTCAGAGTTAAGATTGCATTTGAGAGAACACGTCGTTTGGGAACGAAACACTGTTTGGAAAGATATGATTGGTTTAGAAAGAAGAGCACAAACTGCTAATATTGCTAGAACACAAAACTCAAAAGAAGTTTTGGTTGGAGACGAGGATGAGCTGGATGAATCATATAACGTGTTAAATACTCATGTTATCAAGATCACTATAATTACAGTCTCTACACTACTTCTTTTGCGATTCTCCCCATTCACAGAAATATCTCAAAAGAACTGTTTTGCTTTACTGGTATGTGCATCATTATTATGGGCAACCGAGGCTATTCCGTTATTCGTCACATCACTGTTAGTTCCCCTTCTAATTGTTGTTCTTGGTGTTTTGAAAGATGAAGAAGGAAACAGACTGAATCCAGAAGAATCCTCTAAATTCATACTGGGGGCAATGTGGTCTTCAGTAATCATGCTATTGCTTGGTGGTTTTACTTTAGCTGCTGCTCTATCTAAATATAACATTGCAAAAATCATCTCAACATGGATTTTGTCTAAAGCTGGCACTAATCCTAAAGTCATCCTAATAACAGTCATGAGTGTCGCACTATTCGTTTCCATGTGGGTATCCAATGTCGCTGCTCCTGTGTTATGCTATTCCATTATTCAGTCATTACTGAGAACTCTTCCTAGAGGCTCGGTGTTTGCTAAACAGCTAGTTCTTGGTATTGCCCTAGCATCTAATATCGGAGGTATGACTTCTCCAATTGCATCTCCTCAGAATATTATCTCAATTGGTATGATGTATCCACAACCTTCATGGGGTCAATGGTTTGCTGTTGCAATTCCAGTGAGTATAATTTCATTGATTTTGGTCTGGTTGTTCCTATTAGTCACGTTCAGATCGAAGGAGACAGTGGCAATTGCTGGAGTTAGAACACTGGACGACAAGTTCACTAAAACTCAGTGGTTTATCTGTGGTGTCACCATTGTAACAATTATTTTATGGTGTCTTGCTCATCAGTTGGAAGGCATCTTTGGAGAGATGGGAATCATTTCTATTATTCCAATGTTGTTGTTCTTTGGCACAGGACTACTAACTGCTGAAGATTTTAACAATTTTCTGTGGACTATTGTCGTTTTAGCTATGGGTGGTATCGCTCTTGGTAAAGCCGTTTCAACATCTGGCTTGTTAGCTACAATCGCTGGAGAAATCCAAGTAAGAGTCCAGGATTATTCTTTGTTCTCAATTATGTTAGTATTTGGCGCTCTAATCTTGGTTGTGGCTACTTTTGTTTCACATACAGTTGCTGCATTGATAATAGTGCCATTGGTTGCAGAAATTGGATCTGCAATGGAAGATCCTCATCCAAACTTATTAATCATGGCCTCTGCATTTTTGTGTTCATGTGCTATGGGATTGCCAACATCTGGGTTTCCAAATGTTACTGCTATTTCACTAGTTGACGATCTGGGAGATAGATACTTGACAGTTGGTAACTTCATTAGTAGAGGTGTTCCGTCATCTATTCTTGCATATTTAGTTGTTGTTACCGTTGGATTTCTTTTAATGAGAATAATTGGATTTTAATTGGGGCTTCGAACGCAGAACTTTGTATTCGTGAATGCATTTAGATATTTTTATACATTAATCAACACTCCCTCCAATTCTTGGATACGCTCATCATTCTGTACCAAAATATATCGAGTCGACAAACCTGGTTCTAAACCAGGTTTCTGTAGTGGCTTTGCTGCGTGATCCAATATCACCAACCACTACTTTAACAGTTTGAAAAGCTTTCAAAATCCTGCTCAGACCTATTTCTGATGCCAAATAAGTCACAACCGTTATTCTTCGAGCATCAACTCCATGATCAATGAGCACCTGGATTGCCATAATTATAGCAGCCCCTGAGATAATCTGAGCATCGAATAATAGAATCTTAGCATTTGGAATGTCACCAATGTCCTTAGGAAGAGCATTTGTGTGTAGTTGAGGCTCACCAGTGGTAGAGTCCGATTGAATCAGGAGCTTTCCTATGGCGACTTCTGGTAAAGTTTTTCTTAACGAGTGCATAAAACAGTCACCAGATCTAATGATATTCACTGCGATAACTTCGTCTGATGGTATGACGGATGTGTGTTTAATACCTAAGGGAGTTTCTACCTGAATTGGCTTATACTCCCTGTGCTCCAATGCTTTGTTTATCAGAATTGTAGCAAGTCTGTCAAAATAGAAGATAAAGTCATCTCTGGAAGTATTAGAGTTCAACAGTATCGTAAAAATTCCCAAAAGCTGATTAGACTTCGGTATAACTGATAGATTTGGATAGTTTTGTTCATTAACTTCATGCTTGCCTGTTAATTTCTCCAATTTGTCCAAATGTGCTTGTGATTTAAGAACTAACTGTTTCTTGAGGTGCTTGATCAGCATTTCAATGGCTATTATATTCTCTGAGCCCCTTGGAACAATCAGATCGGCGAATCTCATGGTTGGTTTCACACTAGTTTCAGCATTAGGTTTTACAAAAGTATCCCATTGCCTAATAGCACCTTCTAAATCCCTTCCTCTGTACAGAATATCCCTGTTAAGTCTTCTTGCGAGGCAAATATCGAGATCAGTATCGACATAAATCATCATGCTCATCAAAGAGCGCAGTTTTGGATGGTGGAGAGCATATATACCTTCCACAATGATGACATTGGCACCGTATATTGTGACTGTTCTGTCCGTTCTGGAATGTGTCTCGAAAGAGTATATAGGTATCTCTGTTTTCTTTCCTTCTTTAAGCGACTTCACACACTCGTAGCAGAGATCTAGGTCCAAGGCCTCTGGGACATCGAAATCGAAATCATTCTGATGTGCTCTTACTCTATCCTCGTCGCTCAATGGTTTGTAGAAGTTATCAAGAGATAAGAGCACTGTCCAGGGAGTGTTGATCTCTTGTACAATCTTGGAGCTCACACTAGTCTTTCCTGACCCACTTGGACCAGCAATACCAATGATATATGGTTCTGTCCAAGGAGGAACGTATTTAGCAGCTTTTTGTTCATTTGCTTCGTTGATAAAAGAGCCCAGGCCACCAGAAGGGGCAATTCTAGAGCCTCTTTGTTGTAATTTTGGAGCTCCCTCGGTGTTGTACGTAGCAATGGTAGGTGGAGTTCCCAGAAGGGCTTCATTAGCGTTCATTTCGCCGGAAAATGACAGTCTTGAGAGACAGCTTCACAGAAGATTTATAGTTGATTAAATTTGTTTTTAGAGATGAAAAACTGTCATTGTTTCTATACAAAATCAAAGGCCAAAAATGAGCACGTTAAAAGGTGATGGAATAAGGAGAAGAAAGGAGGAAAACCGCTGGGAGAGTGACTCAGAGTCAGAAGGGGATAGTTTTGAGGAGTCTGAGAAGCTAGACGATATCGATGAGCAGACTCGTGAAAGAGATGAGTTCGCTAGAAGATTACTGGAGAAAGACTCTAACAAAGACGATATCGCAAATGAAGCACCTTCCATCGATGTGGATGAACTTCGTACTCTTGCAAGACAGAAGTACTTGACAAAGAGAGAAGAAGAAAGGTTTGTATTGCTGGAGAAAGAAGTCGAAGACTTAGAACAGGATGTTAAAGAATATGGCTGGGATAACTTAACTCGAAAAGAACGAGAAGAGATCAGACATAAGCGTGAGGTGCTTCAGATAATACGTGAGAAAAGAGATATCAGTGAACAGTCAGGTTTCTCTCTACAAGACGACTATGTGAATGAGTCTGGCCAAATAGATCGAAAGAGAAAAGAACAAGTGCTTTATTCAAGACATACGGACAACTCTAAACAAGCTATCTCAGATTACAACCAATGGGAAAACCAGCAGTTAGCAGCAACCAAAAAGTCAAAGATCGAACATCCTGATGAAATAATAGCACCAAATCAAGATCAGTATGACTACGTATTTGACGAGTCTCAAAACATTGAATTTTTATTAGACGATAAAGATGAAGGTGACCTTTTAACTGCAGAGCAGAAACAGTTGAAATCTAAAATAGAAGCTGAAGAGGCAAGAATCAGGTCTATTGATGAAGTACGAAAGTCATTGCCTGTGTATCAGTACAGAGAACAATTACTAGAAGCCATAAGGAAACATCAAGTTCTTATCGTTGTTGGTGAAACAGGTTCTGGTAAAACAACCCAATTACCACAGTTTCTTGTTGAAGATGGATACACCAAAAATGGAATGAAAATAGCTTGTACCCAGCCTAGAAGAGTTGCTGCTACGGCTGTTGCTACTAGAGTTGCTGATGAAATGGGTGTAAGGTTGGGTCATGAAGTTGGTTATTCCATCCGTTTTGATGACAAGACTAATGAGAAGACCATCTTGAAGTATATGACTGATGGTATGTTGTTGAGAGAGTTCTTAACAGATCCTGAGTTATCCGAGTATTCGGCATTGATGATTGATGAGGCGCACGAAAGAACTCTGAGTACAGATATCTTGTTTGGCCTAGTTAAAGACATCGCTAAATATAGACCTGATTTGAGACTTCTTATTTCATCTGCCACAATGAATGCTGAGAAATTCAGCACATATTTTGACGGTGCTCCAGTATTCAATATTCCTGGAAGAAGGTTCCCTGTTGACATACATTATACAACACAACCAGAAGCAAACTACATCCATGCTGCAATTACTACAGTGTTTCAAATCCATACATCGCAAGGGAAAGGTGATATCCTAGTTTTCCTAACAGGTCAAGATGAGATCGAATCAATGGCTGAAAACTTGAATGAGACTTGTCGAAAGTTAGGGTCTAAAATAAAAGAGATGATAGTTTGTCCAATTTATGCTAACTTACCAACAGATTTACAGTCCAAAATCTTTGAGCCTACTCCAGAAAATGCCAGAAAGGTTGTTTTAGCTACAAATATTGCTGAAACCTCTATTACAATCGATGGTATTGTCTATGTTATTGATACTGGGTTTGTGAAGGAGAATATTTATAATCCAAGTACAGGTATGGAGAGTCTTGTTGTTGTTCCTTGCTCCAGGGCCTCGGCTGACCAAAGGGCTGGTAGAGCTGGTAGAGTTGGTCCAGGGAAATGTTTTCGATTATTCACCAAATGGGCTTATTTTAATGAACTGCCTGCAAATCCTACCCCGGAGATCTTGAGAACCAACTTGGCAAGCGTTGTGTTACTACTCCTATCTCTGGGTATAAATGATTTGGTTGGATTTGACTTCATGGATGCTCCTTCAAGTGACACATTGATCAAATCCCTAGAACTTTTATATGCATTAGGTGCTTTAAATTCCAAGGGACTATTAACCAAACTAGGCAGACAAATGGCTGAGTTCCCTACAGATCCAATGTTAGCAAAAGTATTGTTGTCCAGCGAGAAATTCAACTGTACAGAGGAAATACTATCTATCATTGCAATGTTGGGAGAATCTGCTGCCTTGTTCTATAGGCCGAAGGAGAAGAAGTTGCTGGCGGATAGTGCACGAGACGCTTTCACGAAGTCCAGTGATCACCTCACGTTGCTGGAGATTTTCAACCAGTGGGTTGACTCAGGCTATTCATCTCAATGGTGCAGAGATAACTATATTCAGTACAAGTCTTTAACGAGGGCTCGAAATGTACGTGAGCAGCTGGAACGATTATGTGATAGAGTTGAGATACTGGTTACTTCAAAAAATAATTTGAACCAAGACCAAAGTACTAAGGAACTGACTACAAACATTGAGAAAGCGATCACTTCAGGTTTTTTTGCCAATGCATCCAGATTATCCAAGACAGGCGACAGTTACAAGACGTTGAAGAAGAATCAGTCTGTTCTCATTCATCCATCATCTGTGTTAGCCAAAGTGAAGCCTCCTCCAAGAATGGTTATTTACCATGAACTGGTACTAACGAGCAAAGAGTTCATGAGAAACTGCCTACCGATACAAGAAAAATGGCTGCAGGAGCTGGCACCGCATTATTTCAGCTCACAGGAACTTGAAGAGCTGGATAACAGCAAGAAGAAGCTACCGAAGCTCAGATAATAATAAATAGAACATTTTTATGAGTATTTTGTAGAGAAGAAATTAGCCATTGTTTTAAAAAGTCTTTACGCGTCAGAAACCAATCGCGAGATAATACGAAAAGGGCAAAAAAAAAAATTCTATAAACATCAACACACCTCAATTCTCGCTGATTTGGTCTTTGGAAGAGAGCATATGGATTTGGTAGATGGAGAAACAGAATCCACTGCGCCCATTCTCGTATGATCTGTCGCGATCAGGAGACAGAAATGTGCTGTCACAGGTTCCAAGGGATCGAAAGACTCGTGATGAGAATGCAGGAGGTACACGATTCCATACCAGAGGTATTGGTAGTGGTAGTGGTAGTGCCAATGATGCTAATGAGAATACAGCACTATTGGCTAGAAAAAGAACGTTTGATCAAGATTATAAGGAATCCTTGAAAAGAAGGAACTTCGATGGTGCTACAAGTAGTGCCCTAAATTCTGAAGCTGGTCTTATCACAAGTGATGATTACCCTTTAATTCAGGATATGAGAGATTTGACGCAAGTGGTGAGTTCTGGTGCTGCTTCTTATCTTTCATCTGAATCCGTGTACTATTTTCATCATAAAGTACCCAGTTCTCCCCCGATACAATTAAATAGCTCACCACAAAGAACTGATGATGAGGATGTTCAATTCTTTACAAGTCAAGCTACAATCATACCTCGCTCAAGAGACGAAGATGAGGATATCAGTGATGCATCAGATGATACAATTGACTTCAATGTGGATTTATTCAATAGGGTCAATCCTTATTATAGCTCTGAATATCTGAACGAAGAATTTGGGAGCCAAAGAGACAGTTACGATGATCACATCTTGAAAGAGAAAGTTCGTAACCAAATAGCAAATGATATATTTGAAGGGAATCCTCGAATACATTTCGAGGCATATGGATTGACAAAATTGCCTGATGAAATTGGTGATCTTCGAAACATGACAGTCTTGGGAAGAAATGGTATTGAAGTTCCTAATATTGAGATTTATGCTAGCAGAAATTTATTGAGAATTCTACCACCCTCACTATTCAAAATTACCAATTTGACAGTATTATCATTAAGACAAAACAAACTGAAGAGAATTCCAGGGATCATAGCAAAATTGGAAAATCTTGTGGAGTTGATAATTGTAACAAATGAACTAAAAGTATTACCTCACCAGATATTATCTTTACCAAAATTATCAAGAATACTGGTGAGACCCAATCCAAATTTAATCGAATTGAAAGACCAAGATCCAGGATCATATTTTCCTGTATCCACTGCTGATATTACTGTGGGCGTTGATGTGAAGAGATATATATCTAAGATTAAATGGATTCACAGTGGTGCCTCTACAGGTCCAACATCAGCGGATGGTTTGACGGACAGGGAGATTCTAAAAACGGTTTCACCACTTCCCAAACTAACAGAACTAGTGCTGCGTCGTATTAGTGGGTACCAAGTGACGAGATCAGAGACAATGAAGTGGAAGAAAAATATTCCTACTTATATGCAGAGAATGATAGCAAAGGCACTACAGAAAGGAATTTTTGATGAGACGTGCTCATCGTGCAATATGGTATGCGTTGATCCTGTAGCCAAGTCCCTGGAGTGGTGGGACCTCAAGACAGAGAGACTGGTGCCGATTAGAAGAAACTTTTGCTGTGGTAATTGTGTCAAGGTGTGGTTAGACCAAGCTGACGAGGAGAAAAGATTGTACCAGTCCACCAGCTGGACAGCCGACCCAGAGCCAAAAACAGACCCCACCACCACCAATGGGATCAGCGTGGAGAATGGTAACGAACTCAGCTTCAACGATGATTTCTAGACTGATCACCATACATATTAGTTAGTTATAGTGATATATCAAATGATGCACGCCCAAAAACTCGAAAGTAGGTCTGCTGATATCTCGGAGTTAAAATACACTTATATTATATATATATAATAAACAACCACGTGACTTATGACCCCGTGCTCATAATCATATTCTCACTTTTTTTTCGCGGGAAAAAAAGTGCAAAAGAGTGTAACCACCTTATGCCAAAATTGAAAGAAGCAGCGCATGATAAATTAAAATATTGTTTTAAAAAGGCTGCAAACTCTCTTTCCCAACAGACTATATATCTTGTACTCGAAAGTTGAAAATATACATTGAGATGCCTATTAGAAAGCCGATTGTTAACGGAACGTCATACCACACGTTGCATGCCTCATCGCGCGATTTACTCCTCGAAGCTGCTCAGTTCTACCAGGACTTGATTGGCTTCACTGTCAAGAAAGCTGATGATGACACTATTTTACTGAATTCTGGCCAGAAATTTCCGGAGATCAGTGCCTCTTTAGAACTTGTTCTGGATCCAAATGCAACACTCCCGGATATCCACAATTTGGAAGATGAGAGACTGGTCAACGACTGGAGATCATTGAGATCAAACGTTGTCTACAGAACTCAAGCAATTGAAGTCATTTATGAGAATTTGAAGAACTCCGTATCTTCTAAGAGAATTCAAGCTTACCCTTCAGAACTAGCTCCAGTGGAAGTCTACGTCATTGATCCACTAGGCTATTTGATCGGATTCACATCAGTTGTTCACGCTCTATCAACGATTGCTCCTCGTTTCAAAAAACTAGATACTCCAGAGATAACCTCAACTGCTGCGACAACAGCACAGCATACCGCTGTGGCAGTGTTAAACCAAAAGAGAAACATCGCCGTCATGACTTCTGGTGGTGATGCTCCAGGTATGAATTCGTGTGTCCGTGCTGTTGTGAGAGCTGCTATTTTCAGAGGCTGTAAAGCTTTTGCTATTTACGAAGGTTATGAAGGTCTTGTTAAAGGTGGTGACAAATATATTAAAGAAATGAACTGGGATAGCGTCCGTGGATGGCTGAGTGAAGGGGGTACCAAAATTGGTACAGCTCGTTCTAAGGAGTTCAGAGAAAGAGCTGGTAGATTACAAGGTGCTAAAAACTTGATTGACGCCGGAATTGATGCGCTGATCGTCTGTGGTGGTGATGGTTCCTTAACTGGTGCTGATTTATTCAGGGATGAATGGCCATCATTGATTAAAGAGCTCTTGAACTCAAATCAAATCACCAAAGAACAGTTTTCAAAACATCAACATTTAAATATCTGTGGCACTGTTGGATCTATTGACAACGATATGTCAAGTACTGATTCAACTATAGGTGCTTATTCTTCTTTGGCAAGAATTTGTGAAGCTATCGATTACATTGATGCTACTGCAAACTCCCACTCAAGAGCTTTCATTGTCGAAGTTATGGGAAGACATTGTGGTTGGTTAGCGTTGATGGCTGGTATCGCTACAAGTGCTGACTACATCTTGATTCCCGAAAAACCAGCAAGTTCTAGAGAATGGCAAGATCAAATGTGTGACATTGTCAGTAAACACAGAGCTAAAGGTAAGAGAAAAACAATTGTTATTGTCGCTGAAGGTGCAATTGCTGCTGATTTGACTCCAATCACTTCTAAAAACGTTCTTGATGTTCTCGTTGATAGACTGGGTTTAGATACTAGAATCACCACATTGGGTCATGTTCAAAGAGGTGGTACCGCTGTTGCATTTGATAGACTTTTAGCTACTTTACAAGGTGTTGAAGCTGTTAAAGCTGTTCTAGAAAGTACCCCAGAGACTCCATCCCCAATGATTGGTATTGCCGAAAACAAGATTGTACGTCGTCCATTGATTGAAGCTGTTAAATTGACTAAACAAGTTGCGCAAGCAATCTCTGAAAAAGATTTCAAAAAAGCCATCGGATTAAGAGATAGTGAATTTGTTGAGCATCTAAATAACTTCATCTCCATGAATAGTGCTGATCATAACGAACCAACTTTACCAGTTGACAAAAGAAAGAACTTTGCTATCATTAATGTCGGTGCGCCTGCTGGTGGTATGAATAGTGCTGTTTACGCTTTTGCTACATATTGTATGTCCAGGGGCCATAACCCATTGGCAATTCATAATGGGTTCGCAGGTCTAGCAAGACATGAATCAGTAAGAAGTATAAATTGGCTTGATATTGAAAGCTGGATTTCAAGAGGTGGTTCAGAACTAGGTACTAATAGATCGACACCTCAGGATGCAGATATCGGATTGGTTGCTTACTATCTTGAGAAATATCAGATCGAAGGTCTTGTTATTGTCGGTGGGTTTGAAGCGTTTGTGTCCGTTCATCAGTTAGAAGTAGCGAGAACTGATTATCCTGCTTTCAGAATTCCTATCGTGTTGATCCCTGCCACTATTTCAAACAATGTTCCAGGAACAGAATACTCTTTAGGCTCAGATACCTGTTTAAATTCCTTGATGGAGTACTGTGATATTGTGAAACAAAGTGCTTCATCAACAAGAGGTCGTACATTTGTTGTTGAGGTTCAAGGTGGTAATTCTGGTTACATTGCAACTTTAGCACAATTAGCCTGTGGTGCACAAGCTTCTTACGTTCCAGAGGAAGGTATTCCATTAGAACAGCTTGAAGTTGATATTCAATCTTTAAAACAATCATTTGCTGAAGCAGAAGGTCAATCAAGATCTGGTAAATTGATATTGAAATCCGAGAATGCATCAAAAGTCTTGACAACAAATGTCATTGCTCAGATAATAACTGACGAGGCCCAAGGTAGATTTGATGCCAAAACTGCTATTCCAGGACACGTTCAACAAGGTAGCTTACCATCTCCAATTGATCGTACTAGAGCTACCAGATTAGCCATTAGAGCTGTTCAATTTATTGAAGAACAAAGTGAAATCACCGAAAAAGTTAAGTATTCTGATAACTTCAATGCTACTGATAAAGCTATTTCTGCCACTGCTGCCATATTAGGTGTGAAGAGATCCCATTTGAGATTCTCGCCTATCCGTCAAGTTTACGATTTTGAAACTGAACTAAGTTCAAGAATGCCTAAAGTTATTCACTGGGAACCAACAAGAGAAATAGCTGATCTATTGGTTGGTAGAAACAAAATCCCTACAAGCTGACCTTGTCAACAACAATCTAAATCCTGTACAATTCTATATAGCATAATGATAATTTATTCCGCAGTTGATGTCAATTTCTTCTCAAACTCTTCTTTCGTCAAGTCATTAGTCCATCTTAATTTAGCAGCAGGATGATCATTGTCTCTTGGATATTTGTGTCCTTCACCATATAGTTGTTCTCTGAAAGTTCCACCTTCAACAGCATATTCCTTTTGAGCCAAACCTCTCTTTTGTAACTCTGGAATCAAATACTCAACAATATCTTCAAAACTTTCTGGCAAGACGGTGTAAGCAAAGTTGAATCCATCAACTCCACCAACATCAACGTATTCTTCCAATTGATCAGCAACCTGCTCAGCAGTTCCGTAGAATCTTGGACCTAAGCCACCAATTCTTATTTGATCTGTAATGACTTCTCTTGTCCACTTCTTAACACCTGGAACAGCCTCTTTCCAGTTCTTAATGGAGGAACTGATCCCTGTTGCCTTTTTTGAATTTTCTTCACCTTCTCCTAACGGTTCATCAAGTGCATATTTACCTATATCGATACCAGTCCATCCACCAAATAATGCTTGTGAACCTTCTGGGTTTGTGTGGCTCTTATAATCCTCAAACTTAGCCGTTGCTTCTTCCTCGGTCTTTCCGATGATCACAGTGACCAATGTGATAAACTTAATAGCATCTTTTGGTCTGTTGTACTTGTCCTGTGCTATTTGTTTAACTTGAGAGATTCTTGGAATCAATTGCTGAGGTGAAAACCCATTAATAAATACAATCTCTGCATGCTGCGCAGCAAATTCAACCCCGCGAGGAGAGGTACCAGCCTGGATAATAACTGGTAGTCTCTGCTTTGATGGATGTGTGATAGCTGGACCAGGAACAGTAAAATGCTTACCCTCATGATTGATCTCTCTCAAACCAGTAGGATCAGTGAATACTCTTGAAGTTTTGTCCAACTTTACGGCATCATCTCTCCAACTTGACAGAAGAAGTTTATAAACAACGTTGGTATATTCTTCAGCCCTTTCATATCTGTCAGCATGTGGTGGTAATGGTTTTCCATTCAAAAGGTTTCTAGCAGCACTCTCTAAATAACTTGTGACAATGTTCCAGCCTAATCTCCCGTTTGTTATATGATCCAAAGTTCCTAATCTTCTTGCTAAATGATAAGGTTCTTCGCTTATAGTACTGAACGTCATACCGAAGGACAAGTTCTTGGTCACAGAAGCCAATATCGGGATGAAATATGAAGGCTCTGAGACTGGCCATTGGGCCCCAGATACAGCAACAGCATCGTAATTTCTAGGTCCATTATAAACATCATAAGGTCCGAGAACATCCGCAATAAAGCAAGCATGAAACTTTCCCTTCTCCAAGGTTCTTCCTAAGTTAGCCCAATACTCATGAGAGTTATACAAATCAGTAGATGCATCTCTTGGATGACTCCAGATACCAGCACTCTGGTGTCCTGAAGAGCCCATCAAAAAGGCATTTAAGATCAATGGTTTTCTGTTTTGTTTCTGTCTCTTATTAGCTGTCATGTTGATTGGTTTAATGCATGCCTATCAACCCCAGCTTTCTGAACATAACTCTATACTTATAAGCTTAAAGTCAATCATCGGCTCACCGGTTCAGCCACCTTATCGGATTCGGGTCACTTTTTAAGTGTAGTACATGTACAATATGATGTAAAAATTAGATATCGAATATTTATTACCTTCATAATGTGGCTTGACCCGGCTGAAAATTTAATACAATTAAATTATGAACTGCTGTTCTTAACGCCTTTTGGTCCACATTCCACAAGCTGGCCACTTAACGTTTAAGTAGTTTTCTTATTCTTACCAAGGACACCATATATGACCTTCTTCAATGAATGACGACCATCGTATAATGGGTATAACCCAATAACTATGAACGCCCCATAAACCCAAATTAAAGAAACCACAACATTTGCACCGTAGAAACTCTTTGACCAGATATAATCACGGTAAAGAGGTAATGGCCAGACAACCCATGTCAGTAGAAGAACAATAACAACAGAGTATTTTGCCAATTTGGTGTAGAAATCTATTAGTTTTTGTTCCTCTTCATTTGATGTCTCTGATGTAACTTCCTCAAAATCACCTTGTTTCAAAGTCTCTGAGTTTTCTTCTCCAGTTTTCTCTAAATCAAGCTCTTCTACTGTGTCTTCATCATCTGGGATCAATTGACTTTCTTTCAGTTTGGACCAATCAAATTCCTCAGGCTTGATATAACTTATCACCAAAGTCGAGATTAATGGTAAGAACAAAGAAGTCATTGAACCATACAAACAAGGTAATTGCTGACCAGTGGTGACAATGGTAACTGAACCATATAGTTTTTTGGCAGTAGTAACCCATACAACCAAACCGAAGATAATACCCAATATAGGAGACACGATGAATGCTAATTTGGATTGTTTTTTCCAAGTGATTAAGAAAATCATTGGAAAGACACCTGGAGTATTCAACATACTGTAGAAGTAAGCAAACCATGTCATATCAACCCCAACATAATGAAGCATCAAAGCAAAACCACCACTGAACAAACCAAAGAAAATGACACCAGCATGACTCACTGTGATCAGTTGTTTATTTGTAGCATCAGGTTTTATGTATTTCTTGAAAACATCAAAACTTAGGATACTACTTACTGAAATCATCTGCGCACTGACAGTAGAAGTGGCAGCAAGATAGATTATTAGTAAAAGAGCACCAACAGCCCCAGTTCCCAGTAGTGCTTTTGTGGTGTACATCAAACCAAATCCAGAATTGATCTCAAAACTTGTCATTGCACGAGGATATGTTGGGAAGATCTCAGTTTTCTCAATTGCAACGTTAGCCAACCCTAAGATTAAACCTAATGGCCAAACGTTTGCAGCAATGAAGAAAGCAGCAATCAAATAACCAGGAACAGTAGCTTTGACACTTGCACTGAAAGATTTTTGCCAAAATGAGGAATCCATGACAGTTAACCCAAAATCTCCAATACAATGAATCAAACCAAAATAGATAGCACCTTTGGATTTAGCAGTAAGTAAGGATCCCTGATAGTTACCTTCGATTGGGTTTAATCTACCATCCAATTCAGCATTTCTGACCATATCATAAAGACCACTGATACCACCAACATGTTCACTAACTAAACAACTGGTTGTGATGTAACATAAAACAAGCAACAAGATAAAAGTGTGAACGTAATCTGTTATGAAAGTTGACATCAAACCACCAGAAGCAGTGTACAACATGACCCCAAATGGAATCAGTAGAGTACTAGCAACAATATGCAAATCATCGCACATGACAGAAATGGCACCTGCAGCACCTAGGATCATGGAACTGGCAGAGATTAGATTGTTTAAAAGACATAAGAACATGTACAATATATGTCCAACTTTACCATATCTTAGTTCCACAATTTCTAGACAAGTATGACCAGTTGGGATTCTCTTTTTTGCTTCAATCCCTAAATAGGCCATCACGACCTGATGGATAGCCAAACCAGCAAAATACCAGTAGGCGCTTTGAACACCATAAAGATAAACCATAGTCACGACCCAAAGCAATTCAGTTGCCCAAGTCCAAGAGGAATAAACAGCACTAGCTGTCAAACCGATACCAACATTTCTGTTGACAACCATAAAGATCTCAGTAGAATTGGCATTCTGGTTGAGATATTTCTTGGAAAGCTTAGTTGTAATTATGATACCTAAGGCGAAGAAGGCACCAACTCCAAATAACACACCGTAGCCATCGGCTTTTGTTAACAAATCAACGTGTCCGGAAGCCATTTCTTTGATGAAGCAATCATTGTTGAAGAACGTACTTTCAAAGAGGATTGATGATTTTTATAGTGTTTCATACATTGAGTTGTGAGAAGGTTAATGGTTAATAGGGCATCGGGTCGCTCAAAAGTAGTTGTACTGAATTCATCGGATCGCTTCATCAAACACATCCTAACTGGGAAAACATATGTGAAGCAGACTTCCGGGGATTTCCTATGATACCACCAAGTAAACGTCCACCTTACACAATGTATTAGGACAATTCAATCTATATGTGGATTAATAGTGTATGAGCACGAGAAAATGCCACACTATACAAACAAACTGCAAGTTGCAACAGCCAGTGAGAGTGGCTGTGCGTCAGAGAATCTTCTAGTCTAGCCTTAAGTCCCAACTCCCAACCACATTCCGTGAACATTAACAAGAAACAATCCACAATAACATCATATCATATAGCTAGTACCAATTGATAAGTGACAGACAGTTCAAATTTGATGTAAAAATTAAAACAAAACAGTCAACAAAACTTAAGAGTTCTTAATTCCGAATTCGGAAACAAGGTTATGAGCGATTATTTTATTGTTGTTCTTTTTTTTTTTTTACTCTTTGCTAAATCTGTAAATATCTAATCAAATCAATCGTCAATCGTCAATCGTCAATCGTCAATCGTAAATAAAATCTTTAAACTTAAGCTGTTTTCAATTTGTACAATTCCACGATAGTTGATAAAGCGAAATTTAATGGTTTTGTGAGAGCTTTTGGAAGTGAAGTACACAAATTATGGTGAAGAACACAACTGACCAAGGACAACTCCCCTTCACTCCACGCACACAATCTACCTCAACAACCACCCGCAGTAGACGGTGCTCCAGCGAAAACTCCGCAATATGCTCATCTTCTTCCTTATACGAGATAAATCTAACGTATGAAGATAGTACTGCTGTCTGCTCATCAGACGATCACAATTTCAGCGATGATGTTGATACTGATACAGATGCTGATTCTGAAATCATAGAGAGAACAAATAGTATACGGAGATCTCAAGAACTGTTTAGAAAAGACTACTGGGAGAAAGAGCTCTCCAGTGGTTACAAATCACCAACTTTCAGCAAATCCAAGATAATGAAAAATGATTACTTCAGTTCGCCTATAAATGAGAGCACTCCAATCTTTAAAAGGCTAGTTTCCAAGAATTCATTGAAACCACAATTAAAATCATTGAAAAGAATCACTGCAGAATTACATTATGAATCTATTCCGTTCGAAAGTGAAATCAACCATGAGAAACTACTATTGCTAAACCTGAATGATCAAGATGAGGATATTTCGTCACTTTCAAAGAAATATCTTGCAAAGGGTAAGACACCCCTCAATGATTTACAAAATTATGCATCCAAAAAGATTGATATAATTAAAAAGGCTAATGAGAACTGGAATCTCAAGAAGCATACGATTATTTTAAATAAGCCCTTTATACCTTCGGAACCTTCAGGGTTAGGCCTTTCAGAGGGTGTATTTGTGCCTCCATCCACAACAATGATGAAACAGTCAACAAGGAAGCGGTCGTTTGATGACGAGCGCAACTCTTCCTCAAGAAGCTCTTCACCCACTAGTTTCAACCCACAATATAAAAGGAGAGCAGTTTCAACTTCTCCCAACTCAGGAATCTTCAAGAGAAGAATAAACAGACCTCCGCAATTCATATCAAATGCCTCCGAGGACTTGAAGAAGATGAGATTGGACTGACAATAGTCTTTAACTGTGAATTGTGAATGAATATGATTATGAATATGAATGTACCTATACCCCGTATTAGGAAAATTTCGCGTAGAATAAGAAAGAAAAAAAAAACACAGCGTATACAAAATTTTGAGCCTATCAAAAGATGTTAAAAGGACAGACTTTAAAACAACTCTTTTCACATATTCTCTTCTGATTTTTATTACCATGTCTGCTGTCAGATCAAGAGCCTTAACTGCCTACAGAGATGCCTTAAGAGCCACCAACGTGTGCTTCAAAGGTAAGTTTTTACGCGCCAGATTGAAAGAAGGTTTACTAATGCATCGCAATAGGTGATTTGAGAATGCTTAACGCTGCTCAAAAGCAAATTAAACAAGGATTTTACGAGCCTGATGAATCAAAAACCGTTAACGAAAGAATCGAGCATCTTGAAGGAGTTGCCAAGTTCTTACGTTCTAATATAGTGCAGGCATCAAAAGAACCAGATGCTAAAAGATACAGTAAGTTATGAATTATTGTCTTTTGTAAATCGAAAATACTAATGATACCCTCACAGAACTGAACATTCATAAAGATACAGAGCTAGGTGATAACGAGAGTATTAAGAAGGCCAAAACCACTTTAGCTGCACAAAACGGTGGATGTTGTGGAGGTGGTGCTGGTTTAGTTAACTGAAAACTAAAAACCTTTCAAACCCATATTGTAAATACTTCTACATATATACTTTAGTCACGCCCAAAATTAATTAATGAAATTTTCGATGAATAAATTGCATGTAAGTTACTCATTCATTTATAGGTATTCATGATCAATGATGTTTGTAAAAAAACTAATATAATTCACGGCCAACTTTCATTAGAAAACGCTAATTAATTTATTAGAACCAAATGTCAGCTGAACCAAAAAGAGACGTGCAAATTTCCAAGGCATTAAGTTACCTTTTACGCCATGGAGCTGTGAAAGAGAGACTCAATATAGACCAAGCAGGATACGTTAAACTGGGTGAGATTTTGTCCAATAATAGATTGAAGAGTCATAGAACAACGATCCAAGATATTCAAAGAATAGTGGAAAACAATGATAAAAAAAGATTTAATTTGAAAGAAATAGATGGTATTACATACATCTGTGCCACACAAGGCCATTCTTTGAAGACAGTCTCCAATGATAATCTACAGCCGTTATCGCAGTCAGACTACCCTAAACAATTGATTCATGGTACAACTCTCAAAAACTTGAAGCTCATCAAAGACTCTGGTGGGTTAAGCAAGATGAATAGAAACCACATCCATTTCACGTCACGGCTCACAAGTGAACAAGAAGCAGTATCTGGACTACGTAACTTCAGTACTGTCTTGATATTCATCAACATCAATAAAGTGATCCAGGACAAGATAATCTTCTACAAATCGCTTAACGACGTGTATTTGACGGAAGGAATCGACGGAAAGTTGCCATTATCTTATTTTGACAAAGTTGTTAGCAGGAAAACCGGCGAACAAATCGACTTAAATAGTGTATAAAATTTATCAAATTACAATTGTATATATATTGTAATGTCAAAAATCAAATGCAGTAATTGTCGCGATGATGTAATGCAACATGTTCCTTTCGAGAAATTAATTAATTTGTCCAATGTTTATTGATGTGAAATTTGGTGTTGTTTTGACTTTTTGAAGCTTCTAGTGATATTTATATGGACAGCTGGGTGTGATTTTCCATATTATGACAGATAGGTTACCGTTAATGTCCTCAAATAACTATAAGCAGATCCCGTTGGATGAAGAACTACAAGATGTTGACCCTTCAAATCAAATATTCCCAACACAAGATGAGATCAGTCCAGATCTGAAGAAGCATTTAGAGAAGTCATCCAAGAAGTTGATTGCAGTGATTTTCTTATTTGTAATATCGTTGTTCTCGTTTGTTTCTCAAACAGAGTTAACCTCTTACCTATACAACTCCCTTGGGTTTGATCAGCCTTATTTTCTTTTAATGATAACCCACGGCTCATGGTGGGCAATTTGGCCAATACAAGTGATATCCATCGCTATATTCAAGCATTTTAAGAAGTCTAAGAAGCATCAGAAAAACCCCCTAAATTTCAAATACTTCAAAAAGCATTTGTATGAAAGCGTTAAAAACCAACATAAAAACATTTACAAAACCTCCGGAATTATTATCAATGAGAACTACATCAATGATTTTGAGTATCCTCAAAGTGTGAAAGAGTTCATTCTCAGCAAATCCATTCTTTATATCATCAAATGTATTGGTTTCATAACCAGTATATTAACTATTGCTGGTTGCACTTGGTATGTCGCAATGGGTATTGCTCCTGCATCTGACATTACTGCGATCTATAACTGTTCTGCTTTCAGTGCATTAGTTTTTGCTATCCCAATCTTAAAAGAAAGTTTCACGTATGTGAAGCTCAGCAGCGTGTTGCTAGCTATCATCGGTGTTTTCTTTGTTGCATATTCTGGAGACTCTACATCTTCTGGTGAGCAGGAATTCCCACATAGAGTTCTAGGAGATTTCATAATTGCTATGGGTGCTATTCTATATGGATTATATGAAGTGTTGTATAAGAAATTAGTGTGTCCTTCCAGTGATGCTGTTTCTTCCAGAAGACAAGTCGCATTCTCAAATTTCTGTGCCTCTCTTATTGGTGTGACCACTTTGTTGACAGTTTGGGTGATCATAGTGGTTGTTCATATTCTGGGTATTAGCAAGTTCAAATGGATCACAAGTCCGTACACCTGGCTCATAATGATATGCTCATTGCTGTCCAATTTGATATATTCACTGTCCTTCTTAGCGTTGATGTCGTTGACCTCGCCTGTGCTATCATCGGTGAGCTCGCTGATCACCATCTTGTTTGTTGGTCTGTTCGAGTGGATCTTGTTCGGCATCAAGCTGAGCTACCAGCAGCTGATTGGAGATCTATTCGTGGTGATCGGGTTCGTGGTGCTCAGTTACGCGTACTGGAATGAGATTACGCAAGAAGACGTGGAGGACGATGAGGACTACACAGACACCGAGTCGCAGTTCACAAGCGACACGTAAATAGATAGAGAGGTCGCTTTTTATTTGATCATTCTAGTTTATTGTGTAGATGCAGCACCTACTTAATTAAGATAAGTCACGTGATTGTACCTTAGACGCGTCAATTTAATTATGAACAAATGTACCAAATGAACATTCCCGTTGATTCAAAGACTCTAAAAAAAGAATTAAACATTTAAATTTGGCTGACTACTTCTTCTATTCATTGGAATTTCCACAACAAACACCTGAAGACCTTTGGAATATCACACAAACACAGAACGCCTCCGAACAGAAAGAGTATACGCTAATTCTCTTTGCTGAAAATTCTGAAACATTCTGAAAACTCGCCGATACACCACTACTATAACCCCTACAAATGTCATTGTCAGCCTCTGCGTCTGTCTTCAGAGATAATGATTTCTCTAACCTGGGTCCTGCTCCAAAGCCTCCAAGCTCAATACACCCAGGCTTAATCTCAAACCCAACTTCGTCCTCACTGTCCACCAGCAACAATAATAAAGTCATAAGAAGGCAGGGATGGGTGCAGGTTAAAGATGAAGGAATCATGAGCTTCAGATGGCCCAAGAGATACCTGGTGCTGAATGACTCTCATCTGACCATATATAAGAACGATTCCAAGGATGAGATCTGGTTAAAGATACCATTCAACTCAATAGTTAATCTCTCAAGAAACCAATTGAGACCATATTGCTTTGAGCTGATAAGAAATTCAAATGGAAAGAGGTCACTGTTCATATCAGTCAAGACTTTGAATGATCTTTATGGATGGCTTGATGCTATTTTTGCTAAAAGTCCATCTTCTGGTACCGTGTCAAGCCCAACAAATTTTACCCATAAGGTTCATGTTGGTTTTGATCCTACGAGTGGAAATTTTATTGGCCTTCCTGATAATTGGAAAAGATTATTACAACATTCCAAGATTACAAACGAGGATTGGTCGAAAGATCCTGTTGCTGTTATTGAGGTGTTAGAATTCTATCAAAATCAGCAGAACGATATAAGCCCTGTTGAAGGATCGTCTACAAATTACCATAAATCCAATAACTCCAACGATTCAACAAACTCTTCCAATAGCGATAGAGAAAACTTCAATGGTTCTACAAGAATTCTGAACGACTTATCAAAGCCATATTCAACTCCTGTCAAACGTGACACTTCTCCTCCAAAGGTTACTCCATATTCGCAATCACATTCTCATTCTAGTTCTATTTCCTCGAATGCTACACCTCCACAATCTGCTTCTAATTCAACTTCTCAACAAAACACTGAGTTAATACCTATGAGAAGAGCACCACCACCTCCAAAACTCAATAATGCCATTCCTACCCCACCTCCGTTATCATCCTCAGCTTCCAGCTTGCAGCATTCCTCTTCAAACTTGCGATTGAATGAACAAGTATCTTCAAATCAGAAACAGTCAGCTCTCAAAATTCAAACAAATATGACTCCAAGCCAGTTCCCATCTTCTGAATCTTCTCCTGTTGTTGAATCTCCAAGCTTAAGAAAAGCTGTTCCAAACCTTCAACCTTCAAGACAAGCACCAAAACCACCTCAGTTTCTTAACAAGCAAGCTTCAGCCTCTTCTGTCCCAACGTCTTCACAAAGAGCTGCACCACCAGTCCAGCCTATACTTCATAAAACTCAAAGCAATAATCAACTTCCCTATACCAAGCCTATACAACCTTTGCAGCCACAGCATCACAATTTACATAGGCAGCTTCAGCAACAACAACAACAACAACAGCCACCATACCCTACTCCAAACCAAAAACCAATCCAACAATATCAACAGCCATCGCCACTTAATCAATACCCTACGTCACCACTGCACCAACAGCAGTATAAACAACCACATTCACCAAGCAAAAGTGCAGCACAGGCGGCTGCACAAGCAGCATTAACCAAATCACCTACAAAACCGTCACAGCCAAAGACGGTGAAGCAGCGTAATGAAGAACGTCGTATTTCTGAGATGAATGAACAGCAATCAATGAAAAACTTGAAAGCTGTTGTCAGAAACATTGATCCAGCACCTTATTTCCAGATGATTGAAAAGGCTGGCCAAGGTGCGTCAGGAACTGTTTATCTTGCTAGATCTTTGAAGAGAGGGGGTATTAAAGTTGCTATTAAACAAATGGATTTGAATGCTCAACCAAGAAAAGAACTGATAGTTAATGAGATCCTCGTGATGAAAGATTCTCAACATAAAAACATTGTGAATTTCCTTGAAGCGTTTCTAAATCACCATGATCTATGGGTCATTATGGAATACATGGAAGGTGGTTCTTTGACGGATGTTATTGAAAACAATGAAAACTCCATACAAGAGGACCAGATTGCCTCAATTTGTCATGAAACTACGAAAGGTTTGAAATTTTTGCATAATAAACATATAATCCATAGAGATATCAAATCCGATAATGTTTTATTAGATTTGAAAGGAAATGTCAAGATTACAGATTTTGGATTTTGTGCAAAACTAACAGCGCAGAAGAACAAGAGAGCAACAATGGTTGGTACACCTTATTGGATGGCTCCAGAAGTTGTCAAGACAAAAGAGTACGATGAAAAAGTTGATGTGTGGTCACTAGGTATAATGACAATTGAAATGATTGAAGGTGAACCACCATATTTGAATGAAGAGCCTTTGAAAGCACTATTCCTAATCGCAACGAATGGAACACCAAAATTGAAAAAACCAGAACTTTTATCAACTAGTATAAAGAAATTCTTAAGTATCTGTCTATGTGTTGATGTTAAATACAGAGCCAGTACTGATGAGTTACTTCAACACGAATTCCTGAAAACGAGTTGTCCTCCTGAGAGATTGGCAAAGTTGTTAGAGTGGAAGGTCAATCCACAAGCTTAGCTGATTTAGGATGCGTTACGTTTTCGGATTTTTGGTTTTTTGGGCTTTGGATTTTATAATTTGGAATATTGGTATTTCATTATGAATAAACAGCTTGCATATTCAATACAGTAGATTTAAATTGTACCAAAATTTAGTATTGACCAATAAGCAAAATTACGACTATCACTCTTGACACTTATGAATAAAGGAACCTTAAGTTCATGTGGTTTATAGTTTTCAGATAATGTAATGTTCAGTGGAACAACAGTAAAATTCAGGCCCTTTTCATATATTGTTTCCGAATTGGTTGATGGAGATGTTCCCCTGTTCATTAATTCAACTCTCGAGAGTTTTGTAGACTTTGTTAGCTCCAATGATGGGATTGTTTTGATGAATACTTCTAATTTATTTGTGTTATCAGGTTTGGAACCAATCTTGAAAGTGGATATTGGTAGATTGACTTTATGTTTGTAACCATCTTGAGTTTGGCTGAAAGTTGATATTTTGAGTTCTATGGAGTCGCTCATCGAGTTTTGAAAGTTTAAAAGAAAGTTGATAGTAGAGTTGGGCTCAGCAGGTTGTTTAAAATCAGGCGAGCTATGAATTTTTATCGTGGGTAGAACATCGATAGCGTTAGAAAGCTTATAAAATTTGGTAGAATATGGATCAAGATCGGGCTTCATTAAGGAAACACGGCATGCCTTGCATCTTTTAGAAGTCTTTGTTCTCAGCTTAGTTGATTTAGGAAGTGGTTTGACTAAATCAAATGCATCATGGATTGGTAATGGAAGATTTAATGATTCATGCAGTTTGGGAAGATGTGCATTTGAGATTAAAGAGCCATGAATTTTTGAGCTTTCACAGTCAACAATTGTATCAAATTTTTGAATAACGGATCTTTCCATAAATTTCCTCATACTTGTTTCCTTTTTGTCAGCTATTGAAAGCTTTTCAAATTGTAGTTGTATGGTCATTGAGGGTTCTATTAAACCTGAATCTAGTTGTTTCCTTTTTATATAGAACTGTTCTAAGCTTTCAAATCTCTTGATGTTATCTGACCCATCCAATTTAGCCCTGATAACTTTGGCAAGGCTTCTAGGTTTTTCCAACTTTTCAGTCTCATATAAATAATCACAATTACCGCATTTAAACTTGAATATTTTAACAGATGGTGATTTCTGACTGATGATTAAATGGGATTCACAAATCGGACAATCAAAGCAGTTTCTAGAGCAATGTGTATATTCCTTCTTCATCTCAGACATGCATTTAGGACAGAATTTGCTCAAAATCTCCAATTCCGTGCATCTTCTACATTTGACAGCATTACATGTGTCGCAAAATGTCAAGTATGGCAACAAGTGTAAAGTTTCTTCATCCGAGATTGTAGTAGGAAAGGTATCAAGAGTTGGGGGACCAACGTCAATTGGCTCACTGCATGGGCAAAAAGTCAAGGCGTTCATCTGCTGTTTGCCTGTCTAGCTCAGTAGATTCTTTTTCCTCAATGTTCCAATGTATAATGTTTACATTTTTCATAGTTATGAGCCCCGTAATTTTATTCAATATCCCCCATTTTCCCATTTGAGAACCTGTTATTTTTGTTGTGTTTTTTTTTGTAAGCGAGTTTTTTTGTCACAAAATAAAATATTATAATATATAAATAATAACAGCCGCCCACTTGATTAAAAATTCCAAATAATTTCCTGTTGTAATTCAAAACATCAAAGATGGATATCTCCAACGAGTTAAATCTCAATCTTGACAACGAGGAAAGGGAGCGAACTCACGCAATAGTGGAAAGACATTTGGATGTTCTCATGCGTTCGTTTTCAACAATGACTCCAGAGGAAAGAAGATCATTTACGCTTAAAAATCCAAATAATGTGGTTAATGAATTTGATCAGGAAGTGTTCAATTTGCAAGCTGAATTACGGTTAGATTACTATGGAATCTTCCAAAATAAATCACTAATGGAAATTGAAAATTTTTATCATCAAAGAATTTTACCACAAAATAACATTATCATGTTTCCTGATTCTTACGTTACATTTTGGAAACTATTTATATCTGAGGTGTGGAGCCAAAGAAAACTTAACCCAATGGCTAAAAGTGATGCCTTGTTTGATGCATTTGTTCTAAAGATTCAAACTATAAGAAGTCCTGTTGGTGCTAATGCACAGTTTGATAGAATTTTTAGAGAATTACAAGTTATTGGTGGAAAAATTGATACTTTGGAAGAAAGAATGGGAAGAATTATTGGGAACCAGTCCAGAATCGCATTCTGGACTGCTCAGAAAAATAATAGATCTTCAGTAGGTGGCAATGATGAATTCGCACTCATTGAGTGGCCTCCAAATTCTGATGGTTCTTACATCGATCAGGGACCGCGAAATCTAAGAGACCTCCAAAGATCAACACTTAATACGGTCACGCGTATCCTCAACTTCTACAGATTAGAACGTCATATTGGAGATGTAGATCTTGCAGCCAAAAGGGGTTTCTTAGTTAAACTTATCACAGGTGATACTTTCACATTCGAGAACCTACTTGAGTGGCAGGCCCTTGATTCTGAGTAGCTTTAACTACAGCAGCTCGGTACGGTCATCGTATATTCACACATACATGATGGTTTTGATTTTATACCGGATAAATGTAAAATCATCTCGGATAATTAAACTTAACACCCAGACATCATCAATTCCAAAAAAGCGTGATGTTGCGAAACTATCAAGCTTCAAACAACTTGTCACATAATTAGTGATTAAGCTAATCATTAGAAAGACAGTGTAAACATGGGATTAAATTCTTCAAAACTGATCGATTCCTTGACTGAGGGCACAAATTGTGCGTATTTAAAAAGAAATGAACTCGATTTTCGAGTAAACCCTTACTAACACATATTCGTTAAAGTTGATCATGAAGAGATTGATAGATTGCGTAAACGTTTTATGAAGTTAGATAAAGACAGCTCGGGGACAATTTCCAAGGAGGAGTTCTTGTCAATACCAGGAGTGTCGAGTAATCCACTGGCTACGAGGTTGATAGAAACTTTTGATAAGGATGCTAGTGGTGATGTTGATTTTCAAGAATTTATAACTGGTTTAAGCATTTTTTCAACAAAGAGTTTGAAGGATGATAAACTGAAATTTGCATTTGAGATATATGACATTGATAAAGATGGATACATATCAAATGGAGAGTTGTTTATTGTGCTGAAAATAATGGTTGGTAAAAATTTGGATCCAGACCAATTACAACAAATCGTGGATCGTACTATAATGGAAAACGATCATGACGGTGATGGGAAATTAAGTTTTGCAGAGTTCAAGAAAGCAGTGGAAGAGACCCAGGTTGCTCAGTCCATGACCTTGGAGAGTTTTTAGTAATATAGATGAATGTAGTGTTGGCCAATGTAAGTACAGCTAGTTGATCATTAACGATACACACAGAGTGTCAGTTTGCAAAGCCTTATCTCGTATTCCAGAATAAGGGAGCTTCTCAATAGTGCTTTGTCAATGATCTGCAATATCACTAATTTAAAGGCGTTCCTGAGCCCCTGGTTGGTTAATAGATATCACTAGTTGAAACTTGAAAGGAAAGTGAAACAATGTATATAACAATAAAAATATAAATTAGGAAGATCCTAGCTGCAAAGTACAACTGTACAGCCTTTCGTTAAGCCAAGCCGAGAACCAGGACACACACCACAGCTTACAGTCGAGGACTCGAGACTGTTGACTGTTGAGACGTCCGTCTAACTTCAATGCTCGCTGAAAAAGTTACCGGTGATCGATCACAACAAAGTTTTTAATCTGCAGATTTTGAGACAAATGCTGTCAAACAGCGCACAAGCCTGCATTTGAAACTGTGAAAACAAAGTACAAAAGCTTTTAAGTGTAATTAGGTATTAATTAACTATAAGTGAAAACCTCCAGAATCGAGAGTCCACAGGTTCGTAAGCCAACAGCATGCAGCAGGATTAATATTTTGACTACTGAGTTAGTGAGCACTTATCTAGTAGTCGTGTGCTCAGCAGTAGTGAGTCACTAAGTGACTAGTGAGTCAAGCTGCATGCAATTAGGCACATGGCTAGCAGTAGCAACACACACTGCACAGTACACAGTGGCACAGAGCCGCTGATACACAACAGGCAACCCCAGCCCAGAGGGCACACAGTGCGAACTACTGGGAGCGCTAGCAGCTGGCTTATTTCCGGCAGGTCTTAGCCTCAGGCAGTTAGGCTACTGCAAGCTAAGACGGGACCATAATTTAGCTATTTCAGAATCACGATTCACGACTCACAAGTTACGAATCACAATGCGAGCTAAGTGATAATTAGTGGGTTCGTTTGGGCTGTCAATAACATGAATCATGATTCGTGAACCATGAGATGATCATGATAGAACTCTGCCCAGCCAACATCAACATACCGCACAATTGGCATTGGCAAGAAAAAGGAAAAGTGACAAAGTGACAAGTGACAACCCGTGACAGGATTCTATGACATTAGAGTGTACTACTCCGGTTACTTCCGATTGCAGTTTTGAAGAATGTTGTTTCAATAGTGGGTAGTATAATCAATGATTATGTGGATAGAAGCTTCCCCTGACTTTTGACTGCTAAGCGCTAAGTGCTAAGTGTTAAGGCTTCACAATCACTGCTACTATAGAAGTACCACTACTTTTAGACCACCGCTCTAGGCACAAGATCTGAGAAGCTTTGTGCCAAACAGTAACCACTGAAGCAGTAGAAGAAGCAGTATTATAAGAAACAGTAGCAATAGAAGATAGCAGTCCACTAGTAGCAAGTTGCAAATGATCAAGTGCAAATGCTACCAGCCACTGGCCACTGTGTTGGGCTAGGAAAGATGCTGACACCCATCTGCGCCTAGAAAATTGGAGCCCACGTTGAAATAAATTATTTAGGGTAACTTAGATTCTTTGATAACGGCACTCAGATTTTGGGCGAACTTCTGTAAAGATTTCAATACACTTTACCACCTTATAATCGTTTTCTCTTCAACAGGTGGCTTTAACAGTAATCAGAAATTTTAAACCAGTGATTACTAAACAGTCAGAGCTCAGAACTCAGAGTACATTCACCGAGTGCAACTCCAGTAATCAGTCATTAGTATAATTAATATCCTTCTTTCTCTCGGATTGCTTGCACAAACACTTTTATTGTTAACCTTAAAAGCATTTTTTTTCTGTCCATTCTCTGCATATACCTACATACTTCAATCCTTAAATTCTCACAAACATGAAACATTTCTCATGCATAATACTGTTTAGATTGCATAAACTTGCATATATGATACAACTGGACTAAATAAAACATCCACCACTTTGATGGAACTTTGAAACAAATGAACAAAATATTGGTAGTTTCTTTATAAAAAGTTGATGAGGTCTTACAAATGAACCACTGAAGCTTTTTGAGGTTCCTACAACTTGTTGTTCTTTGAAAGCTATCTTGTGGTATTTAGTCCTTGTTATGAACAAATTCGTCGTCCAATTTTGTTCATTCCTCACTTTCCTTCGCAGCCACGTCAAGATAACCACAACAGGCATCACTACTAGCCAAAGGCCGATACCAAACCTTTTGGTTTCCCCGGCTAACATTGTTTGAGTTGGGTTCTATATTGTCTGGAATAATCTAACAACCTGTCAAAAAGCATTTTCTTTTAACCGTTCCTACTTGGCCTAGAGAAAGACAATCATCTGTACAATTTCATTTCATACCAGCATCATCAAAAGCATCAGAACTTGTATTATCATCTTTGCAATAACCCCTCATAAGATTATGCATTCCAATAGGGCAGAAAGAGATCAAATAGAGGATGAAGAGTCTTCAACACGTCCACTTTCAAAGAAAGCCAAGACTATGAAAGAAAATAGAGAACGAAAAGAAAAAGAAGCAAGTGAATTGAAGAAAGCAAAAGAGCAGGCTGCCTATGAGAAAGAGTGCATCCAGTTTATGCCTCCCAGTTACCCTCGTGTTCTACCCAACGGCCAAATTCCTTTGAGAGTTCAAATCTTCAATGAGCCAACAATTTTCAAAAATGTTATAGCCAAACCCAAAAAAGGTGTTTATATGTGCAACCATTGCGATATTCTTTTCTCTAAGTTTGGTGAGTTGTTGGACCATTTCGACCAATACGATATTAAAAGACAGCATAAATGCCCTCAAGATGATTGCCCGTGGAAAATTGTTGGATTCAATAGAGCAAGACAACTTCACCGTCATATGGATACCATCCATAATCTTGACAAAGAACACGTTTGTTCTGTACCAGGTTGTGAGAAAAGCTTTAGAAGAATGGACCTGCTCAACAGACACGTGAAAAGTGTACATCAGAATGAACGTTCAAGATTCAATTCCAAGAAGCAGGAGCTTTCATTATCAACGGCGACTTCTTCCCGAAATTCATCACAGACCAGCTTAGATCCTTCTTCACCAATATCAACCTTCAAAACTTTAGCATCACAAGAGGAAGGCTCTTCCTCACAACTTAACTCCCTAATATCACACACACCAGATTTTATTACAACGGAATCTTTTTCAACCGAAAACCAATCTGATGAATCTCATAGCCAAAACCAAAATGATAGCAATTACAAACATTCAATAAAATTTTTAACAAATCAAGATTAATACCTAAAACAAATTGTTATATATAATCATCTAGCATTCTTAAGTTATTTACAAGGATCTTTAACTCGTTCTACCATCAACCGTTACTCACTCACATTTTCAACGCCATTGCCAACAGTATTTTCAGAAACTTTTTCAGAGTCAAAGACAGAAAGTTTACTCAAAATTCGTTGATCAGTTTTTAGTTCTTGAATCCATTCACTGTTTTTTTCAATACCCTTTTGAACCCATTTCCTTGGCCAGTCAGATTCTTCATCTTTAGCAAGATCAACATGCTCCAACTTGAAAGGACTTCTTAGATTTTCCACCAAAGATACGGCTGCCTTGCCGTACTCTTCTGTTAAATATCTTCTTGTATAGAATCTATAGATTCTTTGTGGAGTGTTCAGGAATCCGATGAGGTGATACACTGGAATAACTAGAAGAGACTGCTGGAAAATTGGTGCTATTGAATCCTTTGTCGGAATCTTGGAGTGGAAATTTATTTCTGGTGCTAATTTGGCTTCTGAATAATCTTCTGGATTGATGAAAGGTTTTGGTACTGGTAAGAGTTTGTCCCCATTCTCATCGGTCTCACTTTCATCATCAGATTTATCATCAGGGTTTTCATCAGTTTTCTCATCAGGTGTTGGCGTACCGTTATTACTATCTCTTGCATTGTCTTCAATGACTAAATCTCCATGTTCCTTTTTTATTGGTTCTTTATTAAAATCATCAAGGTCTTGAATTATTGGTGGGTTCACAGCTTTGAATTCAGACCCATTGAGATCATGGTTCTTTTTTGATTCTTCATTCTCCAACTTAGCTAATTGCATTTCATTGTGTTCAATAGGTTTATCCAAAGGTCCTAATAAACCTTCATGGAGACCAGTTAAAAATTCTTTGTAGGCTCCTCTTCCAATACAAATTATACCTCCATTAGCTGATGGATCGACAACCTCATCATCTTCATTTGTGATTTTGACATCTTTATGAGCATTTTTATAGTAAACACCCAGCAGATTTGAATAGTCAAATTCATTTTTTTTTTGTTTCGCAAGTAATTCTTCTTTGTTAATCTCTTGTTTGTCAGGATTTCTACCAAACCAAGATTTCACTTTATTGTACCATTTCTGACGTTCCTGAAGAGCCTGTAATTCTTGCTCGTTTTCCAAGATTTCACGACGTAGAGCTCTGATTTCAGCTGCAACAACTGATCTAATGACACCTTGCCTATTCTCTGATTGAATAGTGTAATCAACACCTGCAGAGTTTAGGATAGGTTTGATATAATGTCTGAACACCGACATACTCTCATCAAGGTAGTCACTAGGTGGTGGCGCTACGTATACTGTTACCTTTCTTGCGAGTTGGTTGGGACCCAGTGTTTTCTGTCCAAGATATTCAACCCTCTGCATCCACTTCTTACGTATCTGCGCCTGCTTGTACTTGTCGTATACCACACCACCAGCACCAGCTGATAGAACCAGCCAGAAAATAGCCCAGTTTCTGGACGGTAGTCTGATGGTAGGAATACCCATTGCACGTAATGCGGGATTAGAAAATCCTTTTGACCTCGGAGGTTTTGGAGCCTGATTGGCAGATTTAACTGCAGCCTTGTCATCAATATTAGAATTAGCAACAGCATTAGTAGCAGCAACAGCTGGTTTATGCTCAGACTCAGACATTGCCGTTACTTCAAACCACTTTGATGAGTTCTTGATGAGTTCACAATTTTTCGCCCACATACAAATTTCTATTCACGTGACCAATAAAAAAGCACAGTTTCGCGAATTCGCTGGAATTGTCAAAAGAAATGACAACAAATGGAAAGCCATAAATCTCTAATCTGCAACACAACACAGAGTGGATAACTTTGGTAATCGTTTCACGCTTCTGCAGTCTGCTTTTTAGTCACACTCGCTTTGCTTTGCTTTCGATTTTCTCTGTTTTTAATCTGGATAAATCGTCCTTCTAGCTATTTCAAGGCTCTAAACTGATGGGAAATATACCATCACAAGACTCACATAGCTCAGGTAACAAAGACAAAGAACAACACCATTTCTTGGAAGAATCAAACTCTTTGAGTCCTTTTAGTTCGAACTCAGCTACTGTGCACCCACTTTTAAACCCATCAGATTTAAGACTACAGACCAGTACTCCAACGACGGCGATGGCTCAGGAAAACCAGGAAGCAAAGTTCTCCCCAGATAACGCTGTTGCTTCATCTCAAGATGTCACTATGTCGGGAACTGGTGCTTCTAAGGTCAACTTAACCTCCCAACCCTCAGCAATGAATATAGATACAGAACCATTAGAAGAACCTCATCATCAACAAGAACACTCACAACCTGACTCAAAAGGCGAACAACACCCAGGAGCACCACCAAGGCGCAGATCCACTTTAATTTTAACTGATGATCCAGATATTGAGAAGCTGAAAATGCAAAGCATTGATTCTAGTGATGCTCAGCTAAGCACTAATGAACAAACTGAAGCGGAAGATAGAACAGAAAATGATAGTAAAACGACAGTCCCTGTCGATATTAATTGGTTTCAAGGTGGTGAGAATGTTTTCATCACTGGTTCGTTTACCGGCTGGAGAAAAATGATCAAGCTGGTTAAAGAAAGTGATAGTAAATTCTCAATTAAACTGAGATTACCTTATGGAACTCATCGTTTCAGATTCATCGTTGATAATGAACTAAGGTTCTCAGATTACCTACCTACAGCCACTGACCAGATGGGAAATTTCGTGAATTACATTGAAATTCAATCTCCAGAGTCTTCAGAAATTTTGAGTGGAAACGAACAGCCTTTAAACCAAAAGAAAGAATCTAACCTGGGATTAACCAATGATGATGATGACATGGGTAATGGTTATACAAGATTCCACGAGCAGAAACCTCTAAAGGCTCATTTGGAATATGTAGTAGACATTCCTGCAATCTTTACAGACCCATCCGTCATGGAACAATACTACTTGACTCTTGATAATAACCAGAATCAAAACCAGAATCAATCTTGGTTAACTCCACCACAGCTACCACCACATCTAGAGAGTGTTATTTTGAATAACTACTCG
Organism: Wickerhamomyces sp. yHMH617; assembly: GCA_030571115.1. Lineage (NCBI taxonomy): Eukaryota > Fungi > Ascomycota > Saccharomycetes > Phaffomycetales > Wickerhamomycetaceae > Wickerhamomyces > Wickerhamomyces sp. yHMH617. The sequence continues at coordinate 15,967 of JAJLXD010000060.1, read as the reverse complement.
GCAGCTGATAAGAGCAATAGCAGTGGTGCCCTACCTATCCCAAACCATGTGGTTCTTAACCACCTTGCCACCACTAGTATCAAACATAATACATTAGCCGTGGCCAGTGTTGTGAGATATAAGAGGAAATACGTGACACAAGTTCTCTATGCTCCGTTGCAGTAGTCATAGGTTGGCTTTTGAATATATGATATAATTGACGTACGTTGATTGCTATATATGGTGACGCAAAAAGTTGCGTAATCTGGTCTCCTAGCATAACTATATAAAAGTATCCAAACAATTGATATGAATAACAGTTGTTGTAACTATGGCTTTAAGACTTTCAGAACTTGGATTGTGCCCACAATATTGGTTTCATAAGATCGAGTCCAAGTAGCTCTGTCGATATCCAGGACATTGAGGTAAGTTTCATCTCACAAGCTAACTGCATTTGAGACCAAGATGTCAGTTCCTTCAATTACATAACGTTCTGGTCTGCTTTCTCGATGTCCCCATGTCGTGATTTTTCTCCATCATCAGCTTGTGCGAGTTGTATTCATGTAGTAATTTGTTATTAGCACCATTTCTCCATTGTCACAATTCAAATCAAACAGTTGCGACTCAACCCTGGAGATGTTCATTTGGGGCCTTGATAACGAGACATCTCATTCAATAATCGCTGCCAGCTGAAGAAGCTTTACAAGAACCAAGCTCTTAAACCAATTGTCTGTCATTTTGACTCAGTTATATTTGTCTTAGATGTCTCAGTGTTAGGGCACTTATATCCCATCCTACTTCTAAGTTCTAACTCCATAACATAAACCATACAACACACAATTGTCTCCCAATGAATCCAGTTATGCCATGTCAGCCATCACAATCACTTGTCTTTACTTCCACAAATCTTCACAAAATGGATCATAATTCGCGAAAACCCTGGTTACATAATCATTGTTTACAAATTTGTATGTTTTGATTTCACCAAAAGTTTTTGAAGGTCTCTTTATTGCTCATTTTGATTGAAATCCTTAGGAGTTTGTGCTTGTCATTCGGTCTATTATTACTTCATCAATTACTGAAATCAACTTTTTGTTCTCATCGTCTTCATCTTCTCTTTTTTTTTTTTTTGATTTCTCACATTTGAACCTGTAACATCTTCATCTACACAAAAGACACAGATCTTCTGATATATCACCATCCATCATATATCATCCACCAGAATACCTTCTTTTGCTTATTTCACACCACATAACTGAATGAGCTCCAGAGAGTCATCCATTACAGTTGCTGTTCGTGTCAGACCATTTACGCCTTCGGAGTCAACACACTTGGTGGTACAGAAAAATGATGGCTTCTTCCTTGGGGATGGTGCTTTGAGTTTCAAAAACGATAATAAGGAGAATATCTATCCTGGTAAAAAATTCGGCCCACAGGGACTTAGGAAAATAGTTGACGTTGTTGATGATAGAATGTTAATATTTGACCCACCTGAAAACAGTCCTTTAACCAGTTTATCAAAAAATGTATTTCCTCCTGGCAAACGGACATCAAGATTCAGAGAACATAGATTTGTTTTTGACAAGCTCTTTGATACGGATGCTAGACAAGAAGAAGTCTTCCATAGCACTACAAGGCCTTTGTTGGATAGTGTTTTGGATGGATTTAATGCTACTGTATTTGCATATGGAGCTACTGGATGTGGTAAAACTCATACCATCAGTGGTACGGTTGAGAATCCTGGTATCATATTTTTAACCATGAGAGAATTGTTTGAAAAAATCAATGATTTACAAGATACCAAACTGATTGATGTTTCATTATCATATTTAGAGATATATAATGAAACTATCAGAGACCTAATGGAGCCTAATAATAATGGTAAGCTGCTAACGTTAAGGGAGGATGCAAATAGCAGGATAAGCGTATCCAACCTATCAACACACAAACCTTCTTCAGTGGAAGATGTCATGGATATGATCATCATAGGTAATAGAAACAGAACCTGCTCTCCAACTGAAGCGAATGCTACTTCTTCAAGATCACATGCTGTATTACAGATAAATGTTACTCAGAAAAACAGGACAGCAGATATAAGTGAGGATCATACATTTGCTACGTTATCTATAATTGACTTGGCAGGTAGTGAAAGAGCTGCTGCAACGAAGAATAGAGGAGAGAGATTACATGAGGGTGCTAACATAAACAAATCACTATTGGCGTTAGGTAACTGTATCAACGCGCTTTGTGATGCCAGAAGAAAAAATCATATACCATACAGAGACTCTAAGCTTACAAGATTGTTGAAGTTCTCGTTAGGTGGTAATTGTAAAACAGTGATGATAGTCTGCATCAGTCCCTCTAGTCACCATTACGATGAAACATTGAACACTTTGAAATACGCAGATAGGGCTAAAGAGATCAAGACCAAAATTACGAGGAATCACCATAATCTAAATAGGCACGTTGGTTCTTATTTGAAGATGATTACGGAACAGAAACAAGAAATTGAAGAATTACGCCAAAGGGAATCCCTTAGAATAGATCAAGCTATTGCCAACTATAAGATTAAAACTGACAGAGTTTCAATCGGAGTGATAGAGTTTATAGATAACCTGAAGCTGAGTTTAAACTCCAAGAAATTTGAGCAATTAAAACTGAGAAAATCGTTGATTCTTTGCAAACGAAGAATCCTGGTACATCATAAAGTTGAACTAAAACGATATATTAAAACTATAGAAAATCTTGAACATAAGCCGGAGCGATTCGCAAAGATTTTTGCTTCTTTATCTGAGATATTGGGAAAGCTTCAGTTGAAAATTGATGAGCTTGAAACTTTATATAATCAAGAAACAGAACTTGATCTAGTGTTATCAGGATCTGCGGATAGCGGTATCAAAAGATTGGGTGAATTAGAAGCTTGGACCGAATATGATAAAATCATGTTGGAATCTTCTCTTTCCTTGATTAAAGACTCTATAGAAAAAACCATTTTGCATAATTCATTCGTTGCCTTTGACAAGCTCATTAATTCTCAAGATTTTAATGGTAATTTCAGATTCACCTCTACTAATCTATTGAAAATTGTTTCTAAGCTAGATAATTTGAACGAAGATCCATCTGATTTACATTCTTTGAAGCAAGTTTTTGACACACTAATCAACGAATTTTACTCAGAGTTTGAACACTCGCTGAACGATTTAATGAACATTGATTTGAAATTTGAAAAGTTCTCTTCAATGATGCAGTATAACATAACGTCAGAAATCAAAATTCCCACATCACCGATCAGAAAACTGGCAAAATCAAATAGAAATTCATCACCATTCAAATTCTCACCAAGCACTGCAAGGCTATCGAAAACTATTCTGACTTATAATTCAAAAGTGAATAAAATATCCTCGCCAACCCAAAAGACTAAACCTGTTAAGAAAGTTCGTTGGGATGTTCCTGCTGGGGAATCTGACGATGAAGAGATCAAAAATGAAGATTCAGATATCAGCATGGATGATCTTGCCAAAGAGACAACGGCAATAGAGGCACAGAGCTCGAAAGAATCTACAATAGAGGAGTCTTTAATTGATCAAAGTTTCTCAGAGTTAGAGCAAGTATTATCACAGAATAAAAAGAGAAAATCTTTAACTTCAAAGACTTTGAAGCCCATGAGAAAGACCTCATTTTCCAATACCCAAGATGCCGACAGTTCTCTAACTAGCACTTTTCAATTGGGTGCTCCGATGAGATTGAACGAAGATATATCAATACTTGACTCAACCATGGATAATTGAGGCCTTGAATTCAAAGTGCATACATACATATAATTAAAATACTGTAAAGTAAGTAACAACTAAAAAGGAACATCCAGACATTACATTACAGTAAGAACAAAAAATTCACCCCAAAGTTTCAAATGTCGGGTAATGCGGAGTCGCGATAATTTTCCGCGAAATCGCGATTGGATCTTAAAATTTGAAAAATGCTTTTTGGCTAACAAAAAAAAAAAAACCACAAAAATATCAAAATAACTTTCATTTTCAAGATTTTTTGCTGAAAATTGCTGGAATTATACTGAACATTTCCGTTACTCTTGTCAATAAGTTCCATCCCATCGCCATTTCCCCTTCACCAAATCACTTACTGCTGCAACTTGCTCTCATTCTTTTGATCTTGTGACCCTTATCCTATTTTCTCAAAAATTTTCCACTCATTCATAACCTTTTTTCAAAAATTCTCGCACCATGTTATCACATGTCAGTACTGAAACTGCTTCAACTTCCCTATCTAAGCCTTTGAGTAGGGCTACTGCTGCAGCGATGAAGATCGCGCAGAAGGGTAGATTCTACTCGGTGTATCCATTTCCATCAATTCCTAGACCAAAGAGAAACGTTCTTTATTACAACACCTTCTATTATGGCTCGCAGCTAAAGGAAAACATTAAGGGAAGACTTTCCCCTATAAGAAGCTTTTCTTATCATAACGGTTCATCTACTGCAAACATCACACATAGATCAAAGCATGAGTTGATCAAATATATTGCATTGTTTTCCATTGGATTCATTTTTTATGGCATGTCGGCAAAGTTTTACTATCAGGTGAAAGGTTATCCAGAAGATGATGATGAAGATATTGACGAAGAGCTGGATAGCAACAACCAAGTACAAGTGAAGCCAAGTCATTCGTGGACTTTCTTCTGTTACAGCACTTTACCTTTAAATGCCATATCAAGACTGTGGGGTCAAATTAACAGTATTGATTTACCTATATGGCTGAGAGGCCCAAGTTATAAGTTTTACTCATTTGTATTTGGTGCTAATATCAATGAGATTAAGGAGAAAGATTTGACTAAATATAAAAATCTAAGTGATTTTTTCTATAGAGAGTTAGAAGACGGTGCTAGACCGTTGGCAGATTCTCAAATCGTTTCACCTAGTGATGGTACCGTGTTACAATTTGGTGTTATTAATGATGGTAATATTGAACAAGTTAAAGGTATGACATACCCTTTAGATGCTTTTTTAGGTAATGCCACTGAATCAAAGTTGGCAGCTCCCTCCCACGAAGTAAAATTTGATACCAATACGGAGGTTTTAGCAAGACATGAAGAATTTGCTGAGATTAACGGGATTTCTTATACCGTCGATGATATTTTGGGTGGTGAAGGTAAAAACGTTCATCATTTGAAGAAGATTATATACAAGGAAGAAGGTGATAGATCAGGACCTCCTGCTGAAATTGATCAAGTTAATAAAGTTGCATCTGAGCTAGTGAAAGATAAAATTTCAACAAATAAAGGCGACAAGGAGTTATTCTTTGCTGTTATTTACCTAGCTCCTGGTGATTACCATAGATACCATTCGCCAACTGATTGGGTCGTTACTAGAAGACGTCATTTTGTTGGCGAATTGTTTAGTGTTGCACCATATTTTCAAAGAACGTTAGCTAATCTTTTTGTGTTGAATGAAAGAGTTGCTTTGTTAGGCTACTGGAAATATGGTTTTTTTAGTATGACGCCGGTTGGTGCTACAAATGTTGGTAGTATTAAGGTCAACTTTGATAAGGATTTAGCTACAAATACCAAATACCAAAGTCCTCACTACCAGCAATATGAGAAAGAGACTGCCATAGAAGAACAACAGCAGCTTTTAACAAAAAAGGAACGTGTTAAAGTTAAAAAACACACATGTTATGAAGCTACTTATTCTGGAGCTAGTAAAACTCTTGGTGGGTATCCGGTGACAAGAGGCCAAGAAGTTGGTGGGTTCATGCTAGGCTCTACCGTTGTTTTAGTCTTTGAAGCACCAAGTGAGTTTAAATTCAATCTTGAGAAAGGTCAGAAGGTTAAAATGGGACAAAGTCTGGGTGACTTTACGGCTAAAGAGTGAGGAGGTTCTGACTCTTTCAAATTTATTGTTTTTTTTTTCTATAAAGTTTTGTTTTTATGAGTTTAGCATTGATACGTTATCCGTTGGGAGGAGTTATTTTTTTAATTCATTTTGTTTATTTTGGTGCTTCATACGGTTATTAAGAAAAAGTTTATGAGAATGGTTTTTCATTCAAAAAAGATACAATACAAATACATGATTTATGACCAATCAAAAAAAAACTGTAATCAAGTCTCTTTATACTCATATGGACCTGGTTTTTGTTCAACTTGAAGATCCAATGATCCTTCTTCAATTGGTTCACCATTAACCGTCAAACCAGCTTCAATATGATCACCAGGATGCACAGCACCAACACCTTTGGGAGTTCCAGTCAATATGATATCACCTTTCTCTAAAGTCATAACGGAACTCATAGTGGATAGGATCTTGTGAATTGGGAAGATCATTAGAGAAGTCAGATCTTTTTGTTTATACTCTCCATTCAATTTAAACCATAACTCCACATTATAAGGATCTTTGATCTTTGATTTTGAGATGAATGAAGAGAGTGGTAAGAAAGTGTCAAAACCTTTACCAATACTCCATGGCAATCCTTTTTTCTTCGCCTCATCTTGGACGTTTCTTGCAGTGAAATCAATAGCTAAAGCATATCCATCAATTGCATCTAATGCTTTTTCTGGAGTGAAAGTTTCAGGATCTAAATTCTTCAATTCCTTATTAAGAACCAATGCTAGTTCAATTTCATGATGGACAACTGTTCCCTTTGGAATTAGCACTGGGCCTTCGCCCGGAAGAAGAATAGAAGAAGATGGTTTTAAGAAATAGAAAGGCTGTGAAGGTTTCGTGTTGTTCAATTCAGCTATATGGGCGGCATAATTACGTCCTATACATAGGATCTTCTTAGCATTAGCGGCGTATTCCACAGACTTCTTTAAGACCATTGTATTAAATGGCGCAATGGTAATTGTAGTAGGCAGTTGCACAAGGTCTTAAAGATACACAAAATGCTTGAGAGTCATTATTCGTATGTTCATGTCGGATACGAGTATCCAAGGAGAAAATAAGCATTACCCTCTCTTAAAATCAGGAATAGAGGTTATGAGTCAATACACTTCAACTGTATCGATACAATAGGACGAATAGGCTAACATATAATATAATATAGAACTCTGGTCTAATACATAAGACTGGTCTAACACAGCTGATAGCAGGGATATATTAATAAAACCGACAGTGGTAAAAGAATGGAAGGAGTAAAGAATTCTCAATCTAAATATCAAATTGGTATCATATCATGATTCATGATAGTATCTAAATTAGTTGTTCAGTCTTGGTGATACCATTATTGTTAGTTTGTGGTAACGGCGCCATCAACCCATGAGGAGGAGCTACTGCTATAACCCCTCCATTTTGCGGTTGACTAGCGGCCACTGCCGCATTCATGGCCGCAAGTTGTTGATTTTGTTGGACCAGGACTGGGTTTATTGGTTGGACGGTGGGTACTAGATTTGATGGATTGTTTCCCCTCAGCCTCGAGACATAGTTTGTTTGATTGATTATCTGAAGAATTGATTCCAATGAATTCACTAGTTCTTGGTTCGATATTTTGTGATTGACAAATTGAGCACGCAGTATCATTGACTGCTCCTTCAATTGATCTATCGACGAGGTGAGATTGTTGTATTCGTTCAAATAGAAATTCAAGTCGTTTTCCATCTTAATCAATTGTTGCTTCTTCCTTTGTCTACATTTGGATGCTGCAACTCTATTTCTCTCCAGGAATTGTTTACGTTTTTCTTCTTCAGTTAAACCATCATCTGGATCATCAGCGTCTTCATCGTGATCTTTAACATCCTCTTTTTCCTCTATTTTGTTAGTTTTAAAATCTTTGGAATTAGGTGGTACAGGGATTGAAGTTTTGACCTTTTTAGAGCGTGGCTCGTCCTTCTTAGATACCTTAGATTTCCTGGTTTTCTTTGGTGGAATTGTAGGAGGCTGCTCAGCTTTGAGTGGGAGATTGTTTAGTTGTGTAGTGGAGTTTGAAGCTGATAGGTTCGTTATTGTAGAATTTGAGATGGAATCAGAAGACAAAGGTTTCCCATTCTCCTTGTTTAGGGTTGGAATTGGATGATTTGTACCACTCAAGTTTGCTTCATTAATGTGCCTTTGAGCTGTCTGTATGTGGTGGTCACTATTTGCACCCAGTATAGAGCTCAGACCAGGAGTGAAGTTTGGAAAAGCAAGAGAGCCAGGTGTATTGATACCATGTATAGCAATGCCACTTAATGATCCATTGAAGTTATTTCCACCTGGAGTCAAACCAGTTCTTAAACCAGATTCATTTGGAGTTAAACCAGTTCTTGGGAACCCATTTGTACTCCAACTAGAAGGTACATTTGGAGATAAAACCAAAGGAGGCAGTTTTCTTCCACCAGGTGTTAAGATAGGTGAAGTTATTGTATTGTTTTGAGAAGACTTATGAGAGACAGATCCTGGAGCGAAACTCTGTTCAAACGGGTTCTGTTCAAAGTCTAAAGAGGTCTTACCAAGAGCACTGCTATTAGCACTCGAGTCATTAGAAACCAATGTCGAGGATTGGAAGGAAGAACTCTGATTCTTATTATCCTCCAAAGCAGTGGCCATTGTTGGTCGTGTTTATGATTGTGGTTGAGTTGAACTTTTTGATTTGTGTTGAATTTTCTATTTCCGTGTATGTTTGCTAGTGGTGACGTCTTTCAACTAGCTTCAAGAAGCCGAAACACGTAAAAAAAAAACACAGTACTAAGAACAAAGATGTGGCAACAGCTTGCTTTGAATAACAAGATGGCGATTATTAGATGTAGTACACTTGTCTTTGTTAATGAGTATTGTCCGGTTTGAAATATCTATGTGCTAGGTACAACTCTTCCTGAGTAAGTGCACACAAATAGTGAGTAGTTACTTAGTTGGTACTATGAGCCTATGTGACAGGCGTAAATAGGGGAGTGCAGAGATTTGAGTACGCTGATTTTCTCAGATCTTCGTCAAAATGCAACAAGTGCAAAACTCGATTTCTTATCTGAAACAAACGTTTAAACCGTTTAAAAGGTAATAAAGGTACCAGACTTTTGGGTTTGTTTTTATTGAGGCAGAATGTTGTAATTGACCAGATCCTGAAATGTTCGATGACGAATTAGAAATTTTTTGCCATTTTAATTTAAAAATCTCGAAAATTACCGCTTTCTGTGAGTTTTCTTGTTTTCTCAAGGGTTGATATGGAAAACGTACCGGAACAGGAAGTTCTTCCTTATTTGGATTTTCTATTTTGTTACTTACTTTGTTACTTACTTTGTTATTGAAGATCATATCAGTCAATAAAAAGAAGAAAGTCATCAGTATTCGAAGTCAGTGACACTTTGTCTAATTAGCAGATATTGACTGTACAATATGTGAATTTGTGACTGGTACCTTATACCGTATCAATATCATTTGAATAATTTAAAGCTGTGTTGCTGGCCACTGTGGCCTGATGACTACGTACTTAGTATCATTAATTTGGAAATTTTATTGAAGGCTGTATATTCACGCTAATCTCCAGGTGATATATATAACCAACGCTCTATGACAATCGACATCCACAACTCTCAGAATTGATATTATCTTTGAGGGAAAAGCTGTTTTGGATCCCTGTAGTTATCCATTCCATGTGATTTGTTACATATCTGGATAAACATACAAATATTCAAAGTTTAAACAAATATATATAGAAGAATCAAGCAAGAGTATTTGGATGATTCCCAAGACACACAACCTGAAAAAAAGGAGGCATCAGAAGTCTCATATCGAAGTTGGAAAAGAAAGATGATTGAAAATGAATTCCATCTAGAAAAATAAACCCGCAAATAGGGAAAAATAGTGCTAAGGAGACTGAATTCAATGAAGCACCACCGTCGAAAACACTAGCAATTCCTGTTGAGCTTTCAACTGAGATTGGGGTTGATCCACTTCCACTGGCTTGTGATAGAGGCGTCGTCTTTGTTAAGGAAGAAATAGACCCTAAACCGGCTCGAGTAGTGGTATTCACCTGAACAATTCTGACAGGGTAATAGATACCAGCAGTTAATTCAAGTGAAGGGCCAATCACATCCGTTTCAGGATAAGAGGCATTAGTGTAGACGTCAGAGGCAGGTGGGGCAAGTGTATTAGTGTCAGAACAAGCGAATGCACCACTACCAAAATAGGCACGAACACAACCATCAACGTTCAGAGATTCAAGGGTGGATGTTCCTGTTTCCGGGGCTCTTAAATATCCAATAAGCTCAACAACATAATGGGTTACGGTAACAGTCACTCCATAATTAATTTGTCCTTTAACCTCATCAAATCCAATAAAACGGGTATAAATTATTTTCCTGACTATTATCTATATAATTAATATAATTAAATGATCAAAAACAAAAAACTAAAAGATATATATTCAATTTGAAATATAATAATTTGTTTTTTAACCTGCATGAGCTGCAAGGTTGCAACTGCAACTAGTGAATATCCTTAAAAAATATTATCAATTAATTGAGAAAGACGTATAAATATTAGAAGACGTATTATGTTAATTCTAAGATATTCGGTAATAAGCGGGTTTATATTACGTAATTGTTTTGGCTTTCGATGAAACATCCATACACCAGCTCATCTAGGTACTACAAAATTATGAAACATTAAATCATATTTTGTGATTTATTACACTATTTGTGTAGTGAAAGTTATGTTAAAAGAGGGGATCGAGGAGCCC
>JAJLXD010000059.1:38557-60116 GCA_030571115.1 Wickerhamomyces sp. yHMH617 | reverse complement strand
TAGTTCTGTATTTCTCAACTTTTTGCTATTTAAAAGAATATCTAATCTCTAGTTAAACATCGTTCAAAGCGACACACACAGCACCTTTATGATGACCATTGTATTGCCTTACCGTCTCACTTGTGGCTAAATCCCATAATCTCACGTAGTGGTCAGAACATGCCGTTACGAGATACGCACTGTCTGCACTGAAAGTACAATCCCAAACCCATCGCTGGTGGCCCTGAAGCGTTGTTTCCAGCGAGAAGGAATCATCGACGTTCCATATTCTAGCTGTGTGATCTGCTGAACAAGTGGCCAAATGTTTGACATCAGAGCTCAATAACACCCGCGTAATATATTTGGAGTGTGATCTAAACTTCGTCACCGGCTGCAAAGATGTAGACTCTCTCTGATTGTTCATCTTCCATACATAACAATTCCCCTTGTTATTACCAGCAACAAGCATGGACCCATCAGAAGCTACTGACACTGATTGCACAGGTACATCGTCTTCTGGAATCAATTGGTGGGTACATTGGTTCTCCCCAAGATCCCAAATTCTGACATTACCGTCCTGATCACAACTGATAAGTTCTCCTTGGTTTGGATGAATTACCACCTCATTCACAGGACAATTGTGTTTGTAATTACGCTGAACAGAAGGTGCTCGCACGTCCCAAACTTTTACCGTTCCATCCTCACTGGAAGACACCATCCACTTGTTATCTGATTGGAAAGCAATGGATGTGACATTGTTCGTGTGTCCTTCAAAGGACGTCACTGGGTTTGGATTCGTGGTTCTGATATCATATAGTCTCACCTGAAGATGTCCTGCTGCTGCTAAAAATCTTTTATCGCTTGTTATCTCGAGTCTGTTAACTTGCGAGTCTGCATGCTGGATCGTACGCGAGCAGACACCTGTCAACGCTTCCCAGAATCTGATTGTGTGATCGTAACCTGCACTTGCTAGCAGAACTGACATGTTATGTTTTAACTTTACTCTTTCTTCGTTGTTCTAGAAGCTTCTAGCAAGTTCAATTTTCCTAAAATTTGTACTGCGCGCGAATTTCGTTGATATATAAAGAGATACCCGTCCAAATTCGTTGCTTCGAATTAACACTATTAAAAGTTATAAAAAAATGGTCAGAGAAACAAAATTGTACGATCTTTTGGGAGTTAGTCCTTCTGCTTCAGATGCAGAGATCAAGAAGGCATATAGAAAACAGGCCCTAAAATACCATCCTGATAAGCCTACTGGTGACACTGAAAAATTTAAAGAAATTTCTGAAGCTTTTGATATATTAGGTGATGAAGAGAAGAGACAGAACTATGACCAATTCGGTTTGGAAGGTGCCAGACGTGGTGGTCCTCAGTTTGACGCTGAAGGAGGTCATCCATTTGGTGGTGGTGCTGGTGGTGCTGGTTTCGGTGGTTTCAGCTCTGCCGATGCTTCCAACATATTTGAACAGTTTGCAAGATCAGGAGGAATGGGCGATGATAGTGGCTTTAGTTTCAACTTTGGTGGTGGCTCGCCATTTGGAGGTAGTCAATTTGGTGGAATGCCGGGTGGTGCTCAATTTGGTGGAATGCCTGGTGGATTCGGTGGTGGTGCTGGCGCAAGAAGGGAGCCTGAACCAGAAGTTCAAGTTATCAACATACCAGTGTCTTTAGAAGACTTAGCCAAAGGCGGTAAGAAAAAATTCAAGCTGAATCGTAAAGGCCCTAATTTTACTAAAGAAGAAAAAGTCATGGAAGTTGATATCAGACCTGGCTGGAAAGAAGGTACAAAGATAACCTTCAAAAATGAAGGTGACTATGTTGCTCCAGGTCGTCGCAAAACTATACAATACGTTATACAAGAGAAACCACATCCATTCATGAAAAGAGATGGTAATGATTTAATCTATACACTACCTTTGACATTCAAAGAATCTCTGTTAGGGTTTGATAAAACTATAGAATCTATCGATGGAAGAAGATTACCAATATCAAGATCCTCTCCAATACAGCCATCCAGTGAAAATGTTTACCCTGGTCTTGGAATGCCTATCAATTCCAAGACCCCAAATATTAAAGGTGATCTAAAGATAAAGTACAAGATTGATTACCCACTTTCATTAAGTCCTGAACAAAGGCAAATAATCAACCAATATTTTTAAAATAAAATACAACTTTATAATGCCAATTTAATGAATGTTATATAGACCTTACTTGAAACATGTAGATAACTTTAAACAATATTACTAAAAATACATAATTCTTATATATAAAAAAATTTCCAATTTAAACTGAAATTAAACTAATGCAAACATCAACTCATTTCTTAGACTTCTTCTTCTTTTCCGCACTCTCATCATCTTCATCAGCTTTTCTCTTTTTATCCTTTTTATCCTTCTTTTCTTTCTTGTCTTTCTTCTCCTTTTTATCTTTCTTTTCTTTCTTTTCTTTCTTTTCCTTCTTTGGGGATTCATCGGCATCACCAACAGTGATATCAGCAACTGTTGTGTCTTCAGCAGAATCAGATTCAACTTCTTTCACAAGTGGTTTAGCTGGAGTAGAAACTTCATTGACAGGAGCTGGGTTTGGAGCTGATTGGTCTTCATGAGAAGTATAACTCTTTTTCCAGTCAGCAGGAGTGTTTTCATTGACTCTTCCAAACTTATCTAATTTACCATCCGCTTTCAGCTGTTTCTTCTTTTGAGCAACTGGACCAAGACCCCATCTTCTTGGGTACAAGTCTCTTTCCATAATACATCTTTTAACTTTAGCAACAACACCATGATCACAAGAAGCTAAATCCACGGTGGACATTTGAGCAATGGCAATGGCAATAGCTTCACCTTTAGTTGTAATTAAAACAACTTCATCATAAAGTTCAATACCTTCTTCATATCTTAAAAGACCTGGAATCATTAGTTTAGCACCGTAACAAACAGCATTGACAGCTGAATCTTTGACAACGATTCTTTTATAGCCTAATAATAAACCTTCTAAAGGTTGAATAATTCTTCTCAAATAAGATTCATCTCTGGTGTTATCATAAACCCATTGGGCATCCAAAACATCGTGCAAAGTGACCAAGTTATCGTTTTCACTCAAAGCACCTGATCTTACACGACGAAGTTCTTGCATATGACCACCGACACCCAAAAGCATACCCAAATGAACACATAAAGTTCTCATATAAGTACCAGCTTCACAAGAAGCCCAGAAAACACCAAGACCTCTCTTGTTGTCGAATTCAATTAATTTAGAATCGTAAATGGTACGGACTCTTAATTGTCTCTTAACAGCAGAAATTAAAGGTGGTCTTTGGAACAAAGCACCAGTCAAGTTTTCTAAACCTCTACCGATTTCTTTCTCATCTTTTAAAGCGTCATGTAATCTAACGATACAGACATACTCTTTACCAGCACCTTGTTGAGATTTGACCAATCTGGTAGCTCTATCAATACAAACAATCAAACAACCAGTAACTTTAGGATCCAAAGTACCAGAATGACCAGTCTTTTCGCAACGTAAAATACGTTTGATCCAAGCCACAACTTCATGGGAAGATGGATTAGATGGTTTGTCCAAGTTGATAACACCTGAACTTATGTATGATTTCAAATCTCTTTTCAAAGGTGATGAACCAGCTGGGATTGGAGTGTAATGTCCACTTCTGACCAGTAGTTTGTCAAAATTCTTCAGCAAAAGCGGCCAGTCAGAAGTGTCCTGAGAAGGAGCAACATTTTCAGGTTTGATGAATTGTTCTTCAGACATTTTCTTGTGCTCGAACTTATTCTCTAAACAACACAAGCTCGAGATGAGTTTGAAAGAAAAAATTTTGTATCTAATTTTTTTTTCCAGATGGGTTACCCTGATTGCGAAAATTACTACTTACATCACGAATGAGTGGGCTCATAACCACATATGTTCATGTACTTAGTTTTAAAAGGTCACTGATTTTGTCTATCAGAGCCTTCTTATAGAACTGCTCCCTTGCTAGATTCCGCGTGTGTCTCACGAAGCTGTTCAGTGGAATTTTTCCGTTATCAAATGCCTTGGTTAGTGCGTAAATTGTGTCTGTGATGGCGAGATCTTCTGCAACAAGGTTATATAACTGATTATGCACTATAGTCTCTGCGCAGATTATTTCATCGACATCAATCTCCCCAAAGGCATCTGCTTCTTTTATAGTCTGCCCCGCTTGTTCAATAGAGTGTCTTAAAATGGATTCGTTTTCTTTCAATTGGTTATTCAATTTTTCCAAGTTATGGTTCTCATATTGGAAAATATCATCGAACTTAGCAATTGATTGCTTTATTTGATTTACCTTTGCATTATAGCTATTGATATCTTTCATAATTTCCTGCTTGTATAGGTTTTGAATCAGTTCACCAATCTCATGAAGAGCTTGCCTTCTATTTATATCTTCACTTGCACCTTTAAAATCATTATCCATAATGTTCGGCTGCTCTATGATAACGGTTTCGTTTGCAGGGGGAGATACCACTATTTTTTCACGAAGATTCTGTGGTAAAGGAGGTAATGGTGGTGGGCCAAGTGGTGACCCTCTATATTCTTTAGGAGGCAATGCAGGAACAGCTGAAGGAGTGATGGGTGTATTTATATGTGTTGGAGTTGGAATTGGAGTGGGAGCGGGACTTGCAGTAGATGAAACAGGTTTGGCATAAACAGGGGGCTCTAAACTGAACACTTTTGACAGTTCCTTGCATAATCGAACTATGTTCGAGGTTTCATTGGGTATCTGTTGCCAATTAGCCAAGTAAGGATGATAACACTTCCCTGTAGTATCAACATAATTCCCAGGCTGCAATAACATCTTTTCAGTCGGGACAATGTATACTGTTGGAGAGACTAGTGGATATTCATGTGCAATCCATAGATCAACTGGAATTTTATATGTCTTACCTGCGATTTGACATGGTAAAGATCCATACAAGTTCAGAAGTAGCTTCGATTCACCAATTTCATTAGTGAAAACTCTGGTTCTAGGTTTCAACGTTGGGTATGTTTGTAAAGTGAGTGCCACGTCTTGATATGTTGTTCTGGGGTCTATATACTCCTTATTTCAATAGTCAGTAAATGTAGAAGGATATAATAAGACACATGTACATACGACTTGGATTACTCTGAACAACCATTGGAGTAGCTCATTCGGAAGTCCTGTCATTTGTATGCTTCTTAAGCTGGTAATGATAGATTGGAGCCAAAAGGGATGATGTTTTGATGATGATATTTCTCCAAAAAAAAAAAAAAAACCGAGAAATTGAAATGCTGTTAAGAATCTCATATAATATAATAATCAACTGCATTTTCCTCATTTTCCACTGATTCGATTAAAATAAAAAGCGATCACATTATTATGTCTGGGTATGTTGAACTGAATTGTTACTGGGCCTCTGTGTGAACTTTTCTTGATAGAAAATAGAGCTGAATTGACTAACAATTAACTAGCTACACTGTTGTTATCGCACTCTTCGTTGTTGTTGCCATCTCCACTATATTCTGGTACACTGCTCCTAAAGAGAACAGAACGTGAGTAGCATTTATGTTGTTATTAACACGCCCCATAGTACTAACCATCATGTCGTTACAGCGTTTGGAGAAGTACCGTGATATTAACATTGGCTATGGTTTATCTGATGTGGGCCATTACATACTTAGGTGAGTATCACTGCATCCAAACACCTACTTTTAGATACTAACGACGTATGACTACAGCCCAATTACATCCTTTAGTGGTTCCTCGTCGGTCAGATTTAAGACCTGAGTTCTCTGATTAGTTGGTTGCATTTAAAACCTGATTGACGGTGTGACGCATTGTTACACAACACCTACGAAAAAGGAAAGAAAGTAATCAAATACAATCCGAACTGTTACACTCTTTGAAAGAGATCTATGACGTGCTCTTCTTTGAATCCTGTCAATGGTATATATCATTCTAGAATCATATGTTTTTTCCTGGATTAACTTGTATTATCCAACGTTTAATGTTGCTTTGAGTATTGTTTCACACACTCTCTCATTCAAACTACCTGTAGTCTCTGAGCAGTTGTATAATGAACTGCCAGACATAGTGTTATCTTCCTTTCGGTATCATTTTAGGCGATTAAAAGATTTTTAAAAAAAACTCCGCGACGGGGAATTGAACCCCGGTCTACCATGTATTGTAGTCGAAACGACAAACGGTGATTCTAGCCACTAAACTATCACGGACTTTTGTTAACAGAATTTCTTTGGAAAGAGCACTTAATCTACATTCTTTGTGCTTGTCTGGGAATATAGCCATCACATCTATCACAAAGAATGTTCACCTGCTGATGGATCCCCATATATAAGAATTGGCTCCTTTGTTCTGTATAATAATGTTCTACTAGACTAGAGAGTTGAATTTAGTGCTATAAAATCAACTTAAATGTGTTCGCTATGTGCAAGGACAAATAATAGCCCTACTCTGAACTCATTTGATAATTGTCATTTGAGTGAATCGACGATAGTCCAAGCACCTAGAATATTGTCAAATAAGGATGGCCCTCAGCACAAAGCTCCTCATTCTTTAATGGTTCAAAATATAAGTCATATTCTACTTGGCCCAAACAAGTTACAGAGAATTAAATGCTAACCTACCCTATTGAGCTCTTTGATTTATCACCTTCCAATGACAACCTTTTCTAGAAGTTAAGTTGGAAAGCTGAAGTCTAGTTGTATGATGTCTATTCATTCAGCAGTAAACGACAGATGAATCTGTAAAGTGATATATATTAGGTTAAACTGTCTAAAAATTAAAAAAATAGAAGAATTAAATTCCTGGCCTAATTAGTTGATATTAATCGATTCATAACAACAACTTAACAGTCTACTGATCCACAATAAAGAATCTGAGCTGATCAATGTTAATTACTCAAATGATCATTTTTATGATCTGTATCTTTGAATTTCTTCGCGTGGTGGACCCTGTTCTGCAAGTGACACCAATAAAATTTGAAGTTTAGAAAGGTATTATTGAGTCATCAACACGTTAGGTGCCACCACCACAAGTTCACAAGTCACAACCATTATTCCATGCTGCTCTGTGGCTACCAACGCCGTTAAATGGTTCTGTAGTTAGACAATATATTATTAAACAACATTAATGTCTTCTTTGCTGAATAATAAAATGGTCTGACTCTGGTTATGGCCAAGACTCAAGACCTGAGTAGTCTTGTGATTCTTATTCTTATCTTGGATTTATCGGCGGTCTCTAGTTCCACTAATTTTTCAAATTATCACTATTGAGTGAGTACTTAACTACTACTGCTGGTTGCATTTTTGAATTAAAATGATTTAGCAGTTTACCGGTGCCTAGAAATGTTTTCCAGGGAGAGCAATTTTAGCGCCAGACAAAAAAAATAATCACTTGTCAAAACCAAAAAACGACTTGTCAAAATGAATCAAGAAAAATCAACGTTTGATATTAACAACAGCAGCAAGCAGTATGAAGTGTGATGAACTAGTCCAGTTGGATTTCCCGGTTGTGTGAGTTCAGGAGCTGCTTTGCAAACATAATTTTGAGGCTCTTCTATCATCCAACCAGTCTTTCGCCGGGAAATGCGCCATTTGTTAACGCACTTGTGAAGCCACTACTGGTTTGGTACCTGATTTTAAAGCGCATTTCATTCCATTGAAGCAGTCACTCTGTTCGTGAATCGTGATTCCAAATCACCAATTTGACTACGCACTGACGCAGTAGGTGCGCTTACAACCGATTTGTACTGAAATATCTCAGATCTACCACAGTTGATGTTATCTTTATCATCCTTACATCGAACTTATCATGTGCTTTCGAATTCAAGAACCCTTTCACACTCTATAAAAATGCACGAGTTTCGGAGTTGGTTTGATCAGGTCTTCTCACCACCATCAGTTGAACTTAATAGAAGCTCCAAATAGAGCTCCATATAGAAAGACATGGGCATTGAATCTGAGGATAAGCATATCCCGTTAAACAATGTTGAGGTTATACATGATTTATCCTCTAATGCGTCCAACGAGAAAGAGGTTGCTGTCATCAGCACCAGTATCCCATTCCAAAAGTCAATCGAGCTCTTCTTCTCAAGGGAAACCGCTGCTAAACCAAAAAGAGTGAAGTTCTTCTTTTGGAATCCACCAGGCCAGTCTAAGTTTGAGAAACGGTTGGTGCTCAAATTAGATTTGGCTATTATGACATACGTTTGCTTATCATACTTTGCACGTTATCTGGATGCTACAAATCTTGCATCAGCATACGTTACTGGGATGAAAGAAGATTTGAAAATCACTGGTGAGCAATATGTTTGGCTAACCCAATTGTTTTCTGCTGCTTACTGTTTTGCGGGTTTTGTCTCAACATTGATCTTGACTAAAGTTAGATTCTCAAGATTACTACCTGTCTTGGAAATAATTTGGGCTCTTTTATGCCTATTCATTTACAAAGCACAGAGTTTTAAAACTGTCGCCATTTTAAGATTCTTCCAAGGTCTATGTGAGGGTACTGCGTGGCCAGCTATTCATTATATTCTTGGGTCATGGTACACTCCGCAAGAGATTGGTAAAAGAACTTCAATTTTCACCGCGTCTGGTATCTTAGGTGTGTTATTATCTGGTTTGATTCAAGCTGGGCTGCAAAGATCTTTACATGGGAGAGGTGGTTTAGCTGGTTGGAGATGGTTGTTTATCATCGATGCTATAATCACTTTTCCTATTGCGTTTTTGGGCTTTTGGGTTCCCGATTCTCCTGAACAAACTACTGCAAGATTCTATTTATCATCTGAAGAACTCGAGCTTTCAAGAGAAAGAACGAGAATTGACGGAAAAGAAAGAATAAACAGACTGGACTTGACAACAGTGAAAAGAGTCTTTACATCCTACCAGTGGTACCTGTTCGTTGTTGCTTGGATTCTATGGGGATTTGGAGGTACTCTATCTGGTTATTTCGGTATTGTTCTGAGAGCGCTGGGTTATGATGTATATGATAGAAATAACATCCCTTCAGCTGTTTCTGGTGTTGGTATATTTGCGTGTATCATTTCTGGATTTTTGGTGGATATTTTAGGAAGAAGAATTGAGGTTGCGTTATTTATACAAGTCTTGTGGATAGTTGGTGCCATAATTGTCAAAGTCTATGATGTTCCAAGAGCCTCTTTAATCTTCGGGTATTCCATTTTGGGTGTTTATTATGCCACCAGTCCAATTATCGTTGGATGGTGCAATGAACTCTGTAAAGAGGATAACCAGCTAAGAGCTGCAACTATTGGATCACTTAACTTGTTTTCTGGTCTGTTAGGTATTCCCTATGCAACTACTTTATTCAATACAGATAATGCTCCGAAGTACACCAAAGCAACTACTGCAACTCTTGTGTTGACTATTCTGCTCTTCTTTTACTTCTTTGTCATATTAGCATTTGATAGATATCAACAAAGAAAAAGACAATACATCAGAGAAACCTCTAACATATCTGATGTTGATCTGATTGATGAAGTTGTCGAAAAGGAGATTCCTACAGTGAATAAATATTAATTATTAATTACGTTGGCAGCTGCTATAAGGTAATTTAAATAATACTAGAATTAGACTGGCATGAATAGTATCTTCCATGTATACATAATAAATTAAAGTAAACATCCGCTTCTCCTAGTAGTATCCTTCATCCACCGACTGATTTCGCCTTATAACAAACAAACTTATGATTAACATGTATCAATATTATATTGAGGATACAAAAAAATGCGCCAGCCCGGAGTCGAACCGGGGGCTCAAAGATGGCAACTTTGAATTTTACCGCTAAACCACTGGCGCGCTTCTTGATATTCAAAATTCTTGAGCTAAACTCATATAAATAATTTCTTTTTGGAACATTTATGGCCTGATGGGGCATAAACGGTGTACATTTACATTGATTTGCATTAAGATGCATATTTTAGATGGTTGGTACTTACTTGATAACCTCTGGTTTATCTCCTAGTTCTCACAGAAAAAACTCAAGTTGGGTAATGGATTTGGTTCTATGCATCTGTGGATCAGACTGTTGTTTATATAAATCGATTTATATGGACTGATTATGCCAGAAATTTAATTCAAAAATTCTTATATTCTAATACCCAGTTTAAACTATACTTTTATGGACTATCTGTACGTTCATATAATCATTAATTATTTCTGTGGAATGTAGAACATTCCTGTTAGAAGTAAACTTAGCATAAAGATATCACTTGCTTCTCAACCATCATTCGTTTTCCTCTACGACGTTTCAAACGAGGTACTTATTTTATGCTAATGAACACTGTTTATTTATTGCCCCTCAAATATCATTACCTGATAATTTGCCAAACGTTTTTGATACATTTTAATGCAATTCAGTGATGTTCAGTGAGGCCTAATTCTTCAGCTTCTTCGTAATCATTTTCATTTTCATCTTCATCCTCTTCCATATCAACAGAGTCAAAAACACTCTCCTTTGGATATTTTTTCATGGTTTCACCACCATTTTCATCAAATAATGGTCCAATTTTATTGATCCACCTAACTCTTTTCTCCAACAAGGAGCGTATAGCTGAATTCGCTGCCATTTGTTGAGCCGATTGAGAGTTCAAGTGTGCTTGAACAGAAGGAGCGATGCTTGATCCTACCTTCTTCTTTTTGTTCTTCGGAACACGGATTTTCTTGAGATATGCCTGATCAACTTGTTTATCCAAATCATCTAAAATTGATAGGTATTCCTGCCATGCCAGTTGATTCTCAACAATAGGCTGCAATATCTTTTTAGATCTGTTATTTCTTTTGGATACAGATTTTAGCTCGTTCTGTAATCTTCTTAACTCAGTGGATACCTCGTCATCTTGAACGTTTAACCAATCTGGTTCTTGGTCATCATCATTATTGACCTCATTGAGATTCATGAAGATACCAATATATTTGAGTTCTCTTTTTAGTCTATCTTCTAGATCAGTGTAATCAGTGTGTATACTAGAAACTTTAGTCCCTTGTTGTTCTGGTAATGCAGTTGTGCTCTGTTTAGGATCTCCGTTTTCATCAAGCTCACTTTGGTTTTCACCACCGTCTTCTTTTATGATTGCAGATAACAATCTCGAAACCAAAGGGCCACAAGAAACATCCTCAGTCTCTAGCACATCATCATTAAGTTCATTTGATGAGTTCTTTGGCACAATGGAATCCGTTGTAATAGCGTTGGGTGGGGGTGAATAGTTGCCAGAGTGTTCTTCATCGTTCCATATATTAGAATATAAGGGCCCGAGTCTTGGAATCAGATATGGAGTCAGATTTGGATCATAGCTTGGATCATTTGCCAGACTATCAGGAAGGTTATATTTTGACTTCAAGAATTTTAAATCATCTTCAGTGAAGTTTCTGTAAAAGTTCTCAATAAAACTCTGAAAAGTGGCAAATTGAACTTGATTTGTTGGTTTGTTTTTGGAGAAATCGATATCGGGAATCTCACCTGCAAGTTTTGATTTCAAATCTGATTTAGGGTAAGAAGCAACGGCATATTTTTTTTTCAAATATTCTTCACCAAATTCATGCAGGCCACCATCATCTTCATTGAATAGACCAAGAGCGTGTGCAGCTGCTGGTAGTGTTTGAGAAGTAACAAATTCAGACTTGGGATTTTTCACACTTGGATCGTTCTCAATTTGGGCGGTGCTTAGCTTCCGTTTTTTATGCGGGCTCTCTAGGGCATCAAGGTCCCCTACTGCATCTTTGAACTCATCCTTAGACTCATCATCTATGACTTCCTCGTCTGTCTTAGTAGGGTTTTCTTCCTCATTGCGCTTTATTATAACATCATTATCATTATTACTATTATTATTAAAATTATTCTTTTCATCGTCATCATCATCAGCAGCAGAAGCAGCAGGAGCAGGAGCAGGAGCAGGAGCACTGTTATCATTCCCTGCATACTCATCCTCTAGTTCCTCTGGTTCCTCTGTGAATTTGTTTGATTCTTCATCTTCAGCACCACTTTCATCCAATGCTCTCTCAATTTCTGCCAAATTTGCACTATCTTGTTCAAGAACTATCTCAAGTTGATCATTCAGCTTCATCAAGATTTTTCTAAGCTGCTCCAAAGTCGGCAAAGGAGGCACAATATGGGTTGCCTCCCCATTCAGAGTTCCCAATCGCTTATCGAATGTTATGTTTAGCGTATTAAGTATCTCAACCAATGTTAATGAGGGAGACGACGATTTCGTAGTCGACTTTTTCCCTGGATTTTTACCAGAAGCTGGCTCCTTAGACGTACGTCTTCTTCCATGACCTCTAGGTGCCATTTTGTGATAATTTCCACCACGTTTTGAGCTATCTCCACGTTAGTTTTCAGCACGAAATATGTCATTTTTCAAGTGCTTTCGTCCAGTTGGTATGCCGCGAAAACTACTTGTTTAGGTAAAAAAATGAAACTTCACCAATACATACGTTAAAGATTACTATGTACAAGAAGAAGAAAGTGTAATCGTTCAGTGATCAGTTTGATAGTTTCAATGCGTCGGCATCTCTTTGCTGGTCCACCTCTTTGACGTAATCCAGAATGCCTTTCTGCTTCACCGGAGCATCCTCAGGTCTTTTCCAACTATCTGGGAATTTGATGTTGTATACGTCCTTCTTTTTATTCTTACGTCTTGCAAGTCTGGCTTGTGTATGACGCATGTCCAGTGGTATATCAGAGAAATCATCTTTCAGATCTTTAGATTCTTTGAGAAGTCTCTTTAACACGTCAGAGAGATATCTGGTGTTTTGCAAAGGTTCATGAAATCTGTCCGTAGCTATTTTGAATATATTGGTGGAGAAATCAAATCTACTCCCACTCAACACCTTGAACTTGTGTAATTCTTTTTCATTGAGATTCAAATCATTCACATTAACAGTCAGAATAACTTTTCTATTGGCTTCATAATCTTCTTCGCCAACATAACTGGTATATTTAAAGACTAGTGGTTTGTCAACAGGAGGAACATACTCCTGACGGTATTTAGCAAGATGTGGCATTTCATATGCAGCAATTCTATTGTATTCTCTCTGTTCTCTGTGCTCTCTGATGATTTCTTGTGCGGCCTCGGGATATTCGTCGAATTGAAAAGGTTGTGGAGTATGATCGTCTTCAAATTTTGCATTCAATATATCATGGGCAGCTTCTTCACCCCTATAATACAAATCTTTGATGTCTCTCTGAGAGACACCCGTGTGCTTGGATGTAGATAACAATGCCTCTAGTTCATGGTCATCATGTGTGAATTGACCACCTAAAATATGTCTTCTAGTTTTTGACAATCTTATAATTTCTTGAGCAGGCAGATTTTTCCACTCTTTTGGGTTCAGCGCCAGCTCTTTTGAAATACGTGCAGAGCCCGTGAATGCTCTCATAAATACCCTCGACATGGCCACCAAAGTAAGTATTCTAACACACTTTCAACGATAGATTTAACCATCATTTTTTTTCTCTACCCAAAAATTAAAATTCGGCCAAATTTTTCATTTGAATACGCGAATATTACTTTATTAGGAAATTGCCTGATTTGGGACACTTACGATCGTTGGGAAACTGAAAAGTAAACAAAAAAAATTAACAGAAATATCAACAAAGAGTTGACAATCGCTAAATATTCCATTTTTATAGTACAATAGACCAAGATACTGTTAACATAAGACAAACAAGAATTGAAGTTCAAGGATAGCAAAAAAGAAAGAAAAACTGGTTAAATGAAGAGAAAAAAAACGCGTAAAACCCACACAATTGTACCAGACATCAGTTTAGTTTAGTTCAAAGTGCTGAAATCACCACCATCAATGGCTGTCTTCTTCTTCTTGCTTTTCTTCTTCTTGTCCTTCTTGTCGCTATCTTCGCTAGCTCTCTTCTTCTTATCTTTGACCAAGTAGGCTGGGATAGGAACTGGAGCTGGGTTAGGACCAATAACAGTAACATCTTCACCGTTTTTTTTGGCCAATAAGTATTTCTCCTTGACAATGTGGTATTTGTCCAACTCTTGGTGGTAAGCTTCTTTCCAGTTGTCCTTCTCAGCTTCACTTAACTCGTTCCATTTTTTGGAAATTTCTTGAGTAATTTCTGTAGAGGAAAGTGGTGTCAAACCTTTTTCTTCACGATCCTCTTTCAATTGTTGACGCAAATAAGCCGAGTAGGCAAAGAATACAGTCAATGGTTTTTTTGGGGCATTTGGATCCCTTTCGATTTTCTTCTTAATTGGTTTGATCTCCCCATTAGCAGCAATAATTGGGATTTGTTGTGGTTGTGGTTGTTGGTGAGGAATTGTAGAGTAAACATCACTAATAACATTTTGAGTTGATTGGCCAACGTTGATAGCAGAGCCAGTGAGGATTCTCAATGACTCAGCGAGTTTACCGTAGGCAAGGGTAGCATCTTCATCACCCCTTTCAGCTGCGTTGTAATAATCAACAACAGAAGACGAAGCTTCAGCAGCAGCTTTCGATAATTGGTATAAGGAAGAGACAAGCTGAGTAAAGGCTGTTAATGGCTGTTTTCTTGTGCAGAAGCAATTACAATTGACTCGGAATTATTTGATGGTCATGTTGTTTGGAGACATTTTATTTTACTTACTGAATCTTTAGCGCCTTTCAGTTGTTGTGACATTGTTGATGAAAAGTTAGGCTAAGGGTTAGGGAGTAGTTAGAAGGAATGAAGGAAAAAAATTAGTGGGAAAGTGTTGGTTTAAAAGAATTTTTCCTGCCGCACTGCCTATTGCCCAATCAGGCTGGCTTCTCTTGAAATTTTTCGTGCAATCCCGGTGAACTGGTGAACTTGCGATTTTCGAATACAGCGCGTCATTCAGGCCCCACTGGACAATTGGGACAATTACTGACTCATTGGAGCCCAACACCCTCTAACGCGGTGGTGCCCATCTCAATAAACAGTAAGGCGACAGTCGACACTCTTCTCTCTGCACGATACCCTGCACAAATAGCTAAAGGGGTAAAGTATAACATTTTACCAATGGCAGTTCCCGGCGGGCTACGGTCTACGGGGCAACTGAAATTTTCACTCAGAAGGAAAAGGTGTGTGTTGCTTTCCTTGCCTATGAGAGTGAATAAGTGTGTGTAACTTTAACTTGTAGACCTTAGGGAGAAATGTAGCCATGGGGGTGTGAATGGTACCCAGTATACCCAGTATACCCAGTAGGTAAATAAAAATAAAAAAAAACTTACTGAGTCTGGACTCAAGTCTCTGGACTACTGACAAAGGCTGTTTGCGAGTAGGGAACTCAAGCTTATCCGTCGCTCAACTTCAGTTCGCCAACTTTCCAGAAGCTCTCTGCATAAGTATTTGTCACTTGCCCACTCATGTTTAAGACTTAATAGGTATGGTTGTCTACTAACTCGAGTTCCAGTTCCGCCCAACCGCCCCGTGGCCAAAAAACGGGTGTAATAGGTTTCACTTGTTTGCATTGCAACATGCCCACTGGCACCATCCACTCCACTCCACTCTAAACCTAGACTACAGTGGGCAGCCACGGACTCTCGCAATTGGGATTCGCTGAGATGGTCGGTGCGCCAGCGTCTGGGACTCTGGACTGCTGGACTGCTGGATTTTGTCTGCTAAAGTTTTGTAGTGAGTTTACTCATTTTCCTATAGCTATTGCAGAATGCTGAGTCCTGACTACTGACTCCTGATTGCCTACTATATTTTCCCTAAAATACTAGTGGATAACAGACTTCAAGGAATATTTACCTGCTATATAAGCAAAGATTTCTCAATTGACTTTGAGTCTTCAGACTGCAAATTCAGAATTGCAGTCTTCACTCTTCAGTACGGAACAACTAATGCAAATCTTGTGGGCACATGTTAACTTATTAGGTATAAAAAGATGTCGGACTTCGAGGTTATATGGAATTCTGTGCGTTTTAAAAATATTAACTCCGAAACTTCTTATAACCGGTGTTAAAAGACCTATTAATCTAATCCTTTAAGAAATATCCACATCTCGCTGCTGTAATCTAATTTATCAATATATAATGCAACATATTATGCAAATGACGATAAGACGACGTCGATTACGTTAAATATTAATATCTTTGATAATATGCAGATATTGATAACATTTGATCTTTTAAATTATCGTTTTTTAGTTAGTCCAGCATTTCAAATATAATTAATATGTTATAATAAATATAACTGCAGCTCATTTAAAGCTATAACGCAATTTAAAATATTGATAATATAATCCACTATATAATAATATTCATTAAAATCATCATGTGTTGATTTAGTGAAAGTAATGAAACTAACGTTAATTAAATGTCATTTAACGTCATGCAGGATCATTAAAAGCTATTATAAATAGATAAATTATACATCCATGCAACGTCATTAGAAGCTCTAAGAATCCTCCATATAGTTGTCATGTACTTCAACTTCCAGGAGCACTATGCTCAGTTCATCTTTATAACCCAAGCCCCATTTGGGCCTAGAACTAGATCTTCTCTTCTTTTTAGAACCACGTATATCTACTTCAGACTCGTAGTGGATTGCTAGTTCCTCAAGATTAGACTCAATGGTTTCGAGCACTTCTTGCTTTGTCAACTTCGAATCATCAGGTTTCACAACTTTCAGGTTTATTAATAAACTTTTGGCTTCTACTTGATCGACTTGTTGGGACTTTAAAGATATATCTAATTTAATGTGAAACAGATTCTTCTTCTCTGAAGCAGTTAAATCATCTAAAGTCTTTTCATCTCTAGCATCATTCAGTTTCAAATAATCCAAAAAGAAGTCAAGTATCTTCCATCTTATTATGTCATTTGGTTTCAGGATAATTTCATTTTCCGCTTTGTTGAAGTCTATGTCATAACTCTTATCTAGAGTTCCATTTTGGTAATCTCTTCGTAAGTTCTTGTGCACAAAGTTCGAGTCTATTTCAAATTTTGGAAACAGTAAAGGTGGTTTTTTCTTGAAATCTATAGAGCTTAGATCATAGAGTTTCCTAGTCAAAACTTTTTCAGGCTCTGTATTTGTCTTTTTTGAAGCTGGCTTTGTAATAGTGGAGGTAATTCTACTGCTGCTGAATGAACTATTAGGGGAACGATAAGGGGTTGTGAATTTTGGTGACGGTTGATGTAGAAGAAAACTCGAATATTCTTGTTGATGATTTTGGTATTGATCCTGGTGAATAAATGGTGTTCTTAATTGGGTATCAAAAGTTGCATTGGATGGAACCTCTATCAACGAGTTATGACAATTCTGATAGATACTGGTGGGAATAGGTTGTATATAAATAGGATGTTCATGGAATATCCTCATGCTTGAAATTGATGGAAGCTTTATTTTCTGCTTTTCATGGTGGAGATTATCATAGCTGTAGAAAGAATGTGATTTCGGGGATTGATGTGGTGTAGCAATTGCGTAGCTTTGAAAATAGTTATAAGGAAACATGTCCTTAATACAACGCACGTAAAGTTTACTATCAATAAAAGAAGCCTGTTTGTTTATATACTTTTGCGACACTTTATAAAAAAATATTGAAAATCTGAAACAAAAGTTTAAGCAGAAGTTCAAGAAGCTTAAACTTTATTTTGGACCAACAGTTTGACAGTACCACCTATTGTTAATGTAAGATTTACAGTTTTATGCAGGAAATGATCTAAATTGCATAAAACGAGTTTCCCAATTTGCAAGTTACAATCTATAATCTACTCAAGAGTCCAAGATTCAAGAGTCAACGAGTCGGAGTCAGAGAGTCAGGGTTCAGAATGAACACCGTAGCTAGGAAACAAGTACCCAGCATCCCATTTAAGCCGTTAATCAAAACTTTGTGGTGACTGGATGAATGCTGAGTAATTCTCCAATTGTCAAAAGCTAATTGAATCCAACAAGTAAGGTACTGAAGGATATTAACTACATTACCCCAAACACTGAAGTTTATAAAGTGGGTGGAGTATGAATAAAAATGTTGGTTAAAACTTACAAGTTACAAGTTACAACTTATGTTTCATCCATAGTTCTATAGTCTATAGTCTATTCTCCATAATAGAATAATGGACACTTCCAAAGATGCACTCATGGTAAAATCAACTTGCAACTTGCAAGTTACAACTTACAAGTCCCCTGAACTCTGAAGCCAGCATTCCATTTTTAGGTTAGCGACATATTTTATATTTCGGTAGCATGAGTTTGTGTACGTCAATTAGGTGGGTAAAATACCCGACTACCGAGTCACCGGTTAGTTTAATCCATGAACTCACCTCCCACGCCTTATCTCGTACCTCTTTGCTGATTTGGTACATGACACTTTCTGAATTCTGAATTCTAAGTTCCAAGTTCTGAGTAAAGAGAGCAGTGGAAATTGGAACTAGAAGCGGTGGGGAAAATGGAAGTGAGCCACTGGAATAGAAGGTTTACAACTAATACTAATGCTCAATAGTCCATTACTCCACATAGTAGCGGACAGTGGACATCAGCAGTTAGTTAGAGGGTGAGGGATGGGAAAGTTGTTTTAAAGTTGAGTTTGTAGGTCCATTGCTATATCTATTTCCCTTAGTATTCTCAGAAGGCAGAAACTAGAACACAGAACTCATTGATCATCGAGGAAAGAAGTGAAGAACAATAGGGAATTACTGATTCGGATAAATGACAGATTCATTGTTATCAGAAGTTACACCTGGTGTCTGTCGCCGTCTGGACTCTGGACTCTGCTATCGTTTGTGATTGTGATTTGTGATGTGTAATGTGTGATGTGTGATGTGTGGTTGTGGAACTATCAACTGGGTAATGTAGTCTGCACTCTGCAATGTGTAGAGTGTAAATTGTGTGATCAGTAGCGTGGTGCCAATAATAATTAGACCGTAAATTATCTGCAGGCTGCAGGTGAGCATTATTCTTCAGTCTTCTAAAGAGAACAACTGAAGCCCAAATCTTATCAACAATCATGAACTATAGTTGCACACTGCTGTTCTGCATAGTAGTTTAAACGCCAAGGACTGTCTGACTGGGTGGGTGGGAGAAGGTTACACTAAGATTAAGTTATTTAGTTCTGACTTCTAGGTCTCCGAACACAGCCATCTCTTAGTCAAGTTTCTATAAGTGATAAAACATAAATAAATGTGATTAGACGAGATTTTGACGATTACTGCATTGCAGAACAAAAGCATATGCCTGATTTGAACCCAGTTTAGTTTGGGGTGTATTGTCAAACTCCAGAATGGGTTATCGCAAAAAACAAAAATTGAGTTTTTAAATCATACTGTCATTTCATAAAGCAGTGAGTGTGACACTAATCTTGCTCGACGGCTTATTGATCTGCTTTGTTTAGGGTTTTGAATTTGGGCACCAAATGTCGATCGTTACATATTATTCAAAATATAATGTAAACAATCACTACAGTTGATCATTTTTGACTTGTACGAATGTTGACTGTATTCTGTTTCTAGTTGTATCTGTGATTTGTGAGCTTGCTCATTTGCTGGCCCCCTCTCACCATTAAGGTAATTTTAATTACATCTATTACAATAATATAGCGATTAAGCGATAATGCTAATAACCTAAGCATAATGTAATTTTAAGTTCAAACTCCAAAGCTTAATAGTTAATACCCTTAAAATTTCTTGGAGCCCAAAATTTTTATCTCCTTTAGGACAGATCGCCAATGGTACAATTCACAGTGGCACAAAAATGATGGTACTGTTTGAGTCCTGATTTCTTTAAAAATTACAACTAATGAGTGACGAGTTGACAACTGACGATTGATTGGCCTAGTTGTCCTTCTCCTTCAGAAAGAGCCAACTTGATCTTATAAGCACTCTGCAGACAATCTGCAAGCCATAACCCACAGCCCCATCAAACTTTAAATGTGTAGGCATTGACTCTAACGTGCACATGTGTCAATAACTTCATTAACTTCATTAACTTCATTAACTATTTGAAACAACCATTTAATCATATTAATCTTTGTCATCCTCTGATTCTTCTTCAATCACAGTTATTGGTGTCATTGGCATGCGGCCTGTTTTAGTACCCGTACTAAATATGCTTGAAGTGACTGTTTCCTGATCCTCATCAGAGTTGGTATGCTTATCATCCCTTCTTCTCAAGCTATACGTGTTCTCTATTGATCTAGTAGGTGTATGAAGTGGTGAGGAATAACCTGTAGTCGAGTTTGAGAGAGATTGTAGTGATTCATAATTGAAAATGTCTTCCTGTTGATCTTCCGTAGGGAATAGAAACGGCTTGGAGGTTTCTTCTATTGGAGAATCATTATATGAAGAAGAATCATATGATGAGACCGGCTCTAAAGGTTTAGATATCAATCCATCAGGTGTAGGGTCTTGGTATTGTTCAAGATATGAACCTGCACTGAATCTGTTCAGATAGTCATCAAGTACAGAATATTCACCTTCTTTCTCCTTCTCAGGCGATCCAATGTGATTGTTATGAATATTGTTGTAACGGATGGGTTGAGTTTCCTTTTTATCCACTCTTGTAATCCAATATATGGCTCTAATTACTGTATAATAAGTGATTATACCCAACATTAAACTTGTGATACACATCACATTGAAAAATCTAACCCATTCCACAAAAATTTTAAAATGAATAACGCCATTTTTATAGGATAAAATGCTTTCAATCTTTGTTCCAAAGAACAACCCAAGCCAGAAATTTAAGAACTGTCTAGTGTTGAAATCTATGATTCTAATGAATAGATTGAACGGTTCAGAAATAAAATAGATAATCCCAAATAACATATAAGTCACCCCTGAGACAATGTGTAATATCAATTGTAATGAAAAGCCAATCAATCTAAATAGTAAATGGAGCATGTACCAAATGTGAGGTATGAGGGTTACAACAAGACGATACAATTGCTCTAGAGTGATCAGTAAAAGACCAGCAGTAAATCTTAAACCATGCAGAGCATAATGTGAGTATACATTGGTCTCCATAATGCTATTTTCACCAACAAAATAGCAAAATGTTAGAGATCAATAGTTGCTCTATTGTTTTATTTTATTTATTTTTTTGTTTATTTTTTTTACCCTATCAAAAAAATTCCTGCAGATTTTGCGATTGTGCGAAAATCGTTAAAATAAAATAAAATAGAATAATAAAAAAAAAAAAAAATTGGGAAAACTTTTCTTTCTTCATTTTCATTCATTTTAATTTCAGTTATATATTATAAACTTTGAATTAGATGTGGTGAAATTTTCAGTGGAAAATAAGGGTATTTATACTGACATATACATATCCACATTATTTGCACAAGTATATATGGTAACCATTTCACTCCTATTCTGCCCCAACTTCTTATACTCTTCCACAGATTTATGGGTTCTGTTATGGAGAAGAAAAAGCCTTTTTGTGGGTTCCTGATTTTGATACAATGTGGGAACTCCATGGATCGGATCGTGTTTATGAATCTCATTTATAACATTCATTCTATCATCCAAAGAATTTTGCTGTTGAGACTTATAATCTACAAACGTTTTTTTTTTTTTGTTATTACTTTTCTAAACTGTAAGATTTCTCTTAAATACCGAATTTGGAAATCAACGTAATTTTATCATTTTATTC
>JAJLXD010000059.1:4209-30969 GCA_030571115.1 Wickerhamomyces sp. yHMH617 | reverse complement strand
TTTAAATTATAAAAATTACGTAATTTTTTTTTAAAAAAAACACTAAAGTCAAAAGTCACATCAAGACAGTGCAGCAAAAGGGTCAAAAACACAGTCAACTAAAACACTCAGGATACCGTTCTCAATTAGAATTACCCAATATTCATAGAGCTACACTAAGGTGAAAGGTGTTTTTTTTCATTACAGCCACTCAAAACACCTGCCTACATCTACATATAAGGTTCTCTCTGCGAGTATCTCATTCATTATACAGGGCTTCCATCAAAACAACCACCAGGTTCTCGTTAAATGCCTTACAGCTGTCCCAAAAGGAAGGAAAGCACAAAACTCAAGCTTGAAATTCCTTTGTCAACTGGAAGCTCAAATATAAGGGCTATCTCAGATCTTTCAAATGCCTCTCAGTATATGACAACAGGGTCATCAGCAGTCACTGATGGCTCACAAAAGAAGCCGTTCTACATCTTCAGCGGCGATGACGACGAAGAGGACGTTTCAGGGCCCCTTCCCATCTCACAAACTATCTCTCCTTTTAAGAGTGAAGTCAAGTCACCTCTGAAGAGAAGCAATTCTTCTAGAGCCAAAGTTCCTAATGCCAATGCAGGCATATCTAAGTTGTCCATCAATCTAGCAGAGATCCTCAACTTTCCAAGGGAGTCTACACATGCATACTCATATGCCCATTTATCACCAAACTCTCTCGCTGTGAGGTTGTCAATCTTGAAGAGATCATTAGAAATTTTACTTGATAGACCAGATCTAATTGATGATGAAGATAGAGGATCTGGAGGTCTTTCAAGCTCTACACCACTCAACTTGGACATTGAAAATTTCATACACCAAGTTCAAACCGAAAATGATAATGAGAATGAAAACTTGGACTCTCCTCAATCAAAATTGAATATCAGGTCAAATGCATCTTCTGCAGCTTTAGCAGCTTTGTTCAACCCATCACCTAGTGGCTCTAAACCTTCGGCTCTTGATAAAAACACACATCTCGGTCTCAATACTTTGATAGACATATTAAAAGATGATGATTTAGGTGGTGATGATGGTTTAACTAATAAGAAAACGCTGGCTCAAAACCTTCATGATTTATCATTATCCACTGTGATCGATGAAGAGGCTGGTTCGATAACTCCAAGCCCATCAAGTGACAGGCTGAATTCAGAATCGCAGCTTAAAGTAAAGCTCCTACATGCATTGGCTACACCCTTTTATGAGCCAATAGTACAGACGCCCATAATATCGCTGAACAGGGGCGCCTCAACTTTGGCTTTATCTTCACTTGAAGCACAATATTCAACAACACCAGTGACCACCACGAGCCAAAGAGCACCATTCACAACCAGTTTTAATGATCATACAAACGCAAGCGCAAATGCAAAGAGGATATTTCATACAGTATCTCAAAAAAATACCTCTCCACAGGCTGTGTTCACTGTTGAAGTTGATGATCCATGGAACTTGAAAGCTGCCAATGATTTAGCTTGTTTGATTTTTGGAGTTTCTAGAACATCCTTCAGAAGATTGACTTTGCTGGATTTGATATCACCTGATTCTAGAGATTTCGTGCTGAACAAACTGATAGCTAGTTCATTATCCAAACATGACATCATATTTTCTGGAGAGATCATTGCAATTGCTAAAGGTGGGAATAAGCTAACATGGGCATCTTTATGGGCTAAAAAAAAGGGAAACTTAATAATCTGTATGTTTGATCAAGTTCCTTGTGATTCAGTCGATATCACCATTGATTTGACAAAAGAGAATGAAATTCTAGCATGGAAAAAAGTGTCAGGAAATAGTGTTTTTTTCCCTGATGATAAACAGAATCTTGCTAAAGTTGGTGATCTCATATATCATTTTGACGAGTTTCTAGATAAAGAAAAGCAAAAGGCTGGAAATGAGACAATTCCTGGATCCATACTAGAATCTAAACTTATCAATGATCAGAGGTATTTCACATTGATCAAAAACAAGTTAAATGTACCATGTGCTGTTACTTCGAAAGTCATCGACGAGAATATCGGGAAATTAAAGCTCAAGATCCATACATTGCCATATATCGCTGGTGTTTTCATTGTTTCTAGTAGAGACTTCAAAGTCCTATCGTTCAATCAATCAGTGTCCAAAAATTTATTCGGCCTCAGTGAATCAGAACTACTGAATCAACCTGTCACCAAAATTATTCCAAATTTCATCAAAATCATTAACTTGGTTTTAAAGAGCTCTCCTAATTTAAAAATAGTTCCTGGTTTGGTTTTGCCTGAACATTTTTTCAGGCAAATCAATGCGTTGTTAACAAAGACAACATTCTTGGATTCCATTGGACTAGATGGTAAACATGCTGATGGTTCCACCATCAATATCGATATACAATTGAGATGTTCTAATATTGACACTTTAGTTTTATGGATAACTCACTCAAGAACAGTTTATGCTAATAGATTAGACTTCTCCTCCAAAAAAGCAAGGGTCAATGAAGAAGCATCAAGCGTGAATGAACAAAGAACAGGAACAGAAGAGGAGCATGGACAGAAGGGAGATGAAGATGATAATGATGAGGAATATAGAGAGTTACCATCACAGCTATTGATATTAGATGAAAGCGAAATCCATACAGTGAGTCGATCTTCAAGTGTTCGATCTTCTGCGAGAAATTCGTCTACGGGCTCACCTATGAATAGCTCAAAAGATGGCTCAACAAACGACATTCGTTCTTTGGTTGGAATAAAAGAAGGCCAGGAGGCTGATTTGAATAATAAAAGTAATTCTGATATAAACTTATCCGAATTCAGAGTGTTGGATAATACAATGGATGAAACTAAATTGTTGAAAATTGAAAACGAAACGATTGAAAAGCAAAAATCCAAATCATCACACTATCCTAGAATAATTGGAGTTAAAAGACGTCAGAAGAGCTTTAAAGAGTTTAAAATTTTAAAGAAAATGGGGCAAGGTGCTTATGGCAGGGTTGTTCTGGCTGAAAACATTCAGGACCCAACCTACGTTGTTGTTATCAAATTAATAATCAAAGAGAGAATTCTAGTGGATACATGGGTTCGTGATCGAAAGTTAGGTACAATTCCATCAGAAATACAAATCATGGCAACATTAAACAACAACCCACATCCAAATATCATGAGACTGATTGACTTTTTTGAGGATGAGGATTATTATTATATCGAGACACCTCAACATGGGTTCCCTACCCCTTCAATTGATCTTTTTGATTATATTGAGTTGAAGAAATCTATGAGTGAGCTAGAGTGTAAATCGATAATCAAACAGAGCATCAGTGCAATCAATCATTTACACAACAACGGCGTTGTTCATAGGGATATCAAAGATGAAAACTTGGTGATTGACTCTAATGGAGTTATTAAGCTCATCGATTTTGGATCAGCAGCTTATATCAAGCAAGGGCCATTTGATGTGTTTGTCGGGACATTAGACTACGCTGCACCAGAAGTGTTGAATGGTCAATCATATGAAGGCAGACCGCAAGACGTTTGGTCGCTCGGTATTCTAATATATACCCTGATCTATAAAGAGAACCCTTTTTACAATGTTGACGAGATCATGGAGGGCGAGCTGAACATTCCTTTCATCACCAGCGAGGGCTGTATAAATCTGATAAAGAAGATCCTTCAACGAGACATCTCAAAACGTCCCAAAATGAACGAAATAATTACAGATGAGTGGATTAATAACTAACAAAACAACAGATTACATAAAGATAACCACTTTTCTTTTTTAATCAACCTCGGCTTAATTCTTTTAATACCTCTTCGTAAACGTTTAAGTACTCAAATAATTCGCGAAATCTTTGGTAATATTCGTAAAACTGACACTTTTTTAAGAAACTCTTTGAAAAGTTTACCAAAACTCATTTTGCTGTTGTTTTCAAGTATAGAAAACATGGCTAAACCACATGTCTCGGTTCTCCCAGCAGATGTCTGTACAAACTACAAATTGCAGGCCAATGAGAAGTTGCTATCGCTCTCAATTCCCTTTTCAAACGATCCAAACGGTGCTGGTTTGGTGGGTATCCTAACCATTCCGCCTACTGCTCTTATTCCAGAGGCTGATTTGATGGCGATCACAACTTCCTCTCATTCCAACTATCCACCAACTCACAAATTTGCGGTTATTGCCCACGGGAAGGGGGGACATAAGAATTACTGTTACCAAGCGTTGTTAGCACAAGCATTAGCTACAAGATTGGGAATATACTCTTTCAGGTTTGATTTCAGAGGTTGTGGGGATTCCCAGCCGAATGAGGACGAATCTTTTGGAAGAACAGTTAAACAAGATGTCGAGGATATTGACCTAGTCCTTGAAGTGTTTGAGAACGGGAAGGATTACACTGAGATTGGTATAAACTTGATTCCAAATTCGATCATTGGACATTCACGAGGTGGGGTTGCAATGTTTAAGTGGGCTTTAGATCAACAAAAGAAGCTAGAAAAAGATGAGAAATATAAAATTGTCCCTAATTTGGTCAATGCTGCTGCAAGATACAATGCTAGTTTATTGTTGATGCAGTTTGGCGAACAGAAAGGTAAAGCTACTTTTTTGAATCAATACAGATACGGTAAATATCAAGACCTTGAAATCTTAAAAACAGAGACAAGAGATCTTGCGTCCCAGGACCTAAGTGGTCTTAAAGACTTGAATGAAGAGTTTCAAGTGCTGAGTGTTTATGGGTTATCTGATCATATTGTCCCATTAGAAGACTCTGCCCATTTTGCCAACCTTTTATCATCAAGACATACCTTACAATTTATTCCAAATGCTGATCACAACTTCTATGGAGTTCATGAGATCAACTCGGAAGAATCTGCAAAGAAATATAACCCTGAAAGTTTACCGTTAACTAAAAAGTCCATGGTCAATTGGAACTATAAGGTTGTCAATGTCATTATTGATTGGTTGCATACTATTGAAGAGACACAAAGGTTTAAGAATACAACAAGAACGATATTCTATCAACCTCGCTGGAAGAACATCGATGGAGTCGCTAATTTCAGAGACCTAGGAGGATGGAGAACCAAAGACAATAAGCGTTATGTAAAAACTGGATTCATATATCGTTGCGCAAATCCCTCGACAGTTACATCTAAAGGTAAACAACAATTGATAAATCTCGGGGTGAAGTCCTTCTATGACTTTAGAAGCTTTGGTGAGTTTGCTAAAAATGGTGGACTAGAAATTGATGGCGTTGAGGTTAACAACGTTCCAGTCTACAAAGCCACTGATTTATCACCACAGGCTCTTGCGTTGCGTTATTCAAACCTACTGACATCATGGTATACTTTCAAATTTGTATACCGTGATATGCTAGAGAATGGTGGAGAGGCATTCAAAACCGTGTTCCTACATCTGTTGAACCACCCTGATAAGCCTTTAGTTTTCAACTGCCAAGCTGGAAAAGACAGAACAGGAGTTATGGCAATGTTAATACTTCTGTTGCTGGGCGTTGATAATCATACAATAGCTAAGGAATATGAGTTAACCACTATAGGATTAGTGCCAAACCATCCTGAGATCAAAAAGGAGTTTCTATATATGCTGGGAGGGTTTCTAGATAGAACGGAAAACCCTAATGGGAAAGAATCATTGTTAAAGGATCATGCAGTATTGAATTTGGAACCAGAAGAAATGTTCCAAAATTTGATTAGCTCTAAATATGAGAGTATGATAGCTACAATTGAGATGTTTAATAGCGAGTTTGGGGGCATTGATAAGTATCTTGTGCACAATTTAGGATTCAAGACTCAAGAGCTTGAGACCATCAAGAAGAACCTGACAGTTGATGCTTCAAAAGAAGGTTTGAAGAAAGATGACGGACAGGTCGTATGGAAGCATCGTTCGCCATCAACAAGCCTCTTGTGAATTATTGAATATTTGTAATAGTTCACTTAGTGGGCTGATACCTGCTTCCGGGAACAGCTCCAATTTTTCATGATGAATGAGTTTTTCCAAGTCAGCATTTGTCTTCTTGAAATCTTCCAAGTTAGCACCAGCTAGAATGTTTGCTGCACAATATTCAAGTCAACTAACTCACTCATATCAGCACCTTTAATATGACTGACTTGCTTACTTCGTAATTCCAAAGAACCAATACGCTCCAAGGCACCCAAGTCCAGTTTGGCAAAACTTCCAACCATTAGTTCCTCAACAGCAGTGGATGCTGGAACATTGATATTTAGCTCCCTCCCTGGATGTACTTTGCATGATGGTCCACTACTTCTGAATTTGAGTAGGTCTAAGTATAGAGTATATTTGTTGTCATCCTTAATTCTTAATTTCAAAGTGTAGGATAATTTACTAGGAACGCATTCATCCAATATGGGTTCTCTTACACTTGGTGGTAGCACTAGTCCGTTTCCAGCATTATAAATGTCACACTTGGTAAGCACCAAGATATTTAACTTAGTCAAATGGCTAAAATCGCATCCTATTTGTCTGTGAATCTCATTGCAGTTCTCTATAATTAATTCTTTCAATGCCAGGTAGTTTTCATGGAAATGGTGATCAAAGGGCAAACCTGTAAAATCAGTTACGATTCGAAATCTTTGAAGATTTTTTTGCCTGTAGTTTAGGGAGATAATTTGATGCTCCATGTAATTTGAAAGTCAATTCATGTAAACTTCTAAACACTAAATTTCTCGATAATTTTATCAATTGGCCTAAA
This sequence comes from Wickerhamomyces sp. yHMH617, assembly GCA_030571115.1. NCBI lineage: Eukaryota > Fungi > Ascomycota > Saccharomycetes > Phaffomycetales > Wickerhamomycetaceae > Wickerhamomyces > Wickerhamomyces sp. yHMH617. The sequence continues at coordinate 24,269 of JAJLXD010000059.1, read as the reverse complement.
AGTATCGAGTATTTCCAACGTCTTTAGGTTTTGAAAAATTAAATGAATTGCATGACTGATCTCCTGTGTAAAGAACAGTAGATGAACAGAACAATTCAAGATTAACAGCCCTATGCAAAAATTAAAAGAAGGTCTGTGTTAGTGACGCTTAACATCTGAATTATACTTGATAACGACTTTATCCATTTTTCTGTTATAAGAATCAGCTATAATGCTGCATCTTCTCAAAGGAAATTCACTTGTGAGAGATTTCCAGCTTCTCAACAACGAGAAGCTAAATGTTTGATAATTCAAGTGGCTCGATCGAGTTGTATCCCTCCAACAGCACATTCAGATCTTTAAGTTTTGGGAAGAAAAGGTCTTTCATTGTAGCAATGGTAACGACTCGTGCCGCTTCCAACTTTGCAAATCTTAAGCTACTCATTTGTTTGTATTTATATGCTTGTGACTTTATGACCACCAAGCTCAATCCTTTTGGGCATTTCTCCAAGTCGAAGATTTTCAAAACAGCAGCATCACTCAATGATATTGGTACAATCTGGCAGGAGCCAATGTCAAGTTTCACTTTATATTTTTCGAAACGAGAGTGCATCTCGTAGACGTTTCCAAACCCAAAAGACTCGACTCTGAGTTGAAATTTAGTTGGGTCGAGGTTCATATTTTCAAACCAAAGTATCCCACATCTTCGCAAAGAAACCGTGGACACCCTCCAGAAGACTTAAAGATTCTGCCATATGCTTTGTTTCAAATCCTCGCTTTTTCCTCGCCACAGCCTGTTTCATATTTCTTGTGTGGTGTAGGCTCTTGCAAGATCACCGCGCTGTGTTTTCTTTCCATTAAGCTTGAGATTTTAAAAACAAGATAGAGGAACTCCATTCGGGAAACAGCCACCAGGTAGATAACGCTTGATTTGTTATGACCATGGAGAGCCTCCACAAAGCTGATCCTTTTCAACCCTTTGAAGCCTCTGTTGACTTTCTTGTCGTACAACGATATTGAACAATTGAGCGAACTCGAGCTCAGGAACCTGAGAAATGTTCAGAATGTCATCCACATAGAGAAACGATTTAACGTTGAAGCGTATTTCAACTGGCAGCAGTGCCCCCATCGTCTCATTCCTCTCAGTTTTTGAGAGTCTAATGAGATCACAAATCTGAAACAGTTTTCGGGCATCAGAAAAATCACAGGGCTCGTAACCATTATATAACAAGGGCGGGTGACCCCATCATCTAGTCATGTGACGTGCAAAATAACTGTACATTATTCATTTATATATATTATTGGATCCATTAATTTATAATTGATCAGTTTAATTTTATTATGCCTTAACTGTTGATGAATTAAGATAATCACCACAGTCACAGTCATTATCATCCTCCAACAAGTTCTACACTCGCTGTATATACTAGTAATTTATTAAATGAACTTAATTCATGAGATTTGTACGTCCATAGCGAGCGCACTATTAATTAGTTGTTTCATCTCTTGTAGAAGAGTTTTCGTCATCCTTCTTTTCCAACTTCTCTTCTTTCTCCTGTAAGCCTAGTAATTCCCTTTGCTTCTGCTCATATTCCTCTTTCGTTTGCAACTCAGAGTCTTTTGGAACTCTCTTATTAGAAAAGAACAAAGATGCAACCAACGTCACAGCCGACATACCAGTCATCGTGTAAAAAACATTTTTGATACTATCCATTAGACATTTAAGCACTATTTCTTTCGCTTCGTCAGGCAACTCTTTGATCAAAGAAGGAACAGACAATAACTGTTTTACATCACTGGCATCGACAAGCGTGCTAAAAATTGCAGGGTTCTCCAAAATAGCTTGCTTGACCTTATTCTTGGCACTTGAATTGAAGATAACTTGTGACAAATCTGCCCCAATTGCACCACCTAGAGAACGAGCAAAGTTAAAAAATGATGTAGTTAAAATGGTAGCACCTTCAGATTTTGGAGCAGATAACTGTGAAGCCATTATACTAGTTTGAATCATAGCACCAATTGACATTCCAGGCAAAATTAATAGGCCAATTCTTTGGTGAACGTTAGAATGGACTTCTAATAGAGACAAAAGGCCAAATCCTATGCAACCCAAAACACCGCCAAAGATGGCGTATGGTTTAACGTATCTTGTCCTCTTTATCAAGATCCCCGTGCTCACCGAAGTGCCCACCACACCTAGAACTGAAGGAATTAAACTGACACCAGTTCTCATAGGACTAGCATGTCTAACAACTTGGAAGTACGTTGATAAATACACCGTTACACCCATGAAACAAAAGAAGGAAGTGAAGAGTGCTAAAACAGGGAAATCAACTTGTGGAATTACCACAATATCTTTTGGGATGAGTGGGGCCTTAGAGTATTTGAAATTCCAGAGGCAGAAAGCAGCGCTGATAAGTCCACCTAACACAAAACAACATATAACGGCAGCTGACCTCCAAGGGAATTGATCTCCACCAAAAGTCAACCCAAGTAAGAAAAGGACTAGACCCACAATCAATAGAAAAGTGCCAAAATAATCGAAGGATAATAGTTTTTCCTTCAAAGTACCTTTAGTGCGTGGTGGATGGAAGAATATGATCAAACAAGAAGCAGCGAGACCACCTAAAGGCAGATTGATATAGAAACACCATCTCCAGCTCACGTGCTGTGTTAAGGCGCCACCGATCAGAGGTCCAGTGATAGATGATATAGCAAAAACGATACCAAAACTTGCAAACACTAGAGCTCTTTTACTAATAGGAACTAACTCACTGGACACGATAAATGTTAATGTTTGGATACCACCACCGCCGATACCAGCAAGAACTCTACCACCAATCAATACATTCATTGATGGCGACAATGCACACATCAAAGAACCAGCCTCAAAGATCAAGATGGCCAGAAGTAGCGAACCTTTTCTTCCAAAGACAATGGAAATTTTACCCCACGTAGCAGCAAACACTGACATTGTTAGCATATAACCTGAAGAGACCCAACCAATGTTGTTATATGCATTGAACTTAACACCAACCGTCTCCAAAAGGGGTATGACTATAGTTTGATCTAACCCAATGAGAAATAATGTGAGAAGACATGATAATAAACACATATATAGTGGAATTCCATGCAGGTACTGGTCATAAACAGTTGTACCATCACCAGCATTGCTTTCAATAAACTTTTCAATCTTGCGTTGTTCTTCAAGATCCTTTGCGGTTTCAGACATCTTCAAGAAATAATAATTACCATCGTTTTAATTCAAAGAGATGAAGTGGAATTAGGCGGATTTATATATGTGTTTAGGTCTATAAAATTTGGAAATTGGAAATTGGGACTTTGATGAGACGGCTGGAGTTAGGTACCGGATTGGGCAATTAACACGAGCGTCGGGGTTGGGCTTTGCTCGGTGTTAATAAGTCTCGGCCGAGAATTAGATAGATGTTTTTGCTCTTCTCCGTTAAATGCGACGTTTACTGTTACAATTAGATACGGAGTTAGTCATCAGGTACAATTTTGCCTAGTTTACGCTCTCGTTAGAATCTACACTAGTTTATGAACCCTAGCCTGAAATTCACATCATCATTATCAATTTAATTTATAGTCAAAAGAATCATTTAATTACAACTTGGCAATTCTGCTTACATAATATTAAAAAGATATTTTCTTTTTGATCACGTGATAATGTTTACCATCGAAAAGCATAAAAACTATTTACCCGGCCTGAAGTCGCGAAAATTGTTACGGGCGGTCATTGAGTATTATAGAAAAACTATAATCAAAAGATTAATGTAATAAAAGAGAGAGAGAGAGGGAGAGAAAAGTGCGAGAGAGAGAAAGAGATCTTAGCCATCACAAAGTTATGCTTAGAGCCACTGTTAACGCATCGTTGAGACGTCAAGTGCGTCAATTCTCAACAACTCTGGCCAAAAGACAGGAGTTGCCTGCTGCATCAAAAAAAAGTACAGATTTAACATGGACTGATTTCTTCAGCTTGCGTAAACAACAACGTACTATAAACGTTGGATCTTCAGTGACTACTGCTCTATTGACATCCTCATTATCATGGCAATACATTTCTAATATTGAGATTGATCCAACACAAATGATCTTTGGTTTTGATCCATTCATGATATTCTTTGCGGGATTCCTAACGACTGGTGCTCTAGGTTATTTATTGGGACCAATTTTAGGTAGTGCCATATTCAGATTAAAGAATGCAAAACTATTGGATCAATTCAAAGTGAAAGATAAAGAGTTTCTTGAGAAAATTATCAAAAATAGAGTCGATCCATCTTCCCAAAGTTTTAGCAATCCTGTCCCTGATTATTACGGAGAAAAAATTCAGAGTTTAAAATCTTACAGAGATTGGTTAAGAGATTGTAATGCTTATAAAAGAAAAGCCAAAGAATTCTTATGAATGGTACGATATTCGAAATGTATATAAATAAAATAAATGAATTTTTTTTTTTTTTTTTTTGATTATTATTATTCAGATAAATTCCCATTCTAAACCTGTAACTTCTTTCAGTCTTGATAAAATATCTTCAGCTGGACTGAACAATCCAAACTGCTTCATTTCACCATCATAAGAATGCAACATACCTATCACACCTAGTCCCATTTCATTACCCAAATCATTCAAAACCAAACTTCCAGAATCTCCACCATTAGCAAACATAGGTTCTGGCGATGATATTATAAATTCAGATGTCTGTAACTGACCCTCTTGCCAATAAATCATTCTAATACCGTTGATTTCACCAGTGGTGTATTTAGTTTTTGATCCAATTTTGAATACTCTTGAATGTGATTTAAATTCTGATGTAGGGATGACTTTTGTTATATTGGCATTTTTGAATTTGAGAGAGATTGGAATTTGAGGGTCATCACTTATTGAGTTCTCAACTTTTCTAATCGAATCATCTATTTTCACTATTGCAATATCACTGATTTTATTCTTTATCAAAATTCGTTCACCCCAAATAACTTGACCCAATTTTAAACTATATTTCTCATCACAATTTATTAATTCAAAATCATAGGCCTTATATTCCACACTGTCTCTCGAGTATTTATCTCTTTCATCAAGTAATGCACTTCTATATGCATTCATTAAAACATTTGAAGGAACAGAGGCATACGGATAATCCTGATCTTCACCTAATAAAACATGTGCACAAGTAAGCGCAAATTTAGCTCCTTTATATTTCAACAGGGATTTATCAGTGGTTGAAGTGAATTTCGGACTGATATAACCACCTAATGTACCACTTGATTTGACACTAGTTTCAGAAGAAATGGAAATTGATATTTCAGGAGAGCGATGATTTGGTATTTTGAAAGGAGGTGTGAATTTATAAGATTTTCCAGCACATGGTTTGATTTGATTTTTAACAATGAAGAAATGGATATCAGGAAACGATTGAAACAAGGAATTTATTATATCGTAATGATCAGATTGAGGGTCTGGGAATCCAAACATAATGGATAAAATGGAAGTGGATTTTGTTAAACCACGTAAAAGTGGTGCTATGAATGAACCTTCCTGATCAGAGATCATTGAAGAGTTGGAATCTAGGATTCTTTTCAATATGAATTCAAGTTTATCCTTATTTGGCATGGGGCTATCAGATTCAATAGCAAAATTTTTCATAAATGGAACGGTTCCAAAAGGGTTCAAATCTAGTTTAAAACCAAGTCTATCCAATAAGGATTTCAAGCTTCTGACCAGCAGACTCTTAGAATTGGCATAAACCTCGAACCTCAAGTAGGTATCATGGAATTGTAGAATCACTTTCAAGATGCTTCTCAAGTTTTCATTTCTCTCCACAGATAAAGCACAACCTTTATAAATTCCAAAACTCAACGTCTCATCCAATAGTTCAACTAGTGAAATACTGGCTTTTGAGATATTAACCACGTTCTGATTCACACGATCCATCAAATCCGATAAGCTGTCGTTCAACAAAGCCAACTCATCCTGCACTTTATCCAAACTGAAAACTTCTCTTTCTCCAAGCCCACTGTTGAGCCCACCACTCATCGCATCACCACCACTGCTTCCTTTTCTAGTACTGGCACCACCGACCGATGTGTTTGTATTGGACCGAGTCAGTAGGTCGAATCTGTCAGCACTGATCACCCTCAGGGGTTGTCCAACATGATCGATGTTACCGAGGAACCCACCTGGTATCTCTTCGTCGACTTGGTCCAGTTGCTCGTGTCTTTTATTCTTGTATTCCTGTCGCGAAGTTGCGGCTGTTGTTGGATTTGTTGAGTACGAGTCAAACGTCTGGTGCGGTGAAAATACCGATGCCGATTTATAACTTGGTTCATCAGTGAGTGAAGTGACTAAATCACGTTCTTCGTCAGACATTGAATTATTCGAATTCAAATTCAAATTTGAATTAGAAATAGAACCTTTTCTTCCTTTAAAAAACCTATCCATTTTTATTTTAAAAGTAATTAATTATATATACTTCTTATCAGAAAAAAAACAAATGATGCCTCTTGTTCTTTATTGTCATTTTTTTTGTCACAATTTTCTTTAAAATAATCGCAAAATAAAAAAAATTGATGCCTTTTAAAAAAAAAAAAAAATGCCCAATAAAAAAAAATTCGCGAAAATTACTGAATTGACATTTTTTTTTTTTAAATCTTTTGCCGTGTGAAATTGTACACTTCCAAATCAGGTAATAAAAATGTAGAAGAAGATGTAAGATGTAACCTTTATTATTTTATTTAGAACGACCTAACGGAGCACCAGTGATGAGATTCTTTGATCTGTTCTTTGGGTCTTCTTTCTCACCCAGTTTACTCGTGCCTTTCTCTTTATAGGTACTTACTGCTGGAATGTCGGCCTTAATGCGTTGCATTATTGTCTCGAACGCCCGTGGCTCTAACTTGATTAATGTGTGCAATGGGATCGACATCCATGGACTCTCTTCCTGTGGAACATTCATAAAATAGGCATATATGCACCTCAAAACTGCCTGGTGAGTGATAATTAGGATGTTCTCTTGACGCTCTAACTCCATGATGATAGGCTCTAATCTAATAACAACATCTCTATAAGATTCACCACCACGGTATCTATATTCATACTTATTCTCATCGCGTTCCCTGAAATCTTGAGGGAATTGTTGTTCAATTTCTTCATATGTCAGTCCATCACAAGCCCCAGCATCTAGTTCGTCTAATGCTTTCCATTGAAGTTTATCATACTTCAAAAATTGCGAAGTTTGTTGAGTTCTCTTCAAAGTTGATGTCCATACTGTTAAATCAACATCTTCTGAATCTTCACCCAACGCTTGTTTCACAAGTTCAGGTAGTTTCTTAGCATATTGAAATCCACGTTCACTCAAATCAGCATCTCCGCCAATCTTGCCCTCCAGATTATACATTGATTCCCCATGCCTTGAAAGATAAATAAATCTTGGTTTGATATGTAAATTCATCACATAATAAACTATCCGACTCTCCAAATAAGTCTCAATCTTGTTTATTATAACTTGTTGACCAACGTTTATTAATTTAACAAAGGTCATTTCTTTACTATTTGCCAAAGTTAGAGGCTCATAAACTTCCTTATATTTCTCGATTCTTTTGATAAAATCCTTGATAGCGTCATCAGGATCTGATCCCGCATAATCTGGAGAAGTGGTCTTCACATCCATGACGTTTTTCATGATGATATTCTCATCTTCACAAAAACTTTCCAAGAACATGGGCTCGATGGAGTTTTCTCGCAAGAGACTCAGGACCCATTCTCTTCTGCTTTTAGTAGTATTAGTAGCATCCAATATAGCCACAACACCATGTTCGTCATTGAACCATGTCATCATGTCCTTGATAGCTTGCTCCACAGCCTCCTGCCTTTTTTGGAGGCCATCTTTGTTATGGGAATCGAAGAACTCAGCATCTGGATGTGAATTTCGTTTACGACGATAACTTCCAACATTGAAGGACCGGGCTTTGATAGATAACCACGATAGATATCTAACAACTATTGGGGAACAGGAATTGTTAGTAAAAAAGAGCCCTGAGATGCCAAATTAATTGAACAACATACTTTTCTGGGAGATAAATGATTTGCCTCTGGCAGGCAATCCCACCATCACAACACATATTCTAATATTCTGCACCTATTTTAAAACTGGTGTTAGCTAAGAGATTGCAGTGGCCAAAATTGTCAATATTTTGAAAACTTACGTGGGAAACTGTATAGACAGGCATTTCAGAAATGATCTCAGATAGAATCTTCCTTTAATGAAATTGGCTTTTGTTTCGTTTAGTTGATTTTGTGTGTTGGTTTTTTTGTTTTTTTTTTTCGCCCATTCTTTTTATTTTTGCTTTCCCCAGAAAGTCCCTCTCCAGACTCATGCGGGACTTTTATATCTATTGAGACTACACTTAGAGACTCTGAAGTCGTTATTAGACTTTTTTTGGTTATTACATTACATGAAGTTAAACATGAACCTGATTATTGTGCTTTAACGTGAAGAGTTGTTTGGCAATGTCTTGAAATGAACGGCTTCTTTTAGGGACTGATGACACTGAGTTCTCATGGTTGAATTCGTAGTCAATATTTTCATCGTTGTAATTATAATTATAGGACTTCCTTTCAACAACTTCACCTTCTTGCAATCTCTGATTAAATCTAACAGATTGAAACAATTCCAAAAAGTTTCTCTCTGATCTCTCATTAGCTTGGATCTCTGGACTATCATAACTGCTATATGGTATTCCAAATGTACCATCTGTAGAAACTCTTTTTGACCAGGATTCCCATTTTTCACTAGTTTTCCTTCTGATACTTTCATTCACATTACATATGTTCCTCTTCAATTCTGTTCTCGCTTTCAAACTATTAACGTTGAAAGTTTTCCGTTCATTTTCATAGTGCAAAGATAATTGGGCCAATATAGTTCTAGTTTTGGATTTCATTCTCGACAATGTTGACGTTCTTGGAAAAGAATTAGTTTCATCCCCAACTGTAATATCTGGCAACTCAACAGTAAATCCGTCAATGACGGGTTCAATTGTAGTAGGAACATTAGACTCTTCAACAACAGTATCGGAATCAGATACCTCTAAATCCTCAATATGCACAGTAGGTTCTACTTCTTCCTCTGAGTTTCCTTCTCTTGCATCAATCTCTTGCTGATGATAAACATATCTCACATAATCTGCAAGAGCTGGATCGATGTCCCCGACATCCGATTCCCTATTATCTGGGGATTCTTCTTCTTCAGCTTCAAATAGATGCTCTTCACCAAAAAGATTTTCTATAGGGGAATCAGATATGATCTCTATAGGGGGTTGGTGTTCTGAAACGCACGAAGAAGGTCCAGAAATAAGCTCAGTCTCTTTAATTCTAGATCTTTTTCTCACTAAGCTTGATATTTTACCAAAAAATGACATAGTAGCAGAGCTTACACTTGTTTTGTCAGGTTTCTTGTTATCATGATCAACATTCAGGTTAGGAGTTGTCATGCTCATCGGAGTTGGTAAATTATCAATTTTTTTGTATATGATTGAATTGGCTCCTTTAGAAGTACCACTAATTGAAGAAAATAAACCATCCTCAGAGAAAGATGTTGGTGAAATAAGCCCATGGTTAGACGAATTTGCAGTGGCAGTTCCCCCCTGGTAACATTTAATGATACTACTCATTTCTGAAGCCATTGATGACGGTCAAATAGAACAATAGTTATCAGAATCGTGACTTAGCAAACCATGAAGAAAGGCATGGATCTGGTTTTAGTCATGATACTAATTGTTTTTGTGTTGGTATGGCATCGAACTCATTATGAAACATGAACCACAAAAACTGAAAAAAAAAAGACTCACAAGATCAGGTCAAAATCACAAAAAGGAATCAGATTCAATGAAATTGGATATCATCCAAATTTAGTGGCTTCTGTTTTTTCCGTTTGTTCCAATTTAGTGTTTCACTTAACCTTTCAAACCATGCATTTTTCGAGTTTGAATGTTTTATACAAGCCAAGGGATATCTGCTGGCAGTAACTGTGATGAAATCACCACGCCCCAGCTCAACTCTGTTCTTACCATCAAATGCACACCATGCGGTAGACCGAGAGTCATATGGAACACCTAATCTCAATATTATGGATTCAGGTATAACCAGTGGTCTGAAACTCAAAGTATGAGGACAAATCGGGCTGATCAATATACCTGGTATCTCTGGATGCACTAACGAGCCTCCTGCACTTAAAGAATAGGCAGTTGAACCACTTGGTGTAGATATTATAAGTCCGTCAGCCTCAGCAGTTGTCAATGGATCCCTATCTCCAAACAGCTCAAGCGAAGTCATCACCGCATTAGGACCTCTATCTATAACTACCTCATTGAAAACAGTGAAGCTTTCCATTATCTCATGCGTGCTTGATTCAGTCTGTCCTAGATATTTCATTTGTTGAGCAAGGTCAGATTTTGGATCTTTTTTCGTTTTTGATTTCATTATAGTACATTCAAATCTCATTCGAATAGAACATTGGTACCCATCTTCCAATATCTTTGCCAAAATAGACTCATAGTTCTTTATATCAAAATCTGTCAAAAATCCAAGGCTTCCTAAAGAAAACGGAAGAACAGGAGGAATGATTGATTGAAAGAGCCATGAAACATAAAGCACAGTCCCATCACCACCCATACTAACAACAAGATCAAACAGGTCAGGTCTAAACTGACACTTATCAGACTCCCAAAATTTGATTCTTGACGCAAAAGAAGGAGTTTTGGAGACAATTTCAGCGTACTTGTAGTCTTCGTCTCGTTTCAATTCATCTTGGATATAAATATTTATTTGGTCGTTATAATTTAGTAGATATTCTGAAACCTTCTTCGCCCACCTGTTTGGTTCTGGGTCGTAGATCTTGGTAACAATCATGATATTCACAATCTGAGCTTTGATATTGACGTGGTTCAATGTTCTCTCGATATCTCTTATCCCTCTAATGATTTTACCTAGTTGTTTCTTGGTCATCAAAGCACTTGAGATAGTTGAGAGTTCATGCTCCAAGCATTTCTGTGACACTTCCTCGGAGTCTATGTCAAAGAGCTTCAGGTTATTCAGCTTTGCGTTTAGCAATGAAGGAATCACACCTTGATTCCCAATAGAGTACCTTCTTCTTTTGTTATCAGCCATGGAGTTAAGTGTGACAGAGGACTGATCGGATGAGATGGTCTCAATGATCTTTTCACCAGTTTTTGGAAGAGCATTGTCTTCTGTCTGCTTGAACTCAAACGATTTGAGCTTCTGCTGCACTAATTCGTCTGCAGTTGACATTTTACAGAAAATCAGGTGTTGTTGCTACTACATTGTCATCAACGGTACTTTTAATAGTATCCTGCAAATTTAACATACAACAGGCAGACCAATGCGGCTCTTACCAATTATATCACGTGATTATTGATTATATAATCGAATTTTCTGAACAGCAGCTAATCTTCAAATTGAAGCCAAAACGAAGGGAAAAGGAAAAGGAAAAGGAAAAGGAAAAGGAAAAGGAAAAGAAGTGCAAAAAGAGACAATTGAGAACTGAGAAATGGCTGATAGTTTGGTCTCGGACGAGCAGCAGACGCTTCTGCAAAATGCATTGACCAACATCAAACAGGAAACTGCGTTGATGAAAAGGTGTCTGGAAACAAAGGGCAAGCTGATGGAGGCCTTAAAGCATACCTCGAACCTGCTGACAGAGCTGAGAACATCACAATTGACTCCGAAACAGTACTATGAGCTCTACATTCTAGCTTTTGACTCGCTGAACCTACTCTCCGGATTCTTGAAGGACAACCATCCTCACCACCACCTCGCTGATCTTTACGAGCTAGTGCAGTACGCAGGTAACATTGTGCCTCGTTTGTATCTGATGATCACTGTGGGTACTGTTTACATGTCTGTTCCAGATGCTCCGGTCAAGGAGATTATGAAGGATATGCTGGAAATGTGCAAAGGGGTTCAGTATCCAATCAGAGGTTTGTTCCTAAGATACTATCTATCTCAAAGGATCAAGAATCTATTACCAGAAAATCAAGACTCAATTCAATTCGTGATCAACAATTTCATCGAAATGAACAAGTTATGGGTTAGATTGCAACATCAGGGGCCTTCCAAAGATCGCATAAAGAGAATCAAGGAAAGAGAGGAGATAAAAATATTGGTTGGCTCTAATCTTGTCAGACTTTCACAACTTGAGAACGATAAAGATTACTACAAGTCCTACATACTTCCAACAATACTTGAACAGATTGTTCAATGTAAAGACGTTATTGCTCAGGAATACTTGCTGGATGTCATCATTCAAGTTTTCCCAGATGAGTTTCATTTGTACACCTTGGATGAATATCTGAACAGCATCAAGGATTTGAACCCAAATGTTGCATTGAGTAAAGTCTTGATAACTTTGGTTGATAGATTGACCGGTTTTGCTCAGAGAGAAGGTTTAAGCAACTTGCAGAATTTGAAAATATCAGGCGATAACACCGAAAAGAACAATACTGAAGCTACCATTACCACAACTGGGAACCAAGAAAAGGAAAACCAAATAGAAAAAGAACATAAAGAGGAAATAACTGATATCAAAGAATCCAATGAGCAAAAGGAGCAACTTCAGGTTGAAGAACCTTCATCAAACCCTGCGAAGTATGCTGAAGCAATAAACTTATTGGATATAGATTTATTCGATAAATTTTGGCGTTTCTTGAATGAACTGGATGATACCAGAGAACTCACCCTTGAAGAGATTAGCTCATTATTGGAATCTATCTCAAGACTAAGCTTGACTTATTATCCAACAAAGTACGAGTATATTGATCAAATTTTATTATTTGCTACTAGCAAAATCAAAGAGCTTTCAACAGTAAATGATTTATCTAATCAAAATTTCAGCCTCTTACTTTTAGCTCCAATTAAAAATTATCCGAGACTATTGAATATCTTGAAATTAACCAATTTTGAAGAACTGTTGAATTCGCAACCAGTATCAGTGCAGAAAGTGGTGAGTCTTGAAATATTAGACAAATTTTTATCAAGAAGTATCAGAGTGAAAACTGTTGATCATGTGAACGGCATTTTCAAAATACTTAGAGTTTGGATTATCGAGAAACCTAAAGAAATCACCACAACTGATCAAGATCCCTTTGATTATGCGAGTGATCAAGAAAAGCTCGCCAAATTGATCCACTTGATTTGGAATAAGGACACAGCTATACATTCCAAACTGTTGACTTCTGTCAAGAGTTTGTTACATGCCGGAAATATCAAATATACTTATCCTGCACTGTTCTCAAATACACTAAGATTGATAAGAAGAAATAAAAATCAAGAGATTCAAAATTCCTTATTCAAATTTGGTTCAAGAATAATCAATGATCTATTTCGTACCGGATTGAATGACTTGAGTTTCAAATTCTACCTTTCCATAGCAATCATCGCAGATCAAGCGAGTTTGGAAGAGATAGCTTATGAGTTTTTTGCTCAAGCGTTCACGATTTATGAAGAGTCTATAAGTGATTCGAGACTTCAATATCAATCCATTGTTTCAATTGCTGGTGCATTACAACAGTGTCGTAATTTTTCACGTGAAAGTTATGATACATTGATCACCAAGACTGCATTACATGGTTCAAAGTTATTGAAGAAACCAGATCAATGTCGCTCAGTATATTTGGCATCACATTTATGGTGGGGAGTAGAAATTCCAGCACTGGGTGAAGAGGAAGGTATCACTGAATTCTATAGAGATGGTAAGCGTGTTTTAGAATGTTTGCAAAGATCGTTACGTGTTGCGGATGCATGTATGGATTCCAGTGTCAGTATTGAGTTGTTCGTTGAAATTCTCAATAGATGTTTATATTACTTTATCCATGGAAACGAACACATCACGGTGAAATATATCAATGGCCTCATTGAGCTGATTCAAACTAATTTGGATACTTTGGCAAGTGAGCAAACTGCAAACAGCTCAAACAATGGAAATGAGAATCCAAAGAAACATTTCCAGAGAACATTGGACTACATTGACTCTCAAAAGGAGATTGATGAGAGATTCCAATTAATAACCTGGTGAAAGTACTTTTTTTGTTCGATATACGATTGATTATGTTTAATATTTCTTGTAGCTCTCGGTTAAATTAAAAAAAATCGCTGTTGTCTGTTATTTAACCGAAACACTTACATTTTCCCTTTTGTAAAAATACATGTGCAAGAAACAACAAAGAGAATATAAAGAGAAATAACCTCTAAATAATCGGGATTTGATGAACAAATGAGTGAATTGAATGGAATAAAAGACAGTTCTTCACTTAAATCCCCAAAAAATCACGAGAACAGCACTGAAACTGATTTAAATGGAACAGGTGAAGCATCAACTACATCCTCAGATGAAGATGAAGATGAAGATGAAGACGGCGAGAAAGATGAGGACGACGATGAGGAACCTCCAATTTTCAAATACCAAAGACTCACACAACTACCCAAACCCTTCTTCAATAAAGAGCCAATCACATCGAGTCTCATACACGAGTCATTATTTGCCTTTGGAACCTCATCTGGTCTGTTACATGTCACTAAACCCAATTATGAACCAATAGGAACGATAAGAAGTAGAAAATCGCCCATTTTATCAATTCATTCTGACGGATTCACAATAATTGCATGCTCTATGGATGGAACCATCATGCTCTCTAATATCTCAAACTTCACTACCGTCACTGCTTATGATTTGAAAGTGCCCACGTATTCTGTTGTGCTATATGGGAACTATAAAGATACCAAGAGTTTCATATATGGTAATAAGAACGGACAAGTAATACAAAGTACGTTGAACTGGCTAGGAAATAGAAATGAGAGAGTCCTATATAATGATGAGAGTGGCGGTGCTATTGTAAAATTAGAGATTGTTGGCGACTTGTTGATATTCTTTAACGATATTGGGATTATTTTTTTTAGCATAAACCATGAAAATGTTGTGAAAGTTGTCAAAAGAGGAGATGGTATCCTTCCTGCTGAATTAGTGTGGCCCAAAAGTTGTCTTATTGAAAGGGATCAAATTGTAGTTGGTTGGGGTGATCAAATTTGGGGATTTAAGCTTGGAGGATTGATAAATGAGGTTATCAATTCGAAAAAAGCTTCTAACTTTAAGCTAGGCTCTACGATCTCTAGTTTCAATCAAAAATATGAAATCAGCATATCGCAAGAATTTCACTTCAAATTGGATCAAGATAGTCTAATCTGTGGTATTGGCTCATTCAAGGATGATTGTTTGGTGGTTTTAACGATAAATCACACTCAAGGAAGACTAGATTCCCCACCAGAGTTGAGAATTATTAACTGCTTAACACATGAAGAAATTCTTTCTGATGAGATATTTTTGAAGAATTTTGAACGATTGAGAGTAAATGATATTCAACTAGGCCAATTCATAGGGGATAGCTCTAAGCATTACATTGTGAGCTCTAATGATGGGGTAATAGCCAAGGAATTTGATCTAAGGGAAAGGTTTGATTGGTTTGTGTCGAAAGAGAAATATTCTGAAGCCTGGGATATCAGTGAGCATTTATTGAGTGATAAGGAACGAGCGGAAACTGGGCTGAAATATGTTCAGAAGCTGTTGGCATCTGATGATGCCGATGATACTTGGGAGAAAGCTGGGACTTACTTACAAAAGGTTTTAAGTAATATCCATGAACGTGAGTTGTTATTAGAGAAATGGGAACAATGGAGCTGGATATTTATACATAGTGGGAAATATCACCTATTAGCTGTGATTTTACCTACTGAGGAAAAGCTTCTTCCAGACGTCTATTATGATGAATGTCTTTCACACTTCTTGAACAATGATACCACACAGTTCATAAAGTACTTAAACAAATGGGACAAATTTTATGGGTTTGGTAACGTTACAACTAAAACTGAGAGTTTTTTGGAGATAAATGACGATGTGAAAGTAAGAAGAAACTTGTGTGAGTTATATCTGAAGCATGAGAAGTTTCAAGAATCAATACCACATCTGATCAAGTTGAAGGATTTAAGGACTATCAGTATTTTATCTCAAAATCACTTGCTACAACAACACATCGATGAACTTTCCACAATAATTAGGTTTGAGCTATCCCAAGATGAATTACAATATGGTTTAGTAGACCAGATTCAGGAGAAGACATCCCATCTGATTGATATCTTGGTTGATAACAGACATGAAGTTATACCTACCCAATTCATAGCATCGATGAACTCTGATGGACTCGAGGTGATAAGTTTTCTGTACTTGAAGAAACTCTCATCCATTGATGAATTCACAATGATTGACTTTGAAACTGAGATGGTATCATTATATGCTGAGTTTGAACCAAAAAATCTTTTGAAATACCTGAAACAGAAGCAACATTATGACATTGAAAAAGCAATGGAGATAATGTCTTCAAAAGGCTATTACAAAGAACTGGTCTATCTCCTAAGTAAGACTGGTAAAAGTAGAGAAGCAATGGTTTTACTCATAGATGAGATGGATGATGCTAAAAAAGCTGTAGAATTTGCAATAGATTCAAAAGACGATGAACTGTGGGAGATTTTCATCACCAGAGGACTGCATAAACCAGAATTCTTAAGAGTGCTGATTGAAAATGCAAATGAAATGCTGAATGCTTCCACTTTGCGAAGAGTTCCTGACGGTGTTCATGTTCACGGCTTGAGAGAAATGCTAGTAAATATGTTCAAAGAAAATTCTCTAAGTCTGTCATTGCAGAAAGCGGTCCTTGATATCATGGAAATCGAGGCAATTAAGAACAGTGACATTCTCAATGCTCTGAGAGTTAACGGTAAGATCGTTTATCCAGATAGCTGATCAATAGCATTATGAAATGTGTCTTAATAGATAAATACAAAAGTGGTAGTAATAATCAGTAGTTACCCGCACTTCGGTTAAATAAAATTTTGGCTTCCGGGTAAATAAAATACTAAAATTTAATATAACAAAGTCTCTAAATTGAATCCACTGCATAAAGAAAAGTAGCTTAACTGAACTTGTGATTACATGAAAATGAGCAACTCGAGCTCACATCCTCGACTGTTGGCATGGAGATCTAACCAGGATCTGATCAACCTTCGAAACCTTTATACCTCCAAATCCATCGAGTCACTGGAAAAAGCAGTATCCATCACAATAGCATATGAATCAAAATGTTCAATCCCACATTCAATAACTTCAACCAAACAACTCACGTTACTAAAATTACAATTTGAATCCTTCCATAAGGATCAGAAAGCTTCCGGGACGCATCTTTTACAATCCAGTGCCACAATGACACTGATACGGTTTGTCAATGGATTGTTAGACCCATTTCAACAAAGTCAATACGCTATTCCCCTAACGGTTCTTGCGAGAAAGATCTCATTACCGACCAAGTTCATCGAGATAAGACATATGGGTACTCATGAAGCGCTGCCTAGCTTGGAGATGCTAGAGATATTTGTTAGCGAGGCATTGGACTGGTTATTTGAAAATTACTGGTCGAATGTTGAAAAAGATGTTAGTGAAGAAGAGATATTGCTGAAAAAAAGTGATACTGAAGTTGCTGGTGGTGGTGCTTCTTTGAAAAATATGATTAAACAATATAGAAGAATAAGAAGAAATGATATAAATAAAGTGTTCAAAGTTGGTGATGGGTCTGAGAAGAGTAGAGAATATTGGGGTTTGGTTAAACAGATTAGGGCTCACTTTGTTAATGATGAAGCATATGAGGTACTAATTGAACGTATAACAAGCTCCAAGTTGAAGTTTGAAGGTTTGAAGAAGCTTTATGAGCCTTTAATGAAGTATTTAATGGAAGATGAAGACTTTATAGTGAGGTTTGTGGATGTTTCTATGAAGAAGATCTCTGAGTATGAGAAATTACAAAAGACTGAATTTATCAAGAATAAAGAGGAGTACGAACAATTGATTAAATGGCTGGAGCTAGCCTTGACATTGAAAGACACTGGTACAAAACTGTTCAGTAGATTGATTGATGTATTAGGTAAACAATCCCTTGGTTTATCCGTCAAATTATTAAATCAACTCAACACAAATGACGAACAGTTAATGACAAAGAAGCTATCCAAGCTGAAGCTTTTGAATAACATATTGACACCAACATCAACGGTGAAGCGAGACATTACAGACGTTGACGACATCTCGAACGATCTGGAAAACTTGAAGAAGAAAACCAAGCTGAACAAGAAACTAGTCATCAAGATATTTGAGCCATATGAGAATTGGGAACCCAAGCCATTTGGCATAATCTAATATATACTCATAGTTTTTACTGACATTGTGAGAACTCTCACAAGTATGTCATTAAAAAAAGTGTAAAATAGTTCCAATCAGACATCCTAGGAAGGTCGTACAGCGGTCACTGGCATTACTAAAATTGGGTTCAATCGTAAGCTACCGAGGAAACTGCGAATGTTTATAGGTTTTTTCATCACTTTGGAACTTTCGAACATCTTGAAATTTTATTTAAAAAAGACATTGAAATATTCTTATTTCATCTTTAACACTTCAGTTAGTAATCCTCTTTTTTATATTGATGCTTTTGTGCAATTAAAAAAGACGTTGGGCTTTGTTATTTGAGAAATCAGTAATGTCAATACTGGCTAGTATAAGTCTATAAACCCAGAGTCTTAAAAGACTCCTTATCTGGTGAATAAACGAGGTAGAATCCCGAATCGTCATGGTCGAAGTCGGACTGGGAAAGAAGTAAAACAACATTTTCATCATTAAAAACAAAGAAAAGCCGCCAGTTCAAAAGCAAAATGATAAAACACTCACTTCTTAGCTTTTTTTTTTGGTTTAATTGAGGAAAAGAATGTAATAAAAAAAATTTTTGGGAAATTTTTAACTGTTTTTATACTAATAAAAAAAAAAAAATTTTCTAATTTAACCGGGTAACCAGATCCAATTTATTAGGGCTATTATTTAATATCTAAAAGGGCAGATTATATTATAAGAAGAGATTTTAGTTTGATGTTGTTAAGAATGAGAAGGTAGATGATGAAGTTTACATACGATTCACATCTGTCTCACAAAAAGCACAATTCTCACTCTTCGACGCTGCTTGTGGAGAAAATCACGAGAGATAAGGTTTTTAATTCTCTATATTATAACCAGTACTGTTATAATCTGAATGCAGCTACGACATTGGACATTGCCATTAAAAAATTGAACTGCATCGGAGGGTTTCATTTGAAAGGTAATCCATTCCCATTCATCTGTCTTCTGGTGAAACTTATACAGATCCTTCCAGACCGTGACATTATTGAGTTTTACATATCGCAACATCGGTTCAAATATCTTAAAGTTTTGGGGTTGTTATACCACAGAATTGTCTATAAGGATTACAAATACCTCCAGAAATTAGGGAATTCTCCAGATTATAGGAAACTGCGATATTTTGATGGTAATGGTTACGACCTGATACATATGGATGAGGTAATAGATCGATTGATCAACGATGAATTTTTTATAGGTCTAAAGCTAACATACATGGATAAATCATCATAAAGCTCTCTTCACTCTCTTTGTAGTCTCACCATCGTTCTCAGCTTTTCTTTTCTTGCCATTAGCACTCTTGTTATATCCGACACTTCTTGAGCTTTCCTTCAATAACAGGTCTAAATTCAACGAATCACCCAGTACGACGTTTCTGATGTTATTACCACGCACGTTGATGAAATCCACTGCCTGTGAGTCACGGTTCTTGATCGTCATCTTCACTTTCTTGAGAGATATGTTCATATTTGGTGATACTGATATTATCACGCCTTGAATTATTGTGCCGTTTTTCAATTCAATTGAGACAGTTTCATTAGTGAGTTTTGCTAGGAAACGTACGAGTTTCATGATTTTTTATGATTTATGTGTTTTTTTTTAATTTCTTATGGTTTTAAAATGCCTTTTTATGAATTTATTTCAAGTAGTTTTAATTTGATATAATTTATTTGTTTTAATTTGTTTTAATTTGTTTTAATTTGTTTTGCAAATTTTTAATTTTTTCTTATATTTGAATTTTGT
>JAJLXD010000058.1:6959-52579 GCA_030571115.1 Wickerhamomyces sp. yHMH617 | reverse complement strand
CCCCCTCCCATCATCCGAAAGATGTTTGGTTCTTGTAGTTATCCACTTCCCAAACCTCGACTCATCTGATTCTCTGATCACTGAAAAACCAGTAAGCAGTAGTATTTTCTCAGTCTGACCATTTCTCAAATTTCGAATCTCCATATCAGGGAACTTGAAGCTTGGAAGCTTGGGAAGTTGGAAAGCCTGGAGACCTTGGAGACCTTGGAGACCTTGTGAGCCCGTAAAAATTCTGCGGTCTTACAGTACCGAATCTGTACTAATTGCTAAGAAATCATTATCGCTAATTTAGTAATTCGAGAATCGAGACCCAACCCAATACATTTCCGGGGGACTAGGTGGAGCCAGTCACTAATAGACCCAATAACGAACTACTTTTGATACACTTTCCCTTATAAATCATTTTGGATTACTCCAATTCACTTCTTGTTCAAATAGGAACTTCCAGTAAGCTATGAGCTCTCACTACAAACTGTTGCCAGTGACACAGCTGCAACACACAAAGACACAGATCTTCAGCATCAAGTTCAACAGCGATTTCCAGCAAAACCTTGTCAAAGCATCACCTGCTCCAAAACTCAAGCTCATAGTACGAAACGGTGAACTGTCCATCCAGATCAATGGCCAACACACATACAAACTACAGCATCTTCCAGAATCATCCAAAATCGACATCTACAAGAAATTTTCAAGCTCTACATACAAGAATATCGGTTCTGTGGACTCGAAGCTTGTGACAACCTCGCCCGTTTCTTCCCCAAATATCCAACAGCAGCAAGTTGTATCCAATCCACAACCCGCTAAAAGACATGTGTCTCCGCCATCTACCGCTGTTACCAAACCAAAACAGAATGGACTGGTGAAAAAAATGATCAACTTGTTGGCCTACGGACCAGTAAACCCTAAAGATTTGGCTTCAAGGTTCAAGGTCTCCGAGGATGAAATCAACACAATCCTGCAAAATGTTGGTATGGTGTTTGATTTAGAGCATCAGAAGATCAAGAAATACCCAATAAATAGAAAGATCAATAATTCTACTAATCAGAAATACTATGTGTTGAACTATGCCTCTTATAAAGATTTGAATCTTTTTGAAAGAAAATTCACTGACGAAGAATTTAACATTTTAAAGAAAAATTGTTTAATAGCATTCGATCACCTGAACTATCCTTCAAATCACCCATCGAGAGAAGCACTCAACACACGATCACCAAGGTCTCCAACTGGCATACCGCAGGACTCCAAAAAGCAAGATGCATCCAGATCTAAAACTAGTGCCGTCAATGGGTTGAAGCTACCAAAAGGACCTAAGGCAACAGTACCCTCTAGTGATCGTAAAAAAGATATAAACAGCTCGTCCCATGATGTTGAACATCAATCGGTTGAAGTCAAGTCAAAACCTACAAAGAGTTTCGACACGAAAGTCAGTCATGATCGTGGGAAAGTATCGACTGAAGCTGATCCCGTTTCAAAGCCTGCAATTTCCAATGGCATGGCTAAAACCGTTGCAAGATCACACCCTTTGTCTGCTCCTCCTTCTGTGACCCCAGCCATATCCAATGGTAAGAAGAGGAAACATCAAGATAATGAAGACTACTTCAAAGATTTGGCACGTCGTTTTAAATACAAGTATAAAGAGTACGAAACTCTATACAAATCATTACTAATTGCTAAACAAAAAGATTCACAAGAAGTGAAGAAATTATACGAGCTTCATAAAAACTTGGAATCTTGGAAAAAACAATTGTGGAATAGTGTTGCTACAGAACAAAATTAGCACTCATTATTCTATTACCTCATCGCTACTCAAACTACTATTTTAATAATCTCATATGTTATCATATCATAATACTATTTCATTTTTGCATATCTAACATTATTGTACTACATCCTTTGTCCACCATTAAAGATTGTACTCATGTATTAATAACAAAAAATTAAGATGAAGTATAGAAAATCTATATTCTATGACCTGGAACTAATCCGAAAAGGACACTCAATGCAGCAGTGATAACCAACACTAGGAATAGCACCCATGAAGCTCTTCTCTTCAACAAATCTGCAACAAAAGGTTCTTTCAAATTATGCAGCCACAGCTTATTCTTCTTGCCTTTGTAAGGTGTATTCAACTCTTGGTTCTCAATATATCCCAAAAACACCATGATTGGATCTAATCTGAATAGAAAACTTAAAAGAAAATAACATCCAATGAAAAAGGGAATTATTATGACTGCTCTGATAGCCTTTGGTTTCACATCAACAAAGATTAGAGTATAACTGATCCATAATCCAGCAAAGAATCCAAACAATCCTATGATCAATCGGTAAATTGCAGATTTATTGCCAATGTTATGTAAAGCATTCTGTTGTAAAAAAAAAGGTAACGATTCTCTTTCCATTGCTGAGTATACATAATTTTTAGCATCTTCAAAGACTTCTGGATCATCACGACCTTGTATCTCAACATCATGGCGAATTTTACGGATTATTCTATCCGGTATGACTAACTTCTTTGATGAATTTTCTTGGAAATAGGTGTTTAGTATGTTTTTTGAAGATGATTTTAACGTCGAACGAGTAATATTGCCATGCTTAACGTTTGAAATGTATTTTTCTAGTTGTTCAGGTAAAATTCTTGTCGAGTTTCTTGGTGGTGGGTTCAATTTTTTGGCATTAGGATCATTATGAGTTTGAGGATCTAACTGAACCATTGACGACGAACGACGTTGTATGTCAGCTGCAAACACTTTTTTAGGTGAGCTTAAAGGTTCATAAGGGTCTTGGGAATAATAATTTTGAGGTTGCTGTACCGGATGTTGAGGTAGTGGTTGTTCTGGTTGGTCTGGTTGTTGTGCTGCTTCTTGGTCTTCTGTAGCGCTATTGAAAAAAGCACTTAATTTTTGATCAGCGATATTCAGATACTCATTCCCCTGTAAGAATGAGGACACTCTTTTATTATCTTTATCATCGAGAAAACCCTCGTTAAGTAAAGCTTCTAACAATAATGAGGAGCTGACAGACTCTCTAGCATTATGTATTAGATCATCCCCTGCTAGACTTGAGTTTTTTTGGTCCTCTAAAGAACTGAGTCTATATTTTTCATCAGAAATTGATCTATGCTTCTCACTCAATAGCAAACTTTCTCTCAGTCCTTTCACATAGTCTTTACAAAGTCTTAGATGAGTGACGACATCAATCCAGAAATCCAAGTAGTCTACAGCATTCTGATAATCTCTGATATAAATATAGAAACTCCAAAGATCCACTGGTGACTGAGTTCTTCTATTCAAAATTTCGTACAGCGTGGGAAGTCTGTTCAGCGGCTGATATAGATGCTCATTGGAAGAATTATAGTCATTTTGTTGCTGGATTAGGTTATCATATGATCTTTGGTATGCAGAATCTTTGAGGATTAGATTGTTGATATCCGAGTTGGGGAACAGGGTTTGCTTTGTTGATGGTTTTGTAGGAGACATCGATCGCTGTCGTTGTTAATTACCAACGCTGTTTGATAGTGTTGAGCTCAAACGTTCTTTTTACTCTAGTTCAAGTTTGGTATAGTAAAGAATTTAATATTTCGATTGAGAATTTGAAAAAATAGGTTGTTTACATTTATCCGAAAACAGAAGTCAAATTAGCTTCGCGAAATCTTGAGAAATATTTATTACTTGTTGACTAGTCGGTTCGAAACTGGGTAGGGGTAAACAATACCAATCAATATTCGAAGGGAGTAAAAATGTATACAGTTTTTCTAAAATTCACTGGTTAGGTTAAGGCGTTGACTGTTGGTTGACTGTTGAAAGATACTCCGGCATCCAGGCTGTTGAATTCAAAGTGTGGGTTCAAAAGTCAAAAACATATCCCCTCCACTCTTTACTCTCTAGTATCTAGATCACACTTACCAACCAGCAGTCACAGTCGCACACAAATCAACCAATCACACTTAAAGATTGCGGAATTCGCGGTCGAAATTGGAAATTGAAGCATTCGCGAAATACCACATGTGGGCCACCTAATCGTTAATAACTTACAGTCTAGAACTTTACAGTCTCTTTCTCATGCACTATTTTAACTTTTGTCAAGATTAGACTCTGATGGCCCCAAATCATAAACTTTACTCGAAAAGCGAAAAGCTTGAGCTTGTCAACTTGAAGCTATCTTTGCTTTCCATTATTTACTCTTCAATCTCCTCTCAACGTTTTATTCTATTATTTGTTGCCTCATTAGTGTAATTAATTAGTGGGCATCGCTTACTCATGTATTTTATTCTGTCTAACTTAAAGGAAACTTGGTTCTTCTCATGCATGTGAGTGTACAGTATCGGCCACTATTATTATCTTCAAAACAAAAATGAAAGCCATGAATTGTATAAAAACCAGTACATCTCCTACTGGCATCAGCAATGAAAGAGTGTTTATAAAACCCTACTTCTCTCTAATGTCTAAGTTCCTAGAAATGGATACCCAAGAACTTGTTGCTCCAATAGAAATAACAGATTATCTAGATAAATACATCATATTTCCCTCAAATTTGAATCAAAGATATAAAGTATTTAGAAGGTTCACCATAGCATTCTTTTTTTCCTCCTTCCTGCTGTTGTTATCCTTAGCCTATATCATATGCAATCTGATAAACCCTTTCTTTGTGCAAGACTTTTTAGTCCGATTAAGTCGATCTCATGCTGGTGTTAACTTTTATGGTGCTCATAAGCATGGCTATCTCAAGAAATTTACTCTAAATGATGAATATCTTAACAAAGATCGTGATATCTTACCAATTCACTCTCATAATGATTATTTAAGAAGACATCCACTGTTTGATGCCTTAAGGCTAGGAGTTAGCTCGGTTGAAGCTGATGTTTGGAATATTGTCAATCCATCGATAACTTCTTCTAAAGATTCGTTGTCTCCTTTCAACACAGATAACGAATATGAATATGACAACACGTTATATGTCGGACACCATAAAGTGTTCTTATCATCCTATAAAACATTGGAAAACATGTACATAACTCCCATAGAAGATTTATTAGACAGAGTAAATTCAAGAAATGTGATGAAAGAATCAACCCAGCAATTTGGCGTATTCAACAAAGATCCATTGAGGACTTTATACTTGATTATTGATATCAAAAATGACCCAGAGGTTGTGTATCAAAAGGTTCAGGAATCGTTGAAATCTTTACAATTGAAGAATTATATTACACTATATGACTCCAAGACAAATGAGTGGTCTTATGGACCTTTAACAATCATAATTAGTGGTAACGTTCCTTATTCGATGATCAAAGCCCAAGAATTGAGAAACTGTTTTGTTGATGCTCCTCTAGCACATTTTGTGAATGACTACAAAAACTCTACACTACAGGACAAATATACTCCAGAGATCAGTATTTTTGGATCAGCATCACTAGAGCAATTAACTGGATCTAAGAAAGCATTGTCCTTCGAGGATGGTTTAAGCGAAGAACAATTGGAAAAATTGAAGGAAGTTATAGATAACACTCACGCTAAAGGAATCAAAGCCAGAATCTGGGATACTCCAAACTGGCCTATTTTCTTACGGAACAAGGTGTGGTCCCAGTTATTAGAGCTGGGAGTAGACTCTCTGAACGTTGATGACTTGTTAGGGGCTGTTCAGTCCTTGTAAACTGTATAATGATTAATTGGCTAATGGCCTATATTTATATATAATGATTATGTAATATATCTAAATTGCTTATGTAATTTGGTAAGTGCCACAGTATCGTAAAACTTGAGCAAAATAAAAAAAAAAGAAATTTTTGGGAGAAAAGGGAAAAAATCACCAGAAACACAACCAAAAGATTCTCTAAAAAAAACACTTCAAAAACGCAACCTGAAATCTTCAAAATTCCCTGTGAAAACAATCATTTACTGAAGCCTTCAAGAAAAAATGCAAAGTCTTTTGGAAGATCCAGTTTTTTACAATTTACTTGTGAACAATAAAGAATCTCTGAGAAGTAATTCGAGTTCTTCATCTAATTCAAAACCTACCAATAATCTTAAACAACCAATAGATTATGACTTCAGTTTTTTGAAAAAACTATCATTTCCTGACGTTAAGCTGGAAGACAGTTCGGATACAGCAACTTCCTACCAAAGCTCAATCTTCTCCTCTAATGAATACCACAATAATCAGCAAAATCCCATCTTAGATGAGGCATATGTTGGATCCATTGACGACTTCTTCAACAAAGAAATGTCCTTACAAATAAATTCTGAGATCCAACAAGTTCGAGAATCATCTCCAAAGCAATTTCACAAATTTTATTCAAGCACTCCACCATCAAAGGTAATCAAGCCATCCTCACCTTCAACTTCTATCACACCAACATATCATAAATGTCCATTTTGCCTACGCCAATTCAAAAATAAATCATACCTAGCACGTCATTTGAAGAAACATGATACCGTCAAAGATTTCAA
Source organism: Wickerhamomyces sp. yHMH617 (assembly GCA_030571115.1). NCBI lineage: Eukaryota > Fungi > Ascomycota > Saccharomycetes > Phaffomycetales > Wickerhamomycetaceae > Wickerhamomyces > Wickerhamomyces sp. yHMH617. The sequence goes on along the minus strand of JAJLXD010000058.1, from coordinate 46,133 downwards.
ATGCCCTTTTTTCAATGAAACACATTCTAAATGTCATCATCTGAATGGGGAATTTTCAAGAAAAGATACCTATAAAGCTCACCTGAAGAGTATTCATTTCATTTACCCAGTTGGAGTATTCAAATGCGACAGAAATCTAAGCATTGGAAGATGTGCAGGATGTTTCAAAGAGTTCAAGAATAACAATGACTGGTTGAATGAGCATATCGAAAAAGAAGAATGTCCTGGTTTGGCAAAGTTTAAAACTCTTGAATGATAAAAACTATCATATCACTATTTATTATTATCGTTATTCCGTGGTTTGTTTTATTTTCTTTATATCAATTAATTTTAGAGGGTTTTGGTTTTGTTTTGGTTTATATATTTTTTTTTGATTCATTTAGTTCTTAATAGTCCTTTGAAAGAGGACTTTTGCTGGTATACTTACGTGTGGTGTGTGATCCCACAAAGGCACATGAAAAGTAAGTAAAAAAAAAGAGAGATATCAGGTCTCCTATTGCTTGTGTACATAAATATATTGATATAACGAAGGTATCGTTACAATAATGAAAAATTGAAATTGCAACTCATTATAAAAGACATGTAATTATGGAAACCTTGTAAAGAACTAAAACAGCATATAATCTAATGTACAACTAAACTCATAACAGATCCTTATTTCTTTTTACCAAAACGAACACTTTGGGTCTTCTTTCTTTTATTCATCTTATAATTATGGTGTCTGGCGTCTCTTTGACCCGATGTCGAGACTTTCTTTTGTTCACCATTACTATCACCATCAACTTCTATCTGTTCCTCAGCAGTGGCTTCTTTACCTTCACCGTCTTGAGCCTTCTTAGCTAGTTTTTCTTGTTTCTGTTTAATCAAACCCTCTTGTAATCTTGAGTTCAATCTGAGTGTTCTCTCGTCCACTACTTTTTGAAATTCTTTACCTCTCTTCACTGATTTGGCTTTAAGCTTAGATTTAGAACGCAATGATTTGGCCATGATGCAATAGTTTGTTATCAATCTTTAAATTGTTAAAGATCAAATCTCATCCTTAATACTTATATATTGAATTTGATGCCAAAGAAAATTTTAGATGACACAGAGATGAATGGCAGATCATTTAAGATTCTTTGACTGCCCTAATCTTGGAAATCAAAGTATCACGTGATATATATTACATCACATGACTTACGAAGACATTTATCACACCCGTACACCACATATTATTTTTATTGTGAGTCTGACTCTGCGCTTTGATCCTGATCACCGCGAAAAAGTGAGCCAATGTCCGGGTGACCTTTCCATTCCCACGCCCAAAATTTTGGGAGGCGCAACATCTTTTTTTTTTTTCACGGTGAAGCTCTCCAAACAAAAAAATTTAAAGAAATTGGTTTAACAACAACACTCTTTTAAAGATACCAGTTAAACACGAATCAAAAATGTAAGTGGCCACGAGTCGGGAGATATTTAACAGAGAATGGATATTGAAAAGAACGCGTTGATCAGATTCAAAAGAGACGTTCACTGCGTGGAAATACTATGAATTGTGTGATGTTTTTCAACTTGGAATGAATATGAAGATTATTGAATACCTCCAACAACGTACTGGATTTAATATCAGGCAAATGATCATACGTAAAATGCCTTTGTTGTTGTGATTCCCACGAGGACATTTTTTGTCAACCTATGACACTCCAAACGTGTGAAACAACGCAAGAACTCAGAAAGCACTCATACCATATCTAAATGTTCAATGTTACCCCCTTAATCATCTGGATTATACAAGTTACTAACAATATCAACCAGGGCTAACCTTCGTACTCAAAAAAGACTTGCCGCTTCTGTTGTTGGTGTCGGTAAAAGAAAAATTTGGTTAGATCCAAATGAAACTTCTGAATTGGCTCAAGCTAACACCCGTCAAGCTATCAGAAGATTATACAAAAACGGTACCATCGTTAAGAAACCAGTCCGTGTCCACTCCAGATCTAGAGCTAGAGCTTTAGCTGAATCCAAGAAAAACGGTCGTCACACCGGTTATGGTAAAAGAAAAGGTACCAAAGAAGCTCGTTTCCCATCCCAAGTTATCTGGATTAGAAGATTAAGAGTTTTGAGAAGATTATTGGCTAAATACAGAGATGCTGGTAAAATTGACAAACATTTATACCACGAATTGTACAAGTCAGCTAAAGGTAATGCTTTTAAACACAAACGTGCTTTAATCGAACACATCATTGCTAGAAAAGCTGAAGATGCTCGTGAAAGAGCCTTGGCTGCTGAAGCTGAAGCCAGAAGAGCCAAAAACAGATCTGCCAGAGAAAGAAGAGCTCAAAGAGTTGCTGAAAAGAGAGATGCTTTGTTTAAAGAAGACGCTTAATTTAGTAACTGAGAATGTATATCTATATAATCTTTTGAAAGTTGGAGACTAGTGTAGGGCTTTATATAGAGAACCTTTTATGGTAATATTAAAGCTTGATATAGAAGGAGAGTGATAAAAATGTTTCCCTTAATATCTAATATCTGATACAGATACAGATTCAGACACATAGGGTTGGTTCAACTACAAGCGGTTGACAAGAATTGAAAATATTCTTCTTAACAACTTCTACCTAAAATGATCATCAGAGCTTTTGTAATCACCAGAATACCTCATTACTAAATTCATGGGTAACTTTTAAAGGATTGTGATCAAATTGGATGAAACCAGGGTTTAAAGTCGTATTCCCACTAGAAGCATTATTAAAATTGCTATAAGTAGATGGTTGAAACCCTTGAAACTCATCAGTGTTGAACCCATCACTACTTATTGTAGAAGTGGTACTTGATGGAAGACTTAGTTGGGGAGCTGGAGATGATATTGGAAGATGCGTAGTTTGAATGTTCCAGAATGAAGAAGGCTCACTCTGAAATCGTCTTAAGTGGCTCATTGATTGAGATTGAGGATGATTATGCGTCATCATTGGATGGCCTTGAGGCTGTAAATGTGGAGTATGTTGTTGAGTCTGTTGTGATTGTGGTTGATGCTGTTGTGGTTGATGCTGATTGTTTTGTTGCTGATGTTCTGATGGTGGTGGTGAGTGACGTTGTTGTTCTTGATGAGGTGGGAGGTAGATAGGTAATGAGTAAGTTCTAAACGTTGGAGGCTGAGTGATAGGAATAATGTCGCTTTGTTCGAAATCCTCAAATTGTAATGTAGTATTTGCAGAACTGGCTGTTTCTTCCTCTTCTTCCTCACGTGCTACTTCTTCTTTTGCGCGCTCCGGTTCATGAGATGCAGGTGATGCACGATACTCATAATCAGCTTCTGACTGAGTTTCATCAGGACAAACTGGCTCTGACAATTTTGAAAGGAATTTTATCTCTGGTTTGGATGAGTTAGGCAAATAAAGTCTTCTTGACAATGTTTCATTGGATTCTTGGTCTCTCGTGAACTCCCATAACAAGATACCTCTAATATCATTTTTATCAAAGCCAGAAATTCTTTTCTTGTTGAAAATCACTTGTTTGATAGTGATCGCTTTAACTGCTATAGTCTTTTGATTCTCACATTTAACTTCATCCTCGCTGACGTTCTTTTCAAGACTGTTATAGAAAGCTATCCAGAAGTCTTTTGCAAAATTCAAATGTAATGTGTAGGTTCTTAGCGCAGAAGGACTCTCTAAACTTTTAGTTTCTTTAAGAATAACAGCATTATCATTTAGCTTGATTATTTCATTTCCAAATGAATAGATCATGGTGATACAACCAAACTCCTCATCACTAGGAATATTCTTGATATCAACTTGTAAAGTGGTTTCATGTTGACCATTCAAGCATTTAGCTGGATCAGGTAGTCTTAAATTAACCAAGTTATGGATAATTGGAATTTGATCTTCTTGGTTATTAGTCTCAAGAATATAATCACTCAAATTTGGGAATCTATTTTGAATCGAAGCGTTTGGTTTCAGTCTTAGAGCAGCTTCTGACTTATTAGAAGAAAGTTTTGTATAGGTATGAGTCTTTGTTCCATCAATAACATTCTTCATTTCAAATCTCTTCAATGTGAAAATAACATCGTTCATACCTTTGAAAACCTTCTTGACATTTTGTTTAGGAGATGACTTTCTTGAGCTTTTGGATCTTTTGAATGTTGGTGTAGATGGTTTTAACGAAGATGAACTTGAAGATCTAGAAAGATCGTTCCTTGGAGATGGACCAGCATTACCCAAGGATTTCTTGAATGATATCTCAGTAAAAACCTCGTCGAATTTTTTCACAGCTTCAGGATCAGAAGGACCATTGTTGATCAATTCAATCAGTTCTTCGTTCTTTTTGAGATTTTTAATGACTTGAATATGACTTGAAACTTGTTTTCTTGTTCTATTTTTACCAGTTTTTTGAATGATATAGTCTGAGATAAGTTCATTGCGACCACATGATTTACCGCTTATCTTAATCTTAGCTAGTCCGTTCTTAGGAATCATTCTAAGTGCTTCTTCGAATGCTTGTTCAACATCCTCGCACCAAATATTAGCTTCGGAATTGTCCGTCTTTCTCAAGCTTGGTGAACCAGTCAATTTGCTGTTTTCACTAACTTTTTCCTGGTTCAAAGTGTTTGGAGAAATCGTCCCGAGTATCGAGCGTATTGGCGTAGTCTTTTTGTGTAAAGCGGAGTCGTTTTCTTGTTCTTTGTATCTTCTTTTACGCGTCGAGGCTCTTGTAGCAGCACCTTGAACCTTGTAGACTTGTTCGCCATTCTGGTCTAGTGTGATGTCTACAATCATCGGCTTAGACTTGGAGCGCTTAGCGGAACTTGGGGGAGTAACCATGCTTTCAGAGATGGCTGATGACAGTAGTTGTTTTGGCATGACTGACATTATTCAGTTTGAGTGGAGTGTATATAAGTGAATGTGAATGAGAATGTGTGTGTATGATATGATGTAAGAGTAAAAGAGTGTATAAACAGTTAGTGTGTGGAAAGGATTGATGTTAGTATCAATGAAACCAGGCGGGTGGCCACGTTTAGCGAAAGGAGGATAAATGTTGTAATTTATATTCACTACCTTTTCTAAAGTCGATTGGCTATCAAAATCTTGTTATGACGTTTTGCACTACGAGGTTCTGGAATCGGAAAGCTTTGCAAAACTGGGAAAAAAAAAATGATAAAAACATAAACAAGCGAGAATAAGCACAAAGCTGCAGCCAAAAGCTGTCTGCAGAAGGCTCAAACTTTTCAAGCACAGACAGACTTTGTGATCATTTGATCGGCTCGCGTGAGTGATGAATCGTAAGTCGTGGACAATTCGTGGACAGCTCTTGGACTCGTGGGCGTGGTTAAAGTTAGGAAGAGCTGGGAAATACAACATTCTCGCTTTTCAGTAACAAAAGTTTGGAAGAATAGTGTGATAACCATCTAGTAAAAAATTTGGTAATGCATTTGCAGTTAAAATACCATGCTCATTGAAGCAGATAAAATGAGTTGAACTTTGTAGCCACTCTCAGTGCTTTGCCATAGCGTGAAACTGTATGATAATCTGTATCTCAAGGCTAAGTAGATCCTGATTTTCTCCATTTATGGGAACAGCTTTCTTGTGCTTCAATCATCAAGATTAAAGAGTTGTTAATTAGGTCGGCGCGGCCCGCTGGAAAGAACACAGGTGTGGTTAGCTGTGTGATGGACAGTTGGTGCTACTGCTGTTTAATACTTGTAAGTTAATATTAGCAACTGATCTTAGTATCTTAATAAGTTACATCAACGAGCAAATTACTTTGATTCAAATACTTCACCAAAAATAATCCAATACAGTTACAACTTACACTTATTAGCACCATATATTAGCGGAATTGTAAGGTTTGCTCTTGATGTTTGATTTGAAGTGTGAACTCACCCCGAGGCTCAGCTCTAAAATTTTGATGATTGGTGCTCAAAAGATATGGAGGGCGCTCAAATGATCGGAGTGGCCCTGGGCCTTGTGCATAAATCTGCAGGAAGATGTTACCCCTGTGTACCTGATATGTATATAAGTTTATAACGCAGCAAATGCTTTAATATATCACGGGATATGCGCAGGACAAAGTCCTACTCTTCTGTAAATAGTTTTTTTACACCAAACTTGGTTATTCGTTTCCAGAATAAGAAGATGATGTTGGTGCTAATGTAAATCAACATAATTTGCTAAACCCTTATACTCACCCCAATGTTATTGGGGCATGGATTAGATATGTATACCATAACAGCTAGCTGATTGCAAATACAAATTATTCATCGAGAGCTGAATACTGAGACGTACTGAAAACGACATCTCAAAAGACAAAAGTTATACCTCATACGATTTTTTTATCGATTATCTATTTTATTTTAGCGTGAGGTTATATGGTACTTAACTTACTTCTTTCGACTATCCTTCATGAGTCTATTCACTGCTTACATGTCCAATATTAGTGTCCACTAACCAGAACCAAAACAAAACGTCCTTAGAAATTCTTTCAGCTTTGCAGTACAGCTTGAGACGCCCAAATTTAAAAGAAACAGGTAAAACCGTTGTCGCTTACACACATGCCGGACCAATACTAATATCTCACAGATACAGAGATGTCTTAAAGGTTAAAACTTTCTAACTTCTAAGCTCCATAATACCCAACTTGCCTGGTAACTATTCATAATATAGCTGTATATATAACGTGAGAAAGTTCTTCCACCAAAAGTGGTCTGATATTCAATTGAGCACAAGAGCCTCTGACGATAACTCGTTGATGATAAGTAGCTAATCACATTTTAGACTTATTACTCATTGAGCTAGCTAACAATTGTAGACAGGCTCAGTCAATTCATGTGTGATAATTGATATCACATATGAGACCAGGATAAGGGTCAAACATTAGGTTACTCAATTTACGACGTTGCTTCGGCAATATTACTTCAATTACATTATAACTAAAAGTCAGGCTATCTAACCTCTTATGTAGGCAGCCCTACAATGTAGTAGTACATGTACCACTATCCATTCAACTGAAGCAACAACATTGAAGGCTTATCCAGCTCTATTGACCTATCAATATGGGAGGATAACAAAGCTATATCGAGGTGAATCTAAAAGGTTAAAATATAGATAAAACGTATACAAGGATAGTATAAAGTTTTAGCTCCTCTCAGGGATTCTGAAAATCACCAATTCTCCAATCATCCATTGAGAACAGGGCAGGGAGTGATCCTGAGACCACTGTGGCCTGTGGCCTATGGCCTATGTCCCAGGAATACACTTGCAAGGAGCCTCGCTAAAGCGGTAGGTGCTCGGTAAAAGTATAGTGGCGGATCCTAGCATCACAATTTTGTATTTATTACGGGTGCGATGGTCTTGAGAGTTGCACTCTTTAGTTTACCGGTCAATTAAGAAAAAACTCTAATTAGTTGAGAGGCTGAACGATCTTTATCAGAGGATATTATAGTGTATGGGGATTCCATACCTCTAACTACTTCTTATTTGTAAGTTATTAATTAATCCATCTATTACAGTTGGCAATTGGCAATTGGCAATTGGCAACTATGTAATATTAACATTTATCACTCCTCTAAATACCTATAACATTTTCCATTGCTGTAAATTCCTGGATATAGCTACACATCCGGCGATGAACAACCAGCTGTCTGGTACTTGGTTGTCTGCCGCCTTTCGTTTAGTCAGATCAGTTTGTACTGCCGTTGACTTGAGATTTGTAGTCATAATAATTAGCTGATCAGGATTCCCTCTCTTTAACCTGTGATGTCCTGTGAGTTAAGACCTTTGTCTTTATATTCAAAAGTGCATGTCCCCAAATGATGAGTATATTGGTTATACGCGCAATATTAATATTGTAGTAATTGTTGCATGGAGTACTACTTGAGTAAGTTATACAGATATTATTATGGCCCATGAGGAAGTAAACGTTAGTATAGGAAACAGAACATGCATTAACATATGCTCATTCGTTGAAGCTCAATACTCGTTTCAGTTTCGTTAGAGCTTGTTGTGAACTCATCTTATATCACAAGATTGCGACCTACTTACTTAGGCAAGTACGGCTTTCAACCCGTTCTTCATGAAAACACCTTTGAACAGAATGCTGGAGCTTATAGATGCACAATTTTACCAAATGAGTCAATAACCAGCGTTAAGCACGGCCAAATCAATTGCAACTTGCAAATGTAGATTGTACTAGTGTACTAGTGACAAGTTACTATGACAGTGGACTGTGAGTAGTGAGTAGTGACGAGCAATCAATATAAGTCTGCTTTACTCCTTTGCATAGCTACCCGCTCATCAATAAGACACTTCTGTCCAGATATAGTTTAAAAATGGCTGGAAATAGTTATGAGCTTGTCACATTGTGAGACGCAGTATGATCGAGTTGCATCAAAATCTTATACTTGTACATGTACTTCTACTCTAGCTTTCACAATTCAGTTTTTCATTTTTCGACTCTTTGTATTTGATACGCGAGTTAGATTAATGCGTCCGTATGCATGACCGTTAAGAATCGGATTTTATGCAGGTTAATTTATGCGGATCTTTAATTAATTTAGCCAATGAATGCCCTTTGGTGATTGATTAATGTCGACTGTCAATTGGTGATAACTGATAACTGATAACTGATAGCTCCAACTCACAGCAAACTGGTCAATTGGCTTAAAGGGCTTAGCAAACTGACTACCCACCACCAGAATTCCTGGTTTTTAAATTAAAACGTTTTTTGTATAATTCAACACAAGTTTATGTGTGGTGCATGGTGTCGTACCCTCGACTCGCCGGCTGGTTAGTGGTACTGAGTTCTACTGACGTCTTCAAGATCATGTTTCTCTGGACTTTAGTTATTAAGTCAGTAGATGAGTGAGAGTATGTTATTATAATACCCTAAACTACAATGGGAGAGTTATGTCAGTAATCACTAATAACCAAATATCATGTGCTAAATAATATTAGTGTATATGTATTTAGGTATTGAAGCACCAGTTACAACTTTACAAGTAAGTAGACCAACCGTTTTAAAAAAGCATGCAATTTCAAATTACATGACGCACCAAGCATGTGGGATCTCTGTCCGTCAAATTGAAGGTGTACTTTCAAAGGAGCTGTATAGTAGACGTATACTGTAAGTGTGTACTTAAAGCAACCACCGTCTAAAGCTCTGAGCTAAATCTGATATTCGACAGCCAGCATTGTGAATGCAAGTTCATTGGCTTTAGTCGAGATTGAGACCGGTCAATGTTGGCAACGATAGTACGAACTACCAGAATAATAAGCTATTGGGAATAAATTACTAATTATTAATTTACTAGACTTGGATCAAGAGATTTACAAAACTAGGCAAGTTGTGGATTCTGGAAGCTTTTAATGCTTAATGCTAATTAGAGTTTCAAGGAATACTCGCTTATAATTTTCTGTCGATTGAGCTTGAATATATTACCTGACGTCTTTTAAGTTATAACCGATACTATCCCAAAAGCTGTTTAAACAACTTCATGTACAGCCTGAAGAATATATTCATAAGTTATAACTACAGTCGTATATAGCTAGGGCTGGGCAGGCTTAGATGATTAACCAGAAGACCACAAACCAAAAGTGGCATCGTAATTTTCTCAGTTGGTAATTTGGTATTGAGTGGGTTGTTATGGAAAACTTATACCACATGGGTCATCGATGCAGTATGGGTGCAGGCGCAGCTATTAGTAACTGGAAAAAAGCACAAGATTGACTGACATACAGACAAATCGATTAGCAGTTAACACCACCCTTATATCCCAATATATATATGACCGCACTTCCTTTGGTCTCCCAACTTATCATACGACTATCATTTTTTCCCATTATTTTTCGATTACCCAAAGTTGATTGTCTCGTCATTGAGAATCATCAGCTTCGAGTCTTGATAGATCCACTTATAGCTGTGTAAATGTATAGATTAGCAACTTGTTTTATTGATATATGGATATCTTGCTCCCATCCCTTGTAGCACCCTCCGTTATCATCACTACTGCACTCATTACCAAGTCCGCAGTGCATTTACTAATTATTGATAATCGCGAGCCTAATATTGTCCAGCATCTTGCGTTGACATGAAACTAAGGCGCACGCACTCTTCCATTTTTAGGGAAATATAAGCTGCCTAAAGAGGAAGCTCTCTTGTACAAAGAAAGAACGTCAATTTTCTTATTGGTGAAGGTATGCCCGACAGCTACTTTAATCACAACTCACATACTCACTAGCTAGTCAGTAGTAGTACTCAGTACTAAAGTTACCCAAACCAGTTGTTTACCTTTTAGCGAGAACCCAGCTACAGAGTCCCGAATTTCCGAGTATTGCCCATTGACTAGTACGTAGTATGTGCTGTGCTGCGCTGTAGTTGCTAGTAGCAGGCTAATAGCTACACCTACACCGATAATCGAGTTAAAATATTAATGTACTCTTTGGCTTTGACTTGTTTGCTCATTTATAATTCATCACTTAATCACGTACTACTCATGTTAAAGCCAGGATTTGTAGGTCATCCCCTCATCCTATGAACTCGTATTGATGTACATCCCGCAAGAAGCAGGATCCAAGAAAACGTTGATCAAGCACGGAAATTTGTGCTATCTAACCAGTGATCGCAGAGTCGCAGAGCTTCTTGAAAAGACTTTCAAGTTGCAGACGAAAACAAAAAAACACCATGCCGTTTGAGGATAGTGAATTATGGTGAATTGCGATAGACAAGACGATAGTTAAGACTTATATCCCTAGTTTGCCGGTGATCCACACTGCCCCTACAACGATAGTCAATATGCTCTAAATATACTGTAAAGCGGTTTATAACCCCTGATGACCATCAGGGATATCAGTGAAAACCAGAAAGTTGGAACAGCAGTCAGAATCAAGTGAAAGGTTTCCAGCTGTTAATGGCCTTGCCCAGCTGTATCTATCATAATAACCACGATCCTTGTCTATTATCTAGTATTTTGTATCTACCTACTAAACTGACTATCTTCACCCACATGCTATATATAGTCTCTCTGTATCCTGTGCTAAATGTCAACTTGTGCATGTACCACGGCCTATGTAGTATGTTGTACATGCTGATGCTACTAACCGCTCACAGTCACACTCACTACCTAGGCTTACCAGTAGGCAATAGTAGTACCACTCACTGATAACTGCAGCCTGTCTATTTCTATGGCTTGGAATCTGTTTTTAGTATACTTACAGCTGAATCCTGTCTGTTAGTGTTGCGCCAATGTTGAATGTTGCCTGTTCTCATTAGCTGAGACCTCATAGGCGCCTACAGCCTATTTACCAGCTCGCCTATCCTCTGTGCTCACTGTACTGTGTACCTGCACCAGCATCTTAAAAGAGATATTATTTATATAGGCTAATACTCTATACTGTATAGCTGGCTTCCAGATTCGTCTTTTAAACTGAATAGTTAGTGGACTATCTGACTTTCCAGTTGCCAATATTCAGTTCCTGATTGAAGCTGCTTCACAGCTTATAACGCCTTGAGTTACCCATTTCTCCTATCAGATGATCTGCAGACCCAAATTAAACAATTTGATCATGTTATAATTTACCAAGATATTAACTACAATCATTTAGCTCTTGTTTGAATGCATATAAAGTGACATCTATTTTTCAATTCAAGTTTCATCGTCTGAGTTCAGATATTGAGCATAGTCATCGGCAGAAGCAAAAACAGGTAATTCTTTGAACTTAGCCTTCTTTGATTTCTTGCTGGATTTCTTCTCGGATTCTTCATTTGGCAGGGAACGTTTCTTTGATGTGTTATCTTCAATTTCATCATCACTGTCCAGCTCATCTTCAGTATCCCCTTTGAATAATTCAGCTTCCTCATCCTCACTTTCGGAGAACTCTTGAACATCACCATCTTCATCTTCGCGATCTTCGCCTTCTGATAAATCAGTATCTACTTCTTCGTCTACTTCTTCGTCTACTTCTTCGTCTTCATCCTCGTCCTCAGAAAGACCAATAGTCTGTAATTCAATTTCCGACCCTTCGTCAGATTCATCTGCATTTTCAGCGATTTCCGTAGTAACATTTGATGGAGCTGATTCTTCTTCTTCGTCCTCATCGCTGAAGTCATCTGCATCAAAATCACTGAAATCATCCAGATCAGAACCTAAATCACCATCCATTTCAGGATGAGATTTAACAATAGCATCCCAAACTTCGTCTTCATCTAAGCTTTCATCATCAAAGTCTTCATCTTTAGGTTCAACGAACTCAGATGGTTCTTTTTCCTTAGAAGTGAAGTATTGGTGGAAAAACTTCTCATCTGGTCTAATTTCTTCAACTCTTTTTTCTAACCAGTTCTCAGTATTTGCTGGTAACTCCCCAGTGTTATTTTTATTGGAGGATTTAACCAGTAGCGAACCAGTATGGGCACCACCAAGAGGTTGCATGATCGATGAACCTTTAGTAACAGATTTTTGTTTAGCATTACGATAGACAAACCTATCCAAAAAATGGCTCAAAGTGAACAAAGATAACTCAGGTTTTTGTTGTTTCTTCTGATTTAAGAAGCTTTCAGCATATAACTGAACTGTTGGATGGTAATGGTTTAAAAATTCGTTAATTTCCCAGATTGAGGAATGGTTGGCGTTAGCAAATCTTGGATCACGCTTACGGCCATCATATTCGGGCTGTAGCTTAGCTTTATCAGTTTGAGCTTTATCTTCATCATCTGATTTGACATCTTTAAAGTTCTCCTCTTCATCATCTTCATCAGCGATATATTTATAATCAATTGGTGTATTTATGGCAAGATTTCTGATTTGTGGAACGGCTTTCTCCAACTCAATCAATAAATAAAACATACCAGCAACAGGGCCAACATTTAACCAATTGTAACATATTTGAATAATTCTTTTGACAAATGCTAAAACTCTAGGAATGTTGGAATCTTCTTTCAAAGCTTTATAAAGCAAGTTCAAGTAAATACCTTGTTTCGATGAAGTGACCAATCTTGAATCAAACAGACTTTCATATAAAGTTCTGTAAAATCTATCACTATTAACTTTTTGTGATTGGATGATCTGAAAGATGAAAACCAAAGCTTGAACCGAAGTGTTGAAATTACTTGAGTGTGTGATCTTGTACAATGTCTCAAGATGTTTTGAAAACACGTCATTGGACAAGTTTGAAAACGGGAAAGAACGATTCAAACCTGTCAAAAGAGCAGAAAACAGTTTGGAGTTTTTTTCTTCAACAACTTCTTCTTCAGTTTTATCATTTTTGACAGATTTACCACCTTTCTTACCTTTTTTGAAATTCTTCTTTCTATTCTTGTAGTTGTTGTCTTTGTTGTCTTCATTCTTTGGAGTATCAACATTTGAACTATCTGATTCAATCAAATATTTCTCAAAAAGGGCGAAGTAGGTCTTGACCAACTCATTGGCTATGTCTTCTTCACGTCTGGTCAAAATGGTTTGGTTTAATGTTAGAATAGCGTAGTAATTGGTGTGGTAATCAGTATTTTTCTTGAAAGCAGCATCAATAACAGCATCAATGACAATTTTTTTCATGTTTGGATGTGCCTGCTCTAATTGTAGAATTTGGTACGAAGTTTTAGCACTAACTTTGTTATCAATATCACCGATTTTATTAACACCTAGTCTCAACAAGTTCACTTCTTGCTCTGGCTTGGACTTCAATAGATCAAAAATGTGAGAAACAACAGTCATTCTAACGTGAATGATTGGATCATGACAAAGTTTTTCTAAAATTTGAATGACTTTGAAATATAGATTTTTTAAGAAGTCCTCAAAATAGAACAGCCCCAAGTGTTTCTTTGATAGGGTCAAACTTAGTGGTTGATTCTTAAAATATCTCAATTTTCTATCAGGCAAGAGGCCATTAACGAATAAATCCTTCAATGCATTGATGGATTGTAAAGCAGAATTTCTGGACTTTTTCCCAGTAAAGTTCAATATCATATCGAGCGATTTGACATTATGCACAGGAGCTTCTTGAATCAGTAAAGTCAAAGCCGAAATCTTATCACTTAGTGTACCATCTGACAAAACTTGAGACAAGAACTTCCTTTGAGAGGAAGTTTTAGAAAACTCATCATAATATGTTTTGTTGTCAGCTTCTAAAGCTTCTTTCCCTCTTTGATACAGTTTCTCAATTTGATCCTGAGTCAGTGTCACAGATTCTGATGAGAGTTCAATTGGAACGTTGTACCAATCTATTTGTGGAGGAATAATCAATTTGGCGGTATTAATAACGGTCGTAGGATCAACTCTTTGATGTGTGATTTCCGCTTTAGCTGGAACATTTGGCTTTGGCTCTTCTTCATCTTTATCATCATCATCTTCATCTTCATCCTCGTCATCTTCACTATCATCTTCTTCATCAACCTCCACCTCTAGTTCCTCTTCTACAGTTTCTTCATTATGATCTTCATGACTTAGTTCATCTTCCTCCTGGCTTTCATCATCATCATCATTTTCATCGATACCCTCTTCTTCTTCAACTAAAGCGTCATCAACAATGACTGGTTGGTTGTTCTCTAATCCAATACTCTTCATAAAGCTATTCAAATCATCGCCCAAATTCTGTTCAGTGGTTCCCTCATCATCAAACTCTTGTTCACTAGCCTCTCCATCATCGATACCCTCCAATAGTTTGAGATCTTCTTCTGTAGCTCCAAGCTCCAAAGCTTCACGACGAATAGCTTCTTCTAGCTCAGCATTCCGTGGCTTCTGAGAATCCTTATTACTGGAAGATGAGCTGACTTCATTAGCTTTAGCTTTATTATCCCTTTTCTTCTCCTTCTTGTTATTCTTGGACTTGTTTTTTCCAGAGTCTAGCTTATTGGCAACTTTGTCTTTGAGACCAGCAAGGTTCAACTTCAGTCCATCCATGTCAACCTTTGCTCCAAATAACTTATGCTTTTACTATGATTTTTTTTTACCTTTGTTCAACTAATTAAAAAAAAAAAAAATTTTTAGAGCTCATCGCATTTCGCGAATTGGGAATTTATTTAATTTTCGCGGAAATTTCATAATCTTTTTTTAAGTTGAAAACTTTTTAACAAAAAAATCAAAGAAAAGAATAAAAAATTTGTAATGAAAAGTGATTTCTTAATCAATGTCTGAACTTTTATAAAATATTAGGAATTTTATGTTACACCATCTCCTTGGAAATTTCTTGGAAATTCCTTGGAAATTCCTTGGAGTGTACCTGTTATTCATATTATTCCTTACCCATATTTTTGACTGATTATTGAGAATTTTGATCTTGAATATTTGATGGTATATATTAACGTAAATTTACCCCGACTATATACAATATTATTACACGGTTGCAAAAGGATCCAATTGATAACTCACATCTGACAGATCTTGAAACACATCTTGTTTCATAGACATATGTAGCTAAATATTACTTACAATAACAATCATTAAACCATAATGCAAGCCCTTTATTAACTATATCATTTTCACATGAACAGATATCTATAACTCCCACTCACATTCATACTAGTGATACATTAGAAGATGAATGCGGGATTGGAAGCATCAATTTATGAAACTAAATGGCATATTTCTTTGTCCATTCTTTAGCATTCTTCTGGTAAAGTTCGGGATTGGTTTTGTAAATATGAGCAATTTCAGGCACTAGAGGATCATCAGGATTTGCATCTGTTAATAGAGAACAGATGGATAGTAGAACCTTGGAAATAGTTAATGCTGGGGACCATTGATCTTTCAAAATATCTAGACAAATATTACCATTAGAATTGATATTCGGATGGTAGATTTTGGTTGTAAATTGAATTTTTGGTGGTTTGAATGGATAGTCTGTTGGGAAGTGGATGGACAAGAAAAAGACACCACCGGCGTATGGAGAGTCTGATGGGCCCATTATAGATGCTTGCCAATGGTACATATCGTCACCAACTGGACCAGCTGAACATGAAGATGGGGGATCTCTGTTTAATAAAGTTAGTATTCAGAATAATAAAAAGATTTAAATTGATCACCCTTCGTGTGCCTTTTACCTTAGTCAAAGTAGACATATTTAGTGAAATCATTAATGAGTAATTTTCAAGTTTCAAGTTCAAGAGATCTTCAAAATCCACAAACTCGAATTCAGATGTTCAAACCTAGTTGAAGTACGCTGATATTAACCAAACCATAGGAACGGAAATCCGGACCTCAAAAAGATCAATATTCTGGGAACCGTCAACCTTTAAACCAAAGTGGCGCAGATGAATCAAAAAAAAAAGTATCCAAAATTGACTTAGGGGCAAACTAAGAAAGCAAAAAGTTACCATAAAATAAATCATAAAAAAAAAAAAGAACTTACCTTCCCAGATCATTAAGCTCTTTACCGATTCTTTTCAGTGAGGACATGGTGATTTTATTCTGTTCTGAAAGTTGAAAATTCCTTGAAATTTACTTTGTTTTTGTTTGATTTGTTGATAACATTTTTTTCTTGTGGCAATTTTTTTTCACTTGTTCGTCGACGAACTTTTTTTTTATAAATCGCTAAAAACGGAAATTATTAAGCACGTGATTGCTTGCAAGTGATCTGTCACATGATAATAGACTGAAATGCCTTTCTTCACAAAATGAACTGGTATTTCTTGTGAACTTATAGACGCTGATAACATTCTATACAACTTAACAAGTGATTCAATTACCCTTGAGCACTACATGATACTTTGATAGGGATTAATACGGGACCGTTCAATTAATTTTCGTATTTTGTTCTTATATTATTATTATTATTATTATTATTATTACTATTATGAGTCCCAATTTACGCCAATATCAATTTTTGGACTAATCAAGTAAGCGCAACTTCATGCATAATATGCAGATTATGATTTGATATTCGAAGAAAAACTGGCAATATCTGGGTTAAAATCTTAAAATAAATGTTGGGAAATGCATGTTGGGCAGGAGTTAAGTGACAGATTCGCAAAACGTCTTCATTGGGTAATATTTGGGCATGTGATCAAGGATACTTTTGCGAAACACATAGTTTGTCATTACCAGATATGGAAATCAAAAAAGGCCCAGCAAAAAACTTTAGCTTGTGTCAAAAATACTAAAAAAAATAAAATAAAAAAAACTAAAAAAGCTGGGAAAAATTCAATAAATCAACCAAGAAAACACTCAAATCTTAGTTGAAATTGAGTTCATATTTTATCATCAACATTAAACTCGATTTGGAGATTTATTCTAAACACCTTTGCTAACTTTTCTATTTGATATTTTTTTTTCCGGTTAAATTAAAAATCTTCTGGAAACAAAAATTTAGTGCTTTTATTTGATTTTCTAGAATCATTAGAATTATCCTATTAAAAATCAGTGTTTCTTCAAAACAAGTTTTTATTCATTTCCCTTTGTGTGTTCAAACCAGCCATGAGTGAGTCTATGCTCTATTCCTTTGATGATACCGATGCTTTGCTGGCCTCCCTTTCAAACCCTTCAACTCACACAGTATCGCCGTCAGATATTGAGGGAACATCTTCAAGTGGTAAAACATCCTCTTTTGGAGTCTCTCCTGAAGAAACATTTTTCAATGATGATGCTTGGGCAAAATTTGACAGCGGTCTTTCCGGGCTTACAACTGACCAGTTTGCCGGTTTTGATATTGATGATAGTACCTTATCTAAAACTACTGAGATAGAACAACAGAAGAAACTATATTTTTCTCCTGAGTCAAACGAGGAGAGATCAGTTAAAAGAGAGGATTCTGACACTGATAATCTCATCAAGGGATTTGATTCCGATGATGATGAGGATGGAGATGAAGAACTAGCGGCACTGATGAAAAAAGAGTTTTCAGTCTCATCCACAGGATCTTCATCCAAGGGCAAAGTTATTAAACCGAAGAAGGATAGATCCAGTCATAATATCATCGAGAAAAAATATAGAACAAACATCAACACCAAGATAAATGCGTTGAGAGATTCTGTTCCTACTCTAAGGGCTGCATCCGGTGATCCTAGAACGTCGATGAATGACCTGGAAGGATTATTACCTCCGTCGAAGGTCAACAAAGCTAGTATTCTTACTAAAGCCACAGAATACATTAGACATCTTGAAAGTAAGAACTCGACATTAGCATCTGAGAATCAACATTTGAGAGAAATAATCGAAAGACTTTCACCTCAGCAGCAGCAGATATACCCTCAATTTTCAATCAACCAATCTCAACAACAAGCCCCGCCCTCTCATTCGTTTGCACAACCTCGACAATTCCAACCAGCCACTGACATCAGTGGGCAGCCACTTAATATAGTGTCTCAGCAACCACCTCAACAATATCAAATGGGTCTTCCGGGTAAGGTATTGATGGGAGGACTTACAACCCTAGTGGGAACCAATTTATTTAATGGAGGAAATAATGATTATAACTATCGTGGGCTAAGTGCCTTCCCAATTTTGTCAACACCGCAGTTCCATTATTTT
The DNA here is from genome assembly GCA_030571115.1 of Wickerhamomyces sp. yHMH617. Classification (NCBI taxonomy): domain Eukaryota; kingdom Fungi; phylum Ascomycota; class Saccharomycetes; order Phaffomycetales; family Wickerhamomycetaceae; genus Wickerhamomyces; species Wickerhamomyces sp. yHMH617. The sequence continues at coordinate 27,712 of JAJLXD010000058.1, read as the reverse complement.
GCAGTTGTCTTCAAAGTACTATTCTTGGCGGCTTCTATCATATATATCTTCTTCCCAGGTGTCATCCAAAAGTCTAATAATGAAGGAAACGGTAAACAGCAAAACTCTTTTCCTGCTTTTAGTGCTCTTGACCAATGGTATAAACTAATCAAAGAGATTGTTTTCATACATGTGGGAGATGAGAAGAAGAGAAACGCATCGAATTTGGAAATCACCAATTTTATCAATGAAGGAGTTCTCAGTCAGCATGACGGCAGAACATTCTGCAGGTTAACTTACATTTTACTAAAGCTTCATGTTTACAACCCAACTTTTGAAGTTTCTTTTGGGAAGATTGTGATCTCTAAATTATTATTATCGTACTCTGATTTGTGCTCAAGTTTTAACATTTTAAACAAAATAATCAATCAAAGTTTAAATGAAATAGCAAACCAAAAAGTATCAGATACGAATTTGAGATATCTTTACAAGGAGTTCAAACAATCAGCAAATCTCACCAACGAGACTTTCAAGAGACTTTTGAATATATCCATGGGGCTTCCATTAAACCATCGTTGTGAAAAGGGTATCAACGATAAAGGTTATGAGTTGATCTTACGTGATGAGAGTGTTTTGCATGACTATAAACTATTAATTTCAAGTATTAGAGCTAACGAAGTTTTTCGTGAAGTTTTATTGGAGTATATCAGCTTGACATTTAAGGATTCACAGCATCTGGATGATGATGAGATGAAGGAAATGAAAAAAGAATTGTGGAATAAGTTGAGTCTCTCTGAAAATTTGGCACCAAAAAGATCAATTGTCGATATCAGAATCAAATTGCTCAAATCGATTTTGAATGAGAAATATTTGGATACCACATTGAGATTAATAAATGAGGGATCTAAGGGTATTAACGGCAATAGCGATTCCAACAAGGAAAAAATTGGCACTTCAACTTCAAACTATACTAAGGAGTCCAAAGAAACTGAAGATATATCTAAAGTAAGCGATGGGACTGTTTTGGAGTATAAGTCAGAACCACAAGTTAATATTACTGAAGTTGAAGAGTCAAAAGAAGAAATTGAGGGAGAAGATGAATTTGAAGGAGATAGTGATGATGATGATAGCACTGAAGAAGAGACTGATGACGATAACATCAATGGAAATGAAGTGGATGGTGATAAAGTCAAGCCACTGCCTAAGACTAGTTCCATGAAATCTGACTCAAGGTTTCCAAGGGTATTATCTCAAGACTTGTTCAACGCATTAGTTTCTGCTACAATTTTGAAATACTCTCGCTCAAACCATAGATTGGAAACTTCAAAGTTATTGAGGTACATTCAGTTCAACAGAGATGAGATTTCTATATTATCATTTATTTCCATGTTTAAACTTGTTCAGAAATTTCCAAAGAATTGGATGTTTTATTCAGATGATTCAGAAGCGGATGCTAAATCTATGAAGAATTCTCAATTTGATGGAGACTTCGAAATCATAGAAAACATACTTGCGAATTTAAGATTATGGGTGGGTGATTCAAAAAACTTGAATTTCCATGATTACGAGGATGATGGGTTGCAAATCAGAAGGGAGATTAGTGATAAGTTGGTTGACGTTGTGAAGAAGTTTGGATATGATTATTAGAATTTGATTGTTATTATTTTTACAAGAGTTTTCAGTATTGTTTGTTGTTATTGTTGCGTTGGTTTATTTTTACTTCGTGTGATTCACTCATTTTACTTCAGTTTTTTACGGTTAAAGAGAACTTCGGTTGTTTAGTATCATTTTATAGTTTATTAGGATTTTGATCATTCATAATTCATCATGTATTAGTTGAGTTCGAATCTCATCTTGCTCTTTGAGTGAGCTATCTTCAAAGGCCTTCAAAACCTGTTGTGGGTTTGCTTCCTCGATACTCTCCTTTATGATCTGTTTCACTTTCTCTGCCTCTGGAGAGTTTGGTACATGGTTCAATTTAATATTCTGATTGATCAGAGAGGATGTCTTTTCGGCCCTTACACTAATAGCTGTTCCATCTCCTTGCCTCAATTGCTCAACAGTAAGCGTTGATAAATACTGGCCATTCTTATCATAAATATAAGCCTCCAGTTCAAACTCAGCGGTGTAGAATTTAGATGGATCATCAACAAATTTACCTCCTTTGAAACTGCTGAAAAAATTCTCACCTAGCCTTTGGCTAATATTTTCTGTGCCCAATGTATCTATTATTATAAACAGCTTTCCACTTGAGTTTTTTGGATGCCCAACATGTAAGCCTCTACCTATTCGTTCCAAATTATAGTCGACAATGTTGATCTTTTCAGGATGAACTGATAAGGTTTGATTTACATCCTCCAAATCAATGATTTTTTGGCACGTAACGTAGTGTAAGTGTCTATGGTGCTGTTTGAATAGATCTATTTGGCAGAGTTGAGGGACATGTATCTGTGCCACATAGCCACAAGTTTTATACTCGTGGACCCATTTCATCGTATATTCATTTTCTTTATCTGCAGATGCTGGATTACAAGCATATTGCAACACGGTGGTTCTTTTCTCGCCCGTAAGATCACATACCGTCCCATCGGTTAATGAGTGAGACAATACATAAGTTTCAGCATCTTTGGTGAGCTTCAAAGGAGGATCAGTCTTTGGATTAGTATACCTACCTAAAGTATAGTTCATTACCGAATATGATTGTGTCAGTTCCTTCTTATGACAATATTTGTACTGCCAAAACCCATGCCAGTAGCTGAAACACATGTTTGTGAGGGCGTGTGATATCGAGGCAGAAAGCTGTGTTAGTGCCTCTGTATTATTAACATTATCAATCATTGATTGAAGCTGTACTTGCTCTTCGTCAGACTCCAATCCAACTTTTGGGAAAGCACATAGGTAATCAGACACCAACTCATAAGAAAAGTTCTGTGGTGGGTTACTAAACAAAGCATCAGCCTCTTTTCTGGAAAAGGTGTTATTTGTTATGTATTTTATATCATACTTCATATATTAGTACTTAACATCGCTGTACAATTAGTAGTCAGGACTCACTTTTGGAAAAGAAAATATATCAGAATGCACGGAGAATTGTGCTGAAGCCAACTGTGTTACACAAATTGATGCCAGAAGAACACAAAACTTCATTCTATTAGCAATTGAAACAATCACTTTGCTGGCTTTTTGATCAGTGGAAAGATTTGTCATTGGAAAAAAAAAAAATCAAATCAATTAAACACCAACAAAGACTGAAACCATTTTGGCGCAGAAAAACAAGATGAAGCAGATGCAAAACGTTCTTTATTTGGTATTTCTGATTACCGCTGTTGTTTGCACGGCTCCAGTACAGCTTCTTGCGCGCTCTTTGACCGCAGATAGGTCCTTTAAGCTGGGGATTCTGACTTACAACGAGACATTAGGTAAAGCAGAAGTTGTTGATCTTGCACAGAACTTGCCTGAGGGTGAAGAAGAGTACTGTTTTGGCTCCGATGCCAATGGTGCATTCCAGTGCCATTCGCTGCAGAGATTGAGCCATCCCTTGAGCTACGAGTTGGTGCTGAGCACGAAAGCGAAGACCGGTGAGCTGGTCTCCATGTCTTTCAAGAAAAGCTCTAAGCAAGGCATTAATCCAGTGATAAGGGTTGAAACAACGGGAGCAAAACCAACGCTCAGAGAGCCAAAGATTGAAAAGAAGAAGACAACAGTCGCTGCTACAGAGGAAGAAGAGGAAGTGCCACAATCGTTCCTACAAAAATATTGGATGTTCATTGTTCCTGTCGCTATTCTCTTCATGACATCTGCTGGTGGACAGCAATAAATATGCAGAGGCTTTTTGTGCCAAAATACAAACTTAACCATAACGTATTGCTATATTCTAACTGTAGTACTCAGTTTCAAATATAAACAATAGTCTACCGAGCAAACTAAGTTAATAACCACCAACCACGAATATTAAATAATAAATAAATATATAAATAAATAAATCATGTTTATGTTTATACGTAAAGTATTTGATTATTTTATTTCGCGAAATAAAATAATCAAATAAACGGCAAAACAAAACAGCAAAAACACTTAGAAAACTCTTACAAAAAACAGACCAGAAAATCGTCAGTTTCTATACTTTAATTATGGACAAGTTTGGTTTCGGAAGACCCCGCAATAATTCCTCTTCTTCTTCTGCACACTCTGCATCAACAAGCTCAGCTTTTGGGGCCGGGTTGGTGAATAAACTACCTTTCAATCACAATAAACCTCAAGTTTCCAATGGGCCTTTAAAGCAAATGATTACGGGCAATTGTCCTAATAACCAGTATGCTCTTGCAAACGTTGCTGCTGTGAACCCACAAGACTTCCCGGATAATGTTCCTGTGCTCCTGAACGACTTCTTTGTCTTCACCACAAAGCATTCTCACGAAACTCAGGCTGGTGAAATTGGGTTGAACGGATCACAAAGATTATGGGCTGGGCTATCGCTAAATGAGCCTGTACAGGTTAGAACTTATGATATTTTGGCCTCCACTGGACACCAAGCATATATTGGGACCTTGAATTTGGAAATATCTTTTAGAAATAGAAACAAAGCTGTTGATACACCATTTGATCAAGATGATTTAGGCAAAGCCTTCATTAAGAATTTTGAATCTCAGATCTTCTCGCCAACACAGAAACTATTCTTGGACTATAAAGGATTAGTATTTGATCTCCAAGTTCAAAGCCTTCAGGCCGTTGATCTCGCAGATTTCGAAGCAAATGGCCAAGCTTCCACAAACATTCAAACCAAAGGTTTACTTGTCAAACAAACAAACATTAACTTCTTCAAAGGAAAAGATGGACTTGTCAATATCAAATCGAGCTCTATGAGACCTCGAGCTGATGCAGTTATCAGACCAGATTTCAAATTCGAAGATATGGGGGTTGGTGGGTTGGATAAAGAGTTTACCCAAATTTTTAGAAGAGCTTTTGCTTCTCGTATCTTTCCACCAGCTTTGATTGATAAACTAGGTATAAATCATGTCAAAGGTTTACTATTATTTGGTCCTCCTGGTACTGGTAAGACATTGATTGCTAGAAAAATTGGTACAATGTTAAATGCAAGAGAGCCTAAGATTGTTAACGGCCCTGAAATTTTGAGTAAATACGTTGGTTCATCTGAAGAGAACATTCGTAATTTGTTCAAAGATGCAGAAGCCGAATACAAATCCAAAGGTGACGAATCTTCTCTACATATTATAATTTTTGACGAGTTAGACTCGATGTTCAAACAAAGAGGTTCAAGAGGTGATGGTACCGGTGTTGGGGATAACGTTGTCAATCAATTATTAGCTAAGATGGATGGTGTTGACCAGTTGAACAATATTTTGGTTATCGGTATGACAAATCGTCGTGATTTGATTGATAGTGCTTTGTTACGTCCTGGTAGATTTGAAGTTCAAGTGGAAATCAATTTGCCTGATGAAGCTGGCCGTTTACAAATCCTTGAAATTCAAACGAAGAAGATGAGATCAAATGGTACATTGGGCAAAGATGTTGATCTAAAAGAGTTAGCTGCTCTTTCAAAGAATTTTTCTGGTGCTGAAATAGAAGGGCTTGTTAAGAGTGCCTCATCTTTTGCCTTGAACCAAAAGGTCAACATTGGAAGTGGATCAACGAAATTCAACTCGAAGGATTTAAACAACATCAAAGTTACTAGACAAGACTTTTTAGATGCCTTGAGTGAAGTTACACCAGCATTTGGTGTAAGTGAAGAAGATTTGAAAGCCTGTATTGATAGAGGAATTATTAAGTATTCACCAAACATTGATAGAATTCTAGAAACAGGTGCAAGTCATGTCAACCAAGTCAAAGAAGACAAGAATTTGAGACTGCTATCAGTTTTGATTCATGGACCACCAGGTTCAGGAAAAACTGCCCTAGCTGCTTCGATTGCCTTAGCTTCAAAATTCCCTTTCATCAGATTAATATCTGCGAAAGCTATGATTGGAATGTCTGAAACAGCCAAAATTTCATATATTGATAATATTTTTAGGGACAGTTATAAATCACCTTTGAATATTGTTATATTAGATTCAATAGAAAGAATCATAGAATGGGTTCCAATAGGTCCTAGATTCTCCAATAACATATTACAGACTGTTATCACTGGTTTAACAAGAAAACCACAACAAGATCGTCGCTTATTGATCATTTCTACAACCAGTCATTATAGTGTTTTGCAATCAATGGATATGCTTGATTGTTTCGATGATGAAGTATCAGTGCCAAACGTCAGCACCCTAGACGAGTTCAATAACATCATGATTGAATCAGAGTTTGCAGATGATACAGCCCGTGTCTCAATTCTAAACCAGCTATCACAGATCGGTAAAACTAATCTGAACGCTGGAATAAAGAAAACATTATCCAATATCAACACAGCTAAATACTCCAAAGACCCTATCGAGAAACTTCTAGAAATGACTGCATCCTCATAGTTTGTATATGAAATCTCAAAAACCCCACTGAAGCTCTATCGTTATATGTTATTGATTGATTGATTAATTTATGTGTAGAAATTTCCCAATTCTCCAAAATTCGCGGAGTCTTTCTTGAGACTCATTATTAAACCAACAAAGAAAAGTAAACCACGCGTAGAAGCTTTATTGTCATAAACGTTGAATTCGGCTGCTGAACTTTCCTTCTGTATATATTTGCTTGGTGTCCATTTTGCTTAGTCCCTTCTATATTTGTTTGCCTGTTTGAAAATTTGATTGCCTGAGATGCAACTGTATGCCAAGTCATAAGAAGCATCGATCACTTTGAATTATTGGTGGAGACAACTAATATAGCAATAGAAATAAGAAAAGGCGTGGAAGGAAAGTAAGCACCTTTGCAAATAATGGCACCTCTGACATGGCTTCAACTTGCAGAATCTGATGACTTCCTTTCCCGAAATTTTATCGATAACACACATTTTTGGATCAAGACGAGGAAACTGAATAAAGGATATCAAGATCCATTAGTGATCAGTCAAAAGGTCACTTTGAGAGTTTTGAGTAAATACGTGATACATGCTGAAAGACCAAACATCTCTAAATGTCTCAATAAATTTATGAGACACACTTTGACACAACAGTTTTTGGAAAGATACGATACTAGTCAGAGGAATGAATTCAAAAAACATGCAAAGAAATACTTGAATCTATTTCTGCCTGAATGCGGATTCGAATTAGGGTCTACTGATAGATACGAGGTTAAAAGTGGTAGTCTTGAAGGCTGTGTTATTTCCAGAAAAGAATATGAGAAAGATGATGAGATCAAGCATCTTGAAGGCACATTTGCGTTATTAGATGCAGAATCTGAGAAGAATTTGGATAAAAATGATTTCAGCGTCTTCAATACAAGCAGTCATGCCTCAGCCAAACTAATGTTGGGTCCATGCCGGTTTGTGAATCATGATTGTAAGCCAAATGCAAAGTTCAATCCAACCAGTTCGGGCTTGAAGTTAGTTGCTGCTAAGACAATTCTTCCAGGACAAGAAATCACAGTCATGTACTCCCCAAGTTATTTTGGAAAAGATAACAAGGATTGCCTTTGTGCAACCTGTGAAAGGAATAATCGTGGATTTTTTGATCCTGATAGAGGGAAAATTCCAAAAGGCGCTTCATTGATTGAAGTGAACTCTGATAGTGAGGATGAAGCTGACCCTGATATCATTGTTCTAGAAGACGATGATGAAGATGATGATGATGATGATGATGATGGTGGTGAGGAGGAGGACAATAAGCAAAGTCTAGCTTCAGATAGTGATTCAGACTCATCTGAATCCCCAATGCTAATAGACCCTAAAGATTTCTTCAGTGATCAGAATGTTAAATCTAAAAAACATCTAGCAATGGGGATAGCAGCAAGATTTGCTCGTGAGATTCGTTTTCCTTCTGATGAGCCGTTCCATGAACCTGAAAGTGATGTTGTTGGCGGTAGACGATTGAGAAAGAGAGAATATATCAAACTCGCAAAGACTGGTATAATGAGAAATTCGATTATGAGCTATTATGAACCAGATAACTCATATGATTCACTCAGAACCAGCAATATTGCCCTTCTGAAAGAACGTCAGGTCAATAGGACTCTTCATAAATTATTTATGACTAAAGTTTACAAACCAGAACGCCTGAAGTCAGTATATGATTGTCGCCATTGCGGCTGCTACTTCGAACTAAGTATATTACATGAATATAAGGAGTACTGCCCTAGATGTGTTAGACATCAATTAATCTTTAGGATGGCATGGCCAGAAACCAAGTTGGCAGAGAACTTTGAGTCTTTAGAACTCGATCCAAATGTGGGTCGCTCCACCATAGGAGAGGAAATTGAAAAACTTAAAAGAACTTCCTCTGACAGTCGCACGAAATTCCCTAAGCTTTTTTTCCCTGCTCCACTCAACCCAAAGGATAACAATTCTGGTGCAAGAGAACGGAGCAGCAATAAGTCTGATTTTGTTAAGGTGGAGAAGGAGATTAAAAAGGAAAGCCATGAAAGTTACAGAATTAAGAATTTCAATTATGTCAAGGAAGTACAGAAAACGACTGATATTGAAGTGGAAACAGATGAAAAACAGAGCACAGCTTCTTCACCAGATGGAATAAGTCCAGAATCCATTTACCAGGTTGATTCAGATGGTAATATAAAGGACAAGTCACCCAAAGTGAAGAGTAAAGAAGGGACACATACCGGTAACCGTGATACTGCCAGTACAGTGAGTTCTTTCTATAAGGAGAATGTTGTAACTGACGAGAAAGTTACCCATAGATATACGAAGAATGCAGGATTAGAAACAATCAAAACTACTCATACGAAGAGGACCTCGGTCGAGATGAAATCTGAAACAATAAAAACTGAGTTTACACCTACTTCTGACGGAAAGTGGAGCTTTGAAGCTCCAAAGTCAACCTATCCAGATCCTTATGAACCGGCGCACAAATACACATCGAACCAAAGAAGATCTCCACATATGTCTGTATTCAAACAGTTCTTGAGAACCCCAGCATTCCCATCAAAACGAGCTAAGGCTAATAACACTCAATCGAAATCTTATGAAAGATCAAATTCTAACTGGGGCCATAATGATCATCATATTCATCACCCAAACTATCAAAACGATCGACCCTCTAGACCTGTTTACCCTCAGGAACACCGAGATCATCTCGCTCAACATCCCAAGCCAGCCTACTTGAGCACCAGATACCCATATCTGAACTATCAAGCGCATCAATCACCTGTTAGACCAGATCTCCAAGCTTTGCCTCATAAGTATCCTCCACCTTCATTTGGATCCCCAAATATTGGGTCATCATATTCAAATAATACAATTACACATTCCAATCCACCGTCAGAATTACCGAAATCTCATCCAGCATCAGAATATAGTACACTCTCAGCAGGATTTGATTCGCCATCAACAGGAAGTTACCACTCACAACGGTCAGAGTGGAATGAACTTCCAGAATACCGTCCTCCATCGGTATACAATGGTTTTGTGCCATTTGTTGACTCGAATAATCAGGAATCGGGAACCAGTGAACCTGCTGACTCTGAGCATTCTTCTCGTTCAGCACATTCGCATAGCCCAGATTCCAGGAGAGATGATTCTAGAAGTCATACTGGATCTTGGAAATCTGACACTAGTTCTTCAAATCCTAATCATTTGCACACAGGTACCAGGAGGAAATTCTCTGATATCATAGGAAGTGATCAACTAAATGTTGACTTATCAAAATTTAGAAATCCTCATCGCAGACCCAAGCCTGACAGGCAAAAAAGTACAATTCCCAATGAAAGCGAAGTCATTGATTTGACTTCTGATTAGAAGGCTGACGGTATACAACAATGATAGAACACATGTATAAATTAATCAACTAACATATTAAACTGGCTGTATTTTCCTGCATCAGAGATGAAAACAATAAGTGCTGTTATCATACATTCTGAAGTGCATTATTATTTGTAACCTGACCGCTTTTCCAAAGCGCGTCCTGTGTTGCATGGTCAGGAACGATTTCTTTAGTTGGATTTCGCTGTGCCTTCTTTTTCAAGTACTCCTCCAATAGTATACAATTACGAGAGTTCGCCTTGTATGCAATATTGATCAGATCACCAACGATGGGTATAAGCCCTATACCGAAATCAAAAGCAACATTGGCCATCATTTGAGTTTGGATGTATGCAGGTAATCCACCATCAATTGTCTGAGCTTTTCTCACTATTAAATACGCTAAATAAGCAGCAATAAAGTCACCAATCCAAGGAAACAAGCCAATGATACCAGCCCATCCAATCTGAATGCCACAACAGCACGAAAATGCTAAATCTAATTGATAGGCTCTGCTTCTGATTTTTCTCAATACCTTTTGATCATTTTTAGATAAACCTGCAGGTAAAGGCTTCTTTCTTTTCGCCCCTTGTCTTTGAAACCGTCCAAGCTCTTCTTGAGGAATCTAATTCCCGAGAAGTTAGAATTATGTCCTTCATATACTGTAATAAAGCTAACAGCATACATACCTCTTCAAAGAAAGGGTCCTCAGAATGACCAACTTCCACTTTTCCAATCGTCTAGCGAGAAATTGTTAGCTTTCAGTTCGGAGCAAGGAATACAAAACATACTTTACCCAGAATCCACCTGTACAACAGACCACTCATTTCGGAAACAGAGTCACTGAAGTAAATAACAACAACGGTATTCGTAATAAACATGAAATTATGTACAAGATGAGACACAATCTATTTAGAACGATTCGCGGGTACAGATTCAGTTGGTGCTCAGATTTACGTAGGCTGCTTCAGTATGAAATTAGAAATAGCGTAAATGTCAGACCTATATCGTTTTTTTTTCACAATTTTTTTTTTATTGATTTTTCACGTTGAACTATTTGAACCTTACATCACCACTAAAACAGCACTCAGTCACTCCTCAGATCCCTCTCATCATGCCTCCAATCGTGATCCGTCCTGAGAACATCCTCAGAGTATGTTCTTTCTTTCTTAAACTAATTGAATATCGGGCGTTTAGTTGATATTTGAGAAGACTTCCATTGATAGTTCAGTTTACTAACATTTATCTTAAAGAGAGCGGAAGAATTAATCGCTGTTGGTAAAGACGACTCTGCTCTGCAAATTCTTCATGAGTTTTTAGTGCACAAAAAAACACGTTCAGTCGCTCCAGTTACTTTGGAACCAATTGCTGTTCTATTTGCAAAACTGTGTGTTGATGCAAGAAAAGGATTCACTTTGAAAGATGGTTTATACCAATTTAAGAGAAACGTTCAAGTCACTGATGCGGGGCTACCAGTCTTAGAAAATGTTTCCCGTAAAGTCATTGAGTTAGCAGAGAAGAAATTAGAATCCATTCAAGCTGCAGCTGGAATCACTGATGACGAAGGTTTGGAAGGTTTGGATACCAGCGAATCACCAGAAGATCTATTATTATCCGCCATTTCTAACGAACAGTCAAAGGACCGTGCCGATAGAGATTTGGTTTCTCCTTGGATCAGTTTCTTGTGGGAATCATTCCGTCTTGTTTTAGATTCATTGAGAAACAACTCTCGTTTGGAAGTTGCCTATGCTGATGTTGTCCAACTTGCTTACCAGTTCTGTGCGAAATACAATAGAAAAAATGAATTCAAAAAACTTTCTGATTTACTACGTTCTCATTTGTTATACGCCACTACTTACAAGTCTGGTACTAACGCTATTGATTTACAAGATCCAGAAACTCTACAACGTTCTTTGGATTTACGTTTCAATCAATTGAATGTCTCCGTCAAACTCGAATTATGGCAAGAAGCTTTCAGAACCGTTGAAGATATTCATAATTTGATCTCAGCCTCTAAACGTGCTCCAAAACCAAACATGATGGTCAGTTATTATGAAAATTTGGCCAAGATCTTTTTAGTTTCTGATAACGCTTTGTTCCATTCTGCTGCATGGTTTAGATTTTTCAACTTATACAGTCAATCTCCAAATGCCACAGAAGAACAACTGTCTCGTTATGCATCTATCTTTTTATTATCTTCTTTGGCTATTCCTCAAGAAGCTTTCAACTTGGATTTCAGTCAAGATTTCTCAAAAGACTCCCAGCAACGTTTATCAGCCTTATTAAACTTGCCAAGGGCTCCAACTAAAGAAGCGCTAATTCAATATGCTTTAGCTAAGAACGTTTATGATTTTGTGGACCCAGCAATCAAGAAACTTTATGAATTATTAGAAGCTGATTTTCATCCTTTATCAATTCGTGAAGAATTAAATGATGCTATCTCAGTTTTGAAGAGCAATCCAGCGTTTGCACCATACGTTAAACCATTAGTCAAAGTTGTCTTGACTCGTTTATTTGAGCGTGTTTCTCAAGTTTACGAATCCGTCAAATTAGATTTTTTGATTAGATTAGCCACTTTCAAAGGTGAGTTTGAATTGAGTCCTTTAGAAATTGAGGGTTTCCTATTGAATGCTGGTAGAGATGGTCAATTATCTTTTTACATCGACCATGATGCTGGCGTTGTTTCTTTCCACAATGATCCATTCAACGAATCATCTTCCCCAGCTGACGCTGAATTAATTCAGTCATCTCCAGCTCAGACCATCCGCTCCCAGTTGTCAACTTTGGCCAAAACTTTGTACGCTTCCTCCAAATACATTGATCCATCATACGCTGAAAAACAACAGCTATTACATCAACGTTTAATTGCATCTGCTACTGAGGCTTTGGAAAAAGAACGTGCGGAACGTGAAAGAGCTCATGCATTGTTAGAAGAACGTAAACAACAAGCTGAAGCTGAAAAGAAAGAACGTGAATTAGAAGCCGCAAAAGAAAAACAAAGAAAATTAGAAGAAGAAAAAGCCTTCGAAATCAAACGTATTGAAGAAGAAACTAAACGTCGTGCAGCCGAAAAGCTTCAACGTGAAAAGGATGCCCTGCAGAGAGAGGAAAACAAGAAATTGGTTCAAGATATCAATGCCAAAGGTATCATCAAATTGGATATTGATAACTTAGAGAATCTTGACAAGGAAAAAATTTTGCAGATGCAAGTTGAACAATTAGAAAAAGAGAATAATGATATTGAAACTCGTGTCAAAGCTCTATTCAAGAGAATAGATCATACTGAAAGAGCTTACAGAAAGTACGAACTTCCTCTATTAGAAAAGGATGCTGATGCTCAAAAAGAAATTGATCGCAAAGTATATGAAGAATTCAAGGCCAAAAGAATTGAAGCAGCCAAAAAGGAACATCAAGAGGCTTTACAATTGAAAAAGAGATTACAGAAATTTATTCCAGAATACGAAGGTTTTAAGACAAAGCTTGGATCTGAAGCTGCTGCTAAACGTGATGCTTTGATCGAAGAAAATGCTGAAAAATTAGCTGCTGCTAAAAGAGCACGCTTAGAAGCCATTCGTAAAGAAATTTACCAAGAAAGACTTGCTGAATACGAAGCTGAACAGAAGAGACTTGCCCAGGAAGAAGAACGCAAGAAGGCTGCGGAAGAATCTTCAAAGAAACGTGCTGAATTCGAAGCTGCTCAAGCAGTTTTAGATGCTCAAGCTGCCAAACAAAGAGATGCAGAAGCTGCTGCAGAAGCTGCTGCAAAATCAAGAGGATCTGGTGGTGGTTACAAGCCTCCTTCGTTGAGAAATGCTTCTTCTCCTGCCTCAACAGCAACCCCTCTCCGCTCCTCCCCAGCTCCTGTTCAAGTTCCTGTTCAAACCCCTGTTTCTTCTCCATCTCCTTCTCCAGCTTCTACAAAACCGTTGTCCTTCGCTGAGAAAATGAGACTGAAAAGAGAAGGCAAACTCCCATAGATATCACCCAATATATGTAAAACCGAAACCTCTCTTAATAACTACTAGTTGTATTATATAAGCATTATGTAGATTGAGATCACCTTGCGAGAAGATTCGCGGCTGAATCGAGATTCGAGGAGAATGTCGAAAAGTAAACACAACGTTTAAATTAAAAGCAGTTTCAAACACTTATTTTAAGACGAGCCATAAATTAGATTTTCTAAAAGACACACCATGTCCACTTTCTTTGACCAGCAAAAAAGATCTTTCACTGAGGTCCCTGTGACAGACGGAAAAATCTCCACAGCAGAGTTTTTAGAAGCCACTGAGGCATTGATCAAACTATTTGGTGCGTAATACTCTTGTGAGCATTCTCTGAATATCCACTAACAAATTGAACTTTTCAAATAGATCTATTAGGATCCGCTGCTTTCACTGTTGTCCAGAATGATTTGAGTGGTAACGTTACTAAGATTCGTACACGTTTGTTGGCTACTCCGGACAAATCAGCAACTTTACAGGACCTGGTTGTGAATGAAAAAGCTGAAAAGGCCACCAAGGCCACTCAAGGTTTGCTATGGTTGTCTCGTGGTTTACAATTCACCGCCCAGGCTTTGAGAGAAACAGTTGATAACCCAAGCAGAGAACTGAACAAAACTTTTAATGATTCCTATGGTAAAACATTGTCCAAATATCACAGTTTTGTCGTTAAGCCTGTTTTTAAATTAGCTATGCAAGCTTGCCCATACAGAAAGGATTTCTTTGAGAAATTAGGTGCTGACCAAGAAAAAGTGTTAAGACAGTTGAATGAATGGCTCGAAGCTTTGGAGAAGATTGTCAAGATCATCTTTGAGTTCTTTGAAAGTGGTAACTACGGCAAAGGGTTATAGAGAGCTATTTTACGATTGATATATATAAACAATTATAAATTAAATGTATTTCAAGTTATCACACAAATAAAACGTATACGCGATGATAATGAATAAAAGACAAAAAAAAAAGGTTGATTCACAAAACCAACATCAAGCAAATCAATGATATACAAACAAAAGTAAAGTTCAAAAAAAGTATTAATATTTGGATTCAACCAACAAATGCACAATTCTTTTACATTGGGGTCAGTTTGCACTCATCAAACTTATAGCAAGGCAAAGATGAAAGAACCAATGGCAGCTAAGAAAGTACCAGTTTGGATGTTAGTACCAGCAGCACCACCATTAGAAGTAGAAGAAGCAGAGCTTGAAGCAGTAGCAGTGGCTGAGGAATCAGTAGAGGAAGAGTCAGAAGAGTCAGAAGTGGCAGAGGCAGCAACTGAAGTAGAGGTAGAAGCACCTTTACAGACATAAGAGTCACCTTGAATGGAACCTTTCTTGTCTAAAGCGTTGAAAGAGTCACAGTCTAATTCACCTGAGGATTCGATGGTAACACCACCAGAAACTCTCTTCAAAGATGGAAGAGAAGCATTGGAGAAGTTACCAACGAAAATAATAGCACCACCAACGGTTTCTAATTTCTTGAAACCATCAATGTCCTCCAAGTCAGTGTTGTTTGAGATGACGAAACCACCACCAATAGAGGTCAAGTTGGAGAAATCCAAGTCTTCTAGTTCATCGTTGGAAGTGATGGATAGAGAACCACCGACGGTAGTTAAAGTTGAAAGATCAATTTCACTGATGGAGTTATTAATGAAACCTAAAGAAGCATTGACTTTGGTCAAAGAAGCCAAAGAAATGGAAGAAACATCACGGAAAGTAATGTTGTTAGCCCATTCTAATTGATCAAAGACAACTTCAACATCTTGGGAGTTGTAAGAAACTTCCAAAGCAGATTTAACAGTTTTCAAAGAAGCAGTGATAGAGTTCAAGTTCTTGTTGTTGTTAACGTTGAAAATTTCTAAAGAAGAAACATCAAAACCTTCTAATGATTCTAAGGAAGTATCAGAGATGTAAAGGGAGTTGATCTCAGAGACACCTTGGTTCAAGTTGATTTGAGTCAAAGCTGGTAAAGTAACAAAATTGATAGAACCAACAGTGGTTAAAACTGGTAAGTCCAAAGTGGACAAGATGGTCAATTCAGTCAAACTCAATTTACCAGTGACAGTTTCTAAAGAACCAGCAGAGAATGAAGATAAAGAAGTAGCGTTGTTGATAATGATGTTACCGTAGACAGCTTTAACATTGTTCAAAGCAGCGGAACCTAAGTCACCAGCGATGGTTAAGTCACCTTTCAAGGCAGTACAGTCAGCGTATTCGTCCAAATCAGCTTGGGCAGTAGCAGTGGCTGATGACAAAGAACAACCTGAGGCAATAGAATAACTGGAGGCAGCAGTAACTGAAGAAGCTTCAGAAGCAGAATCTATTTGAGGTATTGTTAGTAATTATCTTCCAAAAACTAAAGGGTCTTTAATCTTATGTGTTGTGTTAGCTTGTTATGTTGATGTGTCCCATAACAAGGTTTAAAAATAGAATCAGCTCATGTAAGACAAAGAAAAAAAAATGATCAACGTGGTGAGAAAAAAGAATCTTCATTGAATGTAAGAATTGTAGTTTTAAGGTAAAAGAAAAAGGTATTGTACGCATTACCATACCCATATCCCAACTCAATTTCAAGATTGATCTTTTTTATCCGAATTTTACTTAGTAAAAAATGAGAAAATTTTTGACCCCATAATGATTGAAACGGTAACAACAATTCTCTTTGAAAACTCGTTGTGAAGGAGGTTCTCTAGATGATTCGGCGTATTCCCACAAAGTTAGCGTCTTCCAGTTTGGTAATACTCGAGCGAATCACGAATCACGGATCATGACTGGAATCACGAGTGACCTGTCAAACCTTGGTAGCCATAGACACACACCAAATATAAGACTGAGCTAACACCAGACCCTAAATCAAATAGTAATGAGTTGTAATACATACCACTAGCAGCGTAAGCTAGAGCACCAAATGCAGTAGCCAACAAAACAGATTTGAATTGCATTATGAATAGAATTCTTTAGATATCAAACAAAAATTTGGGCAAAAGTCAGTTTTTAGAATTCAAAGAAAGAGATTTTTCAGAACTAGCGAGTGATAGCGATGAGAAATCTGTTTATATGAACTTTGAGCGATCAAAAGACTTAAAACAACAAATATGGTTTGTGTATGCGGTTCAAATAAAAGGAGAAAGCAAGAAGAAGTGATTTTTTTTCTCTGAAATTTTCAAAGGAACGGGAGATTTTTCTGGTAGAATTTTTCCTTTGGTGTCGAAGAAATGCCGAGTTTCCCAATTTGGACCGATTATCCAAGTGTTTACGAATTTCCTGATTGGGATTGTTAAACGTATAAAATGGCGAAAGACCCCCAGATTATACTTCACTCTTTAGTACTAATGGAGTAGTTAAGTTCAAAGTTTATATACCGATACATTGAATAAAAAGCAACATCTTTATGTTGACTACTAACCCTAAGCATGAACTGTATTGAAAATATACATAACACATGCTTCGACTTCTGATATGAGGGTAATTTCATGTGTCATAATTCATAGCCCATGGGCCATAGCGGGTTGGAATGATTTTCACATTCCGTCCATAGTCCAAAGCATACATTATCACATACTAACCCTAGCAACGATCTTACAAAGTCAAACTACATACAACTTCAGGAAGTGACAAAATAAACAAACATGCACGGCAGGTGTCACAATTCCCGTTCCGGTCGAAGCTTGCAAACTCAAGGGCTCTGGGAGCTATAAATTACAATCTATTAATCAGAACATCCTGCGGCATGTATCGTTCAGTGCTCACCACTCATCAGCATTTTCAACTTCAAACTTCAGCTAGTTGCAAGTTTCAACTTACGATTACCATGTCCCTTAAAGCCAAACTGCCAGCTGCCAAGTTAACAATCGCATGTGTCAACCATGTCAGATTACAAGATTTATCTTTCCTCGATCGTCTCATGAGTCCACCATTTTAGGAAGCATATCGTCTACTCTGGGAAAAATCACAAAAGCCAGTTTTTATCCTTTGCGGAAAGCATGGTTAAATTACTTATTGCTCAAAAATTTATGGATGCTGGATATCAAAGACTTACAGCTGGAACCGGCTATAAGTCTATAACTTTCTGGCTGTAATCAGCGATGACGTACCGTTTAAGCTAGATAATTCACATTATTGCAACACAAGAACTTCGGCACTTGATCTCCATGTTTGACAATATTTGATACTAGTGATACTGTACGTTTTCATAGTAATCATATATAGGTGTTGATGTTTATGTGTTATTGTTTTACCCATGTGCATATAATTGAGACCTTTGAAGCGCATGAGTAACGGCTAGAATATGGTACCAAAGAAAAATCTTAAAAGTGACCTAAATTTGTGAATGATTTGAAATTTGCTATACATAGTACAGTGAAAGTGGTTTGAGTATCGGTTTCTAGATTACCTATACTTTTGACCCATTCTTCTATTGTGCTTTTATAATTGTGCTGTCAATTTTCAAGCGAGGCTGCGAGATGATAAATATTTTCATAGATGATGCGCGAAATTGCGAAACTTTAGTGAAAAAAAAAAACGAAAAAAACGAAACTTTTTTCTCACGTTTTTTATTAATTCTTAAATCCTAAATAGGTAATGAGCTTGATTTGGTTTATTACGTGCATGAAACTTTAATTATCATTATTATAAAGAGTGTGCGATATGATTTGAAAATTTGATTTGATAGCCTCAATTCATGGAACCATTCATAAAATGTAATAAATATATTACCAACCCAGATCATCGTTCTAAAGGAGATTTTCGGGATATTTTCGGCTTCGCTTGTCAAGTAAAATACGAAGTGTCCCATGAGGACTCGATATTTATCCAATCAAATATATTCGTTCATATAAAGACTTTAGAGTTGAGGCCGATCTCTTGTATCATAATTAGTCAAGTCATTAATATTCTGCATATATGATCTATATTATTCATGAGTTCTACTTCTTCCCCTTGACCTAACTGGTAGTGAAGGGTGTAGTGGCTAATTATGCAGTAATGAGTCAATGACTATGAGTTACTAACTAACGAGCATTGTGTACCAGTGAGTAGAGTGACCTATATAAGTCGATACAAAAGATTGAGTCTGTTTGAGTATTAGTTTACTTATACTATGTATGTCCTTCTGCATCCCGTCGGCCGGGCGAGTTGCCGTTGAATGCTTAGTCCCGAGTGCTCAACTCTTGATTGTATACTCTGTTGAACTCTGTTGAAGTTGACTGTCAGTGTCTACTGTTAACTGTTGAAACCCTCACTTTCTCCCTCACTGGTCTGACTCTGGACTCCTGGGAGGGAGGATCAAAAAATTTCTGCATTGTCCTATAATCTAACATTGCATAGTTTAGCATTTGTCCAGTATTTTTTTGCTGAAAAAACTTGAGAGTA
This sequence comes from Wickerhamomyces sp. yHMH617, assembly GCA_030571115.1. NCBI lineage: Eukaryota > Fungi > Ascomycota > Saccharomycetes > Phaffomycetales > Wickerhamomycetaceae > Wickerhamomyces > Wickerhamomyces sp. yHMH617. The sequence continues at coordinate 8,519 of JAJLXD010000058.1, read as the reverse complement.
TGTCAGATTTGAAAGTACAGTAACCCTGTTATTTGTAACCTGTTTGGGCCAGGGTTGTTTCAAAATGGCCATCGACGACGACTACTGGTGGATCCTTAATTGGTGATACATTTGCTCCAAATCAACGGGTCTGATGACCTGGAGGCTGGACACGTATTCATCACTCGTTAATGTCACTAATCACTAATACACTATCACTGTTTCAACATTCTTCAGTTTCACTATTAGGTTGTGCTGTCATATGTCAATTGCTCACTTCACATCGCCAATCTACTGTTCTGTTCTGCTGTCCTGCGGCCTACGGCTATCCCTACTATTAGCTTTTACTTTTTGTGGTATTTTGTTGGAATATGCAACTTGGTCCCGCATCCCAAGTATCTATATCAAGATTCAAGCAGGTATAGCCTGTGCCAGTTGCTTGTCATGTTGCAGTTCCCTCATCATCTAAATGCTCTCGTGCAAACTTCAAACTGCTAGACGCCCGGTATACCTGAACTCCGAACTCTGAAGTCTTAACCCTAACGGCTTACAGTAACTTGACAGCTCATTGAGCAGGAATGTGAGCTCCTGGTCTTTGTATAGACATCAGGCCATTGACACAGATCAAAATAAAGCCAGGAGATTCAGATCCCGGCCTATTGTAAATTCTTTAAATCTCAGCTACTAAACAGTTAGTAACCAAGAAGCTGGAGCTTCATTTAAATAGATTATCACATTAATTAATAAATTAGTACGGCCATTGGATTATAGGACGCGGGTCCTCATGACTGTCAAATATCAAATTAATTATAGTTATAGGCCATCATGATCTGCAACATATTTATATTTCTAGAAAAGCCAGAGGATCTCAATAAATTCATTTGACAAAATCAAGTACTAGCTAAATTATTGAATAAAAAACAAAATTCATATAATAAGTCAAAATTCATATAATCAAGTAACACCAGTATACCTCCATATGCTAGGATCTTCATTCATGGTATAATTTGATTTTTTTTTGACCATTAACAGCCATATTACAAATGATCGTTACTCCTTTATCGGTGTTTATACAAACAATTCCCGGGGTCGAAAATTCATCGCACCTCAAGGACGCTGCTTCTCTATAACGCTCTACAGGGGCTTAATGCTTAGATTTTAGTATTGGAATGGCTTATTGAGTTAAACTTGTAACATTACAAATTACAACTTGCAACGTCTATTGAGTAACAGTTCAGTGTTCAGGTATATGCTTTTTGTTCTCTTTGGATATATCTTCGTTAAAACCGAACAAGATACTGCATGCATTTGCATAATTAGACGTTGTCTTAAGTTCAGTTTTCAGTGACGGCTGAGCTCCATCACATTTGAACAGAAGAAGCTCCATGAGAATTTAGAGGTTAAAAGAGACCAATATTATCTCCACCACCAAATTCCTTATTGGTGATACCCATGACCATAAGTCTCATGGACTAAATCTAATCTCTTTGATGTTGTTAAATAATTTTTTCTTTCATTGAGGAAAAAAGCGTTTGCAAGTTGCAACTCTGAATTTGTACTGATGAGCCCGATTGGAGGATC
>JAJLXD010000057.1:2865-54580 GCA_030571115.1 Wickerhamomyces sp. yHMH617 | reverse complement strand
GTTGAACGTCCACCTTCAACTTTGTCCACCTCCACCACTACATCATACTGGACTTACCCTTACACTAGTACCAGCACTGGGACTATAACTGGTCCATCTGGACCAACTCCTGTTGTTGTGATTGAGTATCCATCTTCATCTGCACCTGGTACAACTGCTAAAACCACTGTGCCATGGACTGGTTCTTATACTACCAGCTATTTGACTACTGGTACAGATGGCCGTCCAACAGATGTCGTTGAAACACCTATCGGCAAAACTGTGACAACATCCACTGTTACTGGATTAGTCACTGTTACTGTTACAGAGCCTTGCTCTGGCTCAGCCGTTTCTACCACCTACGCTACCGGTTCTGACTCAATAATCACTGCTTATGTTCAAGTTCCTACAAACACTGCTCCATCTGGTTCTGCTCCATCTGGTTCTGCTCCATCTGGTTCTGCTCCATCTGGTTCTTCTCCAACTGCTTCAACTTCTACTGAGACTGTCGTTTTGTCACAGTTCACTGGAAGTGCATCAAATCCAACTACAACTCCAAGTGAGATCTCATCTGGTCTTGTTAGTGTTTTCAACGGTGGTGCCTCATTAAACTCAGTTCCCTTAGGATTAGTATTCCTATTGGCAAGTTTCCTCATCTAGATGTGGTTCATTGAATCCAAAGATACTCTTTATATTTTCTCCTCTTCGATATCCAATGTCTGGTGCCTACTTTATATTCAGTTAGCACATCTTGTGACCTACAACTTTCTTGATCACGCCCTTCCCATATGTTTACCATATGTTTAGATTATTATTAAAAGCCTGTAACACTATTTCAAAACTGTAGTGCAATGTGCGCCTTGTCATGCAAGCACTTCGATGAAGCGTGAGAAGTTTTCCCTAAGAAGATTTGTCTTTGCGGTAGTGTTACCAACAGCTTATTAGCTAGTATCTATTTGGCTCAGTGAGGAGCAATTAGCGGATCTTCAAGCCTGTAAGTTTGGAGACATACGCTATAGTTACCGAATGCGAACACAGCAGATTTCCGACACTGTTAAGATATTTTAGGGAGATATGCAAGTTGCAAGTTGCAACTGCAGGCTGCAGGCTGCAGGTGAAAGTATCGCGAAAATATCCCACAATTTATCAGAAAAAGGGACTTCTGTTGGACGCTAAAAATTGCTAAAAAAATTCTGTTGACAGCTTCGAAACTAAAGGAACTCTATCAATTATCAATACTATTAATAGTCACGAATAATGTTGTATTAAATTTCAATTTAATATTTAAATGACGTTATAAATTAGTAGATTCTTTTTAAATCTGGATATCTGTTAATTTCCACTAAATTAGTGACCCGTACAAAAATGTCATTTGAACCTATGACATTATTTGCCCGCAGAAAATGACATGATTAATTTACCCACGGAAGACTCTAAAATCAGTGGCAGCATCAGATTATGGAGTCAAATAACACAAGGGTTAATGGTCAAAGTTTTGAATAACGACTTAAATAAATTATTGAAGCCATCTTTTCATCCCAGTATCCTAACTTAGAGCTTCCCAATATGCTTCCTAGGAAGATTCTTAATATCTGGTTTTTGTGAGCCTAATTTCCGTTAGTGATATTAATAGGTATATATTTAAGGAATTATGTACATTGATTAAAGATTTCCAGATAAATCATTGTTTAAGAATACGATTCTTCTAACACTTCTCTTATATATCAATTGACTATTAAGCTATATAATAAGCCCTGCTATATCTTTAAACGGTCAGAATTGAGTAAGGTGAATTTTTATTAAAGAATATAAGTGTTACTTGATCTTTCAAATTTTTAATTTTAAGTTAGTCTAGCTTTTTAGTATATAAAATTCTAGATTTTTTTTTTATATATTTTGAGATTTGAGATTACTATTAGATAGCAGAGATGAATTAGAGTATGAATACATGTTTAACACGGTAAAATGTTTACAAAGTTCACACTTATTTGATGTAACAGATATTAGACAACTCTACGTCATATATGGAGTAATTTTCGCGAATAATACCAATAGATCTGGCTAGTAAGTTACAAGTTGAAGGTTACAACTAGTTACAAGTAATATTTCCTTTAGTACTTTGAAAGTGAGCTTGCAATTGCAGTAAAACAGTAATATAACATCACCAATGAACCGACTGTTCACAAGACCTTATGCTGTTTATTCTCACTATTTCAATGATCCTATATTAGGTATGATGAATGATGCGTAAGCTTAGAATTCTGGGAACAATTATAAGTATCAATGTTTACAGCTATTTTAATTATATGTCCTATCAACAGATTCTATTCCCAATACTAATGTTACACATTGTAACGTAAATGTATCTGAATATATTTTCTTCTGTCATGATCGATTAGATGTAATGAATGATATTTGTCTATGTTAACAAAAAATTTCTACTGGACTGGCGTCGATGACTCGACAGTCAAAACTAGATGGTAGACAATATTGGACCACAAGTCGATTGGTAGATATCTTAGAACTAAAAGGGAGTTGTCAGTTATGAACTAAATTACAAACGAAACACTACAATATATTTCTTAAAAAGATAAACCCATATCATTTGTATAAATACAAAGAAATTAGTATACACAGACACATAACCAGCACCTTATAAAATAAAATCATTAAAAAACAACTAACAAAACCATGAAATAAAGAAATAGAAAATTAAATTATCATTAAAAATCTCGTAAAGCAAACTTATAGCTCTTGAGAAGCTTTGGTAGCTTTAGTTGATTTTTTTGGTAACAAGTTTTGGTGAATATTTGGAAGAACACCACCTTGAGCAATGGTGACGTGACCCAACAATTTGTTCAATTCTTCATCATTTCTGATGGCTAATTGTAAATGTCTTGGAATGATTCTGGTTTTCTTGTTATCTCTAGCAGCGTTACCAGCTAATTCTAAGATTTCAGCAGCTAAGTATTCTAAGACGGCAGTTAAGTAAACTGGAGCACCAGAACCAACTCTTTGAGCGTAGTTACCTTTTCTTAGTAATCTGTGAACTCTACCAACTGGGAAAGTTAAACCAGCTTTAGCTGATCTTGATTGAGAAGCTTTTTCAGAAGAACCGGCTTTACCACCTTTACCACCAGACATTGTATATAGTTATTATTTTGTGTTATACTAAAAACTGTTAAAATATTCAAGTAATTTGCAAAAAGAGGGAAGTGCGTGGGTTTTTATAGGTATCTTTTGACGGGCATTTTGATATTTTCATAATTCCTTAAGTGTGAAGTGTGAAGAGGCAACACAGTGGCAAAATAGCAAAAAAGTGCGCTGGTTGCTGAGATATCGTCCAATGAGAAGCGAGTAATTTTTTAATCGTGGTGCTGATTTTTACACATGAGAAATGTGTAAATTTCAGAATGGTAAATTTATGTTGTTTTTAATCGTTTTTTTCCAGTTTCTTATGTTTTTTAAAAAAATCGCGTTTTTGTATTGACCATGTTGCGCATTTTTTTAATTTTTTTTAATTTTTCCAAGAATGGGGGATCTGTGCTGACATTTACACGCTCCACCGTCATTTGCTCCACAAAGACCACGCGTAATATTCAGCATGCCTTTGTTTTTGTTCAAGTGATATAAAAGAGGCGAGAAAAAAGTATATAAACAACACACAATCCCCTTGTTTTTAACTCTTAACATAAAGTTTTCTGAAATTCTCTATCCATATCAAACTATTTACAATGGCCCCAAAAGCTGAAAAGAAACCTGCCTCTAAAGCTCCTGCTGAAAAGAAACCAGCTGCTAAGAAAACCGCTTCTTCTTCTGATGCTCCAAAAAAGAGATCAAAAGCTAGAAAAGAAACTTATGCTTCTTATATCTACAAAGTTTTGAAACAAACCCATCCAGATACCGGTATTTCCCAAAAAGCTATGTCTATTATGAACTCTTTCGTGAATGATATTTTTGAAAGAATTGCTACTGAAGCTTCAAAATTAGCTGCTTACAACAAGAAATCTACCATCTCTGCTAGAGAAATTCAAACTGCTGTTAGATTGATCTTACCAGGTGAATTGGCTAAACATGCCGTTTCTGAAGGTACCAGAGCTGTCACCAAATACTCTTCTTCAACCTCTGCTTAATGATGATATTGTTTGTTTGTGCTTTTTCGGTTCTTTTATTTAATTGTTACGTGTTTCATGGGATTTATTTCTAAAGGTTTTTTAATTATTGTACGATATGATATATAAGGTTAATTTTCAAATGTATATTAGGGATTTGAAATGTAAAAATGTAAGATATTTGATAATGATCTTCACCATTTGGATCCAACACTTAGAATATCGGTTGCTTTCTCAACAGCATTGAACTTGTACTTGAATATTCTGTCTTCACCAACTCCGAATAGACTGCTGAATTCTTTGATATATTGTGAAATGAATCCAGTATCTTTCAGATTTTCAATCTCCCGGAACCCTTTTTCGTATCTAACAGCCAGCTTGTTCAGTTGTTCCTTGTTATTGACATTGGCGTCGCTTAATGAGACCTGGTTCACACCACCACCGTTGATACAACCACCAGGACATGCCATAACCTCAACAAAATCGCAATTTGATGGATCTGCTAAACTCTCCTGTTGATCATTTGGTTTAGATCTATTAGCCAGTCTTGCTTTACGTCGTGTTTGTAATCCTGACCCTATTTTAGCCTTTCCACTAGGCTTTAACTTCCTTACCAAATTTTGAATGTTTCTAAACCCGTTGACTATTGCTGAAGAGCCTAATTTCTCACCATTAAGGACATTGATCAACTGATACTCTAGTACATCACTATTTTTACCTTTTAGTTCTCTTAATTCTGATTGAATGCCTTGTTGTAGGTAGTATAGTTGTAGTGAGAGAATGTAGTTGAAAGCATAACCACCACTAGCTGAACCGACATTCGAGCTCCAAGATTCAACAGGAGAGGGCCAGTGATTAGGAGATGCTTGCTCATATAGTTTTATAGGTATCGCTTTGGAATTTGTTAAATATTCCAAATGATTTATATTTTCTTCTTTTAGCAATTGTGTAAATTCTTTTGGGGTCAGAACACAATCAACGTCTTGTGTCAAATCTCCATTCAATTCAGGCCTAGCAGCCTCCAACTTTTTATCAAAGCATGGCATTATCGACAAATGATAGATCTTGTCTGTAGCAATGTTTAGCTGCTTGGATATGAGTGACTTCAACAACAATCCAGTAATTTGTTGAGGTGATTTCACGTTTAATAAATAGGGTAAGATTTCAGGTTTAGTCTTCTCCACATACAAAACAAAACCTGGACATATACTTGATAGCATAGTTGTATTTTCTTGGTTAACTTTCCTCTGTATCAACTCATTGTTAATTTGATTTATGGAAAACACTCTACCCAACTCAGTACCAACTATAAATTTGAACCCATACTTTTCACTGAAGAAATGTATCAGGAACTCATCAACTTTGTATATTGGCAGTCCAAGGAATTCACTTATGCTAACTCTGGATTGATGAGAGATGCTCATACAAAATATTTTTTCATTCTCATATTTGATCAAGTCTTCTAATAGCACCGTATGTGTCTGTTTCGCTAAAAGCACCTCTTCAGCAGATGTGATGCATCCCGAGCACGCAAGACAATCTTGCAAACTGATGGAAGCACTCGGAAGACTCTGAACGGTACCATCGTCTATGCTGACTTCGAAGGCTTCACCTGATTCATTTATCTGTATTTCATTCTTCTTTTTGCCTGCGTCGTTAAGGCGCACTTCACCAGCCGGCTTAATGCACGCCAATCCGGGTGTGATGAAGTCATTCAAATCAGTAGCAGAGAGTATAGCACTCATAACAAACCGTTCTTTTGATGATTATTTCAATGCAGAAGATATGGTTTTTTCAAATGTATTTATTTTATTAGTTGAATTATTTGGTGATTATTAAACACTTTGCGATGATTTGACTAGAAAAAGAAAGAAAAATTCCGATGGAAAAAATCAACAACAAAATTCCGAAATCGCAGTAGTAACTATAGTTACACTGCGTACATTACACGATTTGCTTTGTATAAAATATATTTCATAAATCACATTAAACATATGTACAGATCACTCCACAGTGAGGAGGCTCTCCAAGTTGTAACTCTCAACTAGATTCCTTTGGTCATTGGCTCTCTTGTATAGTTTTCCGAAAAACGCGGAAGCAATATCAGCATCTTTTATAGATTTCATGATTTTTTCCTTCTCGATGACGTGCTTGTCTAATGAGCTTTGGAATGCGTTTTGTATTTCCCTGGCTGGGTATTTCAATACTTTTCGACATTCTTTGGAAATTCTTTCGGAATTTTTATGAGGATAATCCAACTCTTTCACTTGAGCTCTGGTTTTTAGAGCTAATTTTCTAGGTAAAGCATTTGGAATGTCATAGATTAAATAACCTATTCCTGCAATACCAGCACCAACAACCAATGGGATTGCTAAAAGTTTTAAGCTTTGTACAGAGAAGAAAGTACTTAACTGGAATGCACCATTAACAACGCTTCTTGTAGTTACCACCCTTGAAACGGCATAAAGACCGAGTGAATAAAATGAGTTCTTCCAAACCAATATTTGAGAAGAAGTAGACTTATTTACACCAAAACAATGCAAAAATCCTTCCACTGATGGGTCAATAAAATCTAAAACTGACACAGTGTCATTTAAGTGTCTCGAAATAGTGTCTTTTCTTCTGGTGAACATGAAATCATCTCTAAATACCTTCTCATTTAATTTATCACCTAAATAATCTTTTCCCAAAGAATTAATCTCAGAGACAGCATCAGTGGTCAATTTTCTTGCATGAATTTCGCTATCAAAGACACTTTCCAAGATGTTCTTGGTGATGGCTTGTTGTGTTTGGAAAGTATATTCCACAATGTCAGTTAACCCATGGAATGGAACAACTGGATGATCACCGACAGTGTCCAATGTGGATAATATTTTGTTTCTTGTGTAGTCATAAATTTCTTTTGATGTTGATTCGATAATGTTTTCAATTTTTTCGTGAACTTTAACACTTTTAATTAAATTGTCTTCGTAAACTGGTGAAATATCATTTAATTTTTGTACCAACAATTCTTTATCATCTAGATAGAGTTTTTGATTAAGATGAGACAATTCTTCAACATCGTGGAATAGCTTTGTTAAGTAAGTTTTTGCAGGTTGTAATTTGGACAACGATCTCTTTTGTAACACGAAATCACGTAAACTATTTTCTAAATGATCAAAATCAGGGTTTGAATCTTCATTATGGCTTGAATTTGGGTCTTCATCTGGATCATCATCATTTCCCTCAGGAAGCCCTTCCACAACCTCACTTGAGGATACGAAATGCACAAATTCACGAGCATCCTTGTGCGTATCAGGTGATAGCTGTTGAATTTGATCCAATATTCTACTCATGCATTTGTTTTTGTCTTTGATGTTATCGAATCTGTTAACGACAATGAAAATGAATTTTCTTTCATTAGCAGCAGTTGCAATGAACTCTCTCGCACTTAAGGTAAAATGATTTTCTGCGCTCAACACAAATACAACTAAGTCAATTTCTTCTTGTCTTGAGAACACCTCAGTTGTTTGATAAGAATCCATATTCAACCCAGGGCCATCAATTAAAGCAATGTCAACAACGCCGTTTCTTAATAAGCTCTGGTCAATCGATCTTTTATCATTAACGTATACTTTTAAGATCGAATACTTATCACACTCACTAACAAGATCTTCTAGCTCACCTAACGTGAAAATTGAGAATGTGGTTTCATCCCGAATGTTATATTCAGTACCTATTTGAACAGCATGAACTTCTTCAATTCCGTTGTTTTCTCTTGCATCTATGACTTCACAGAACACCGTTGTACAAGGTTGCTGATCCTCTGGTAAGACTTTTCTTCTTAATAGAGCATTACAGAAAGTTGATTTTCCAGAATTCAAGTCACCAGTGACAAACACCTTTGAAGAAGTATCATCAATTCTCTCTTTGAGCGAGCTTAAATGTCTTAAAACCTGAGATATTTTGTCGTTCAATAGTTGGCCAATGGCTGTCTTATCCAAAGAAGATATGGAGTTGTTATTATCCAACTTTATACTTAACTTCAATATATCTAAGTTTAACACCTCAGTATCATCATTTTGATCAGCATCTTCTGATTGTTTAGCAATGGACTTAACTGATTGGATAGAGTTCTTTCGTAACAGTGCAAGATGGGCCTTCTTATTATTGAGCAGGTTTTCAGTAGGAATATCATTAGTTGGATAGAAAACTGGACGCTCAAAATTTTCTCTTTGTAACTCATCAAGAATATCAGCCGCATTTGAAATGGATCTATCCAAAGCAATTCTGTTATTGTTGTACTGAAGTTGAGATATTTGAGATTTCAAGTGTCTATCATTTGATGGTGTTCTCTTGTGCTGAATGCCAGAAACATTTAAGTATTTAGAGGATGACGAATCGCCTTCGTAAACAGTACTTCCTTCTAAGATACCTTGATCCCTGATATAGTTCAAGGTGTTCGGTTCATCCACATGTGTCTGCGCATCGGAATCGTCTTCTTCTTCTACTTTTCTCAAGTTTTTAAGCCCTGTTATATGGGTCATAGTGACTTCAGATAAAATATTAAATCAACCGAGACTTTGTTCACAAGCAGAAGTTCTTTATTGTTCTTTAACGTTTTTTGATTAGTTATTCAATTGCCATAAACTTTTGTTGATTTTGTCACATCATTCTCTCTTCCGAATGGAGAAATACGAGGGTCCATCAAGTCACGTGTAAATTAAAATTCGACTTAGCATTAGTCAATTTTGAAGCCAATTTCTTAAAAGAGTACTTCGATATATAAGATGAGATGAAAATAAATCGGACTGAAACATGTCATTCAGGAAGAGAGGAGAAGTGATCAGTGCTAACAGCAGAATGCCTAGTGCTGTACCTGGCAGAGGAATCCCCGTAACTAGCGGGAGATTACCAGTGGTCCCAGGTAGAGGTATTCCAAGTCCAATTGGTAGAACGCCAAATCCTTTGAGGACCCTAAAGACTGTGGACGCTATTGAGAATGACGTAGAAATGTTGAGTGTGGAAGATGAGATTAAACATCCAGGTATTAGACCTTCAAATGTCACTTCACAACCAACTACTTCAACAGGTTCTGCAGATCTTGATAAAATATTGCTACATCAAGGTTTACCGTTAGGATCATCTCTTCTGATTGAAGAATCAGGGACAACAGATTTTGCGGGCGTATTATTGAAGTCATTTGCTAGTCAAGGTATTATCCACAATAGACTGGACCCTCGTGTGTCCAATACACATGTGATTTGTTTGAGTTTAAATAGAGATTGGGGCAAAGAGTTACCAGGTGTCTATAAAGGAAGCAGTAGGGAGTTGAAGAAGGCCAAAATCTCCGATAATGAGAAGAAAGTTTCAGTTCAAAATTTGTTGGATGGCAGTGATAGCAGTAAACTACGAGGCCAACATCCAAAAGATGCAGATCTAAAAATTGCATGGAGATATGGACTAAATGACCAAAGAAAACAGCAACAACAGCAAGAGCTTGCTGAAAATGAGATATACAAAGACTTCAACAATCAATTTGATATAACAAGTCGCCTTATTCCAAGTCCCGGAACGAATGAGTTGACTTTTATTCCACTAGGTAAATCGTTTGTACCTGTTTTGAAAGAGATTGAAAAAGTGATAAAGCAACATAAGAAAAAAGTCATAAGACTAGTCATCCCCTCTTTACTGAACCCATCAATGTATCGACCATCATTATCATCACCACAAGAAATTTTGCCATTTATTCATTCACTTCGTTCACTGTCAAGGGAGTATTCACACACTTTGACAATTGCAATTTCTATCTCCCTTGATTTGTACCCAAGAGATGGGTTCTTGGTGAAAACATTAGAGAATATTATGGACTCAGTTGTGAATCTAGAGCCTTTTAATCAAGATATGATCAAATTCTTGGAGAAGGCTTATCACAACCAGCCAACTAAAATACAACACGGTTTAGTGAATATTTACAAGATACCAAACTTGAGTGAGCGTGGGCAAATGCTGATCACCAAAAGTGAGTATGCTTTCAAGAATGGAAAGAAGAAGTTTGAGATTGAAGAATGGGGAATCCCAGTTGAGGATGAAGGAGAACCTCAGCAGACGACGCAAAATATCGAGTTTTGAACTTTTGAGATGATTCGGTGTACAATCAATGTACATACATTTTTGAATGAATAACTAATAATTCAGCCTTCGGTGTTAGACTTTGGATTTAATAAAATAAATTAGACCCCCCAGTGAAACGTATAAATGGATGGTTTCCTAACGGAATTCACTACGTTTGTTAAGCTAGGATACAAATAGTTATTCGTTACCATAGATCTTAACTACTCTCACTACTACAATCTTACAATCTTTGTTTCTCAATCAGGAATATTTCCCTTTTTAGTGATTAGCTACATATTTATTATTATTGCACTGTTCTGTTTATTCTGTTACACTCAGTAAAATTTTTTTTTTTTTTTTTATATTTTTTATTTTCTTAGTTTCTTAGCAAATGATGTAATTCGGAGAAACTCTGCGTAATTGAGCATAAAAAGGAAAAATTAATCAACAAAAAATACTTTTGTTTGCTGAGTCCAGAAGAAGTCAAAGCTATTTTTGTTATGAGAACGATTCGATTGCTGAAACTTATATAAATGGCAGACTCTCTTCAATATTTTTAATAATGATATTTAACAATTTGCAATTATCCAAGTCTATTAGAAATGTTGCCAACTAGAGTCCTGAGAAGCAGATCAATTAGAGAGATTCCTCATCACGAGTCTATATCTATGGCTTACGACCTTCATCAACCAATCCCATCTCTTCTACACCAAAGACAAAAAAACATTGCTAAAGAAGCCATTCTATTCATTCCTGGTATATTTGGCTCCAAGAAGACATATGCCCAGGATTCCAAAATCATTGCGGACTCTACTCAATCAAACGTTTACACTTTGGACATCAGAAACCACGGCGAATCGAAGCATGCGGCCCCTTTCAATTATGACACGCTGGCCAATGATATCAAATCATTTTGTGACGAACACAGACTAACTAATGTCAAGCTGGTTGGTTATTCACTTGGCGCAAAGATCTCTATGCTAACAGCTTTGCAGTTCCCTGATCTCATCAAAAGTGCTGTCATCATTGATAATGCCCCTGTTCAACAACCCCATATCGAGGTATACTTGAACCAATACTTGAAAAGTATGGTTTACTTGTTGGATGAAGCCAAGATTGAGAAAGATGACAAAGAATGGAAAAACAAGGCTAACCAAATAATGAAGAAGTTCTTACCTAATGGTGTGGTACGTAAAAATCTGTTGGTCAATCTGGTGAACAATAAACCATCTTCACATGACGATGAACATTCTGTTGTTGATTATAGTGATAAATATATCAATTTTACAAACCCCGTGCACCATATGAAGGACAAACTCAATGTTGTTAAGGAAGTTTGTGACTGGCCAGTTAGTGCAACCAGTGATTTGAAGTTTGAAGGTCCAATCAAGTTCATCAGAGGTATGAAGTCTCCTTTTATCACTAAAGAGGGTCTATCCAAGATCCATGAACATTTTCCAAATGTTGAGTTTAGTGAGGTGAACTCCAACCATGATATTTTGGACCAAAGACCATCTGAATATGTTAGAATCATCTGTGACTTTTTTAATATTCAAAGGTATAAAGGTACAGAAGCAGACATACATTTAGCAAAATCTGCTAATGTTCAACAAGCAAAAGCTTATTAATTCCCTTTTTCGATTCTATTTTTTTGATTTTATTTATATTTTGATTTAGCTTTACATACATTATAATACGTGATAGATTATATACATCACAGAGCAAAAAAACAAAGAAAACAAAGTTCTTACAACAAACTGGTTTGGGACTAGTTCTTAAATTCTTGATTTTGCGCTTTCTGCTGGATAATATTCAACATTAACAAGGTTGTTAAAATTGTAGTATTATTCAAAACAGTACAGCAAGAGATTTTTTGAGCAAGTATCACGTTGGTTATTAACATTATTATTATTGTTATTATTTACAAGCTATTCACAGGATCACTATAGAGAGTCAGGATGCAATTTTTGAACGAAATACTCTTTCAATACATGATCGCTCACCTGACTTGGACTTCCAACGACGGGATCGTTACCACTGGAAGTTTTTGGAAATGCAACAACATCTCTAATACTATTAGATCCAATCAGCATGGCGCACATTCTATCAAATCCAATAGCAAAACCAGCATGTGGAGGACAACCCAAAGTTAAAGCCTTGAGTAAGTGCCCAAACAAGCGATCAGGATCAGGAATCTTTAGAATCTCGTTGAAAATATATCTTTGGAGGTCAGAGTCATGAATTCTTCTTGAACCACCACCCAATTCAACTCCATTAATAACAAGATCATAATGTTCAGCTCTGCACTCCAGTGGTGAAGTCTCTAGTTTGTTATAATCTTCAGGTTTAACCATAGTGAAAGGGTGATGTGTGGACTGTAATTTACGGAAATCATAAACAGGAAATTCCGGTTTACCAGTAGCATCTACCTCAAATGGTGTAAATAAAGGAAAATCTTCGACCCATACACCAACAAAGTCTGATGATCGGTGTCTCCATTTAGTAGGGTATTCGGAAATTGCAATTTGTCTGAAAGTTCCTAACGGAGTTGGATTCTCATATGACAATTCAGCTCTAGTAGAACCTGCAATTACGTCTCCAATTTGTAGATTTCCAACTATTTCCTGTATCATTGCCTCATTTTTTATATCAACAATTGTTTTAAATTTATTTAGCCAGTTGAATCTATCCTCTTCAGTCTTTATAGGTACTATTATTGGTTTTCTATTTTTGTACAATGATTCGTCAAATAATCTGGAGCTCAAATTCTTATTCTGCGTACCAAATGCCTCTTTCAAAACACAAACTTCGAAAACAGGGAATCCATTGTCCAGTTTTACTTCAGAATAACCACTGAGATTAACAAATGATAGCGTTGATCTTAAGTCAGGTTTGTCAATTCCATATTTCGATAGTGCTTCTTGATAGGTTATATGATAAAGATTTGCTTCTTTTGTACTACCTGAACCATCAACGGTTCGTAGAGGAGAGCCACTCAATTCTTTCCATACTTTTCTTACCAGTGTTCCAATCACCTCTTGTACATCCTTAGCATTTGCAAACGACATCTCAAGATCAACTTGGGTAAATTCGGGCTGTCTGTCTGCTCTCAAATCTTCATCCCTGAAACATTTGGCAATCTGAAAATAATTTTTAACACCACTAGCCATCAGTAATTGTTTATACTGTTGTGGAGATTGAGGTAAGGCGTAGAATGAGTCTGGCTTTCTTGTTGGCACAAGAAATTCTCTAGCTCCTTCTGGAGTAGATTTAAATAGCAATGGTGTTTCGACTTCAAGGAAATCTCTGTCTCTCAGCGAAGATCTGATCAAGGACGCAGCTCTAGCTCTTGTTTTTAATGCTTCCTGATAAAAGGGCAATCTCAACTGTAAGTATCTATATTGTGGTGGAAAGTCAGCTTTGCCGTATTTCAGTGATTCCAATTGGGAGTTAAGAACATCACTTTGATTTAGCAGCTTCAGTTCAGTTAAGTTGATCTCAAATCTTTCATTTGTTGCACCTTCTTTCAAATGTTTTAGTTTAACGGTACCTTTAATGGAAACACAATCTTCCACTTGTGTTTTAGCCAATGCCGAAACTAACTCTGGATCTTTGGTTATAATTTGAATGACAGTACCTTCAAAATCTCTGAATTCAGCAAAACTCATAGTCTTACCCATTTTTTTCGGTTTCTTGTTAATCCAACCAGATGCAATGACTTGCTGGTCAACTGTGTGTTCAGATATTTGTTTAATGGTATGTGTGTGTTTAGGAAACTTGAATTTAGATATTGTTAGTTCCCTCGGTGGAAGCTTCACTTTGGGAAGAGACGAGCTGCTCAGGTTGCGCCAAAGCTTCAAGAAATTAGCGCATCTTATCACAGTCCGGTTTACAGAAGCAGACCTGTACATTTGTGAAGTTTTGTGTCGCACCTTCGGTTACTAATAGTGTCATAACTATAAGTGGACATATATTAGCGGTCTCGCTTTAGGCCTTTAATAAAAAAAGATTACGTAATAATCATCCCATTGTATGGTATCAAAAGGTTCTACAGGGAAATCGCAAGAATTGGAACATACCAAGATGTTTCTGATATGTAAAGGAGATAAACAAGTAATTATTAATGAGTTTTGATTGGATTGTAGTGACTTATAGTCGATTTAGAATCCAAAAATATGTAATTATGGGGTTTGATCTCGAAAATTTCCGTTTTAGGGTGGATTCATTTCATTTAACCGGTAAGATTCTTTATTTAACCGAATCACTTTTATAATCGTTATTGACCTGGAAGGCATTGATATATCCGTCCATCGTCACAGATATCAGAAAATCATCTCTTAAGTCGATCTGAAGTACAGGTTCATCTGACAATTTGATTGTGGAAACAACTTTTTTAGTCTGTAGATCCCATACAATTATTTGGCCAGTTTCCGTGCCTGATGCTACCATCGGGCTCTTCGTACTGGTGATGATCCGACTAGCACAGTTATATTTCTCAAACTTCCCTCCTTGGAATGTCTTGACAACCTTGTTGTTCATGTAGTCCCAAAGCCTGATGGTGTTGTCTAATGTGGTGGCTAATAGATAGCTTCCATTCGGGGTAAATCGTATATATGACACCGGAAATGAAGTACCAGCCTTGTCATAGATTAGAGTCTTTAAACATTGACCACTTTCTGTATCAAAGAGTCTGATCATACCATCGTAGCTTGCACTTGCGATTATGGTGCCATCCCAGTTGAGGTCGATCGATGCAATTGGGTCTGAATGGGCACTGAGAGTTTTCAAGCATCTGCTGTTAAGAACATCCCATATCCTAATAGCCTCATCAGAACTTCCTGTTATCAGAAGGTTTCCTTTGTAGTTGAATTCGACACATGTCACATGATATGTATGCCCTTTCAGTACTTTGATACATTCACCATATTCTATATTCCACATGCGAATAGTTAGGTCATCAGAGGCCGAGGCTAAGTGGGTAGAACTAGGACTCCATGCTATATCATTTATTCCCTTTGAGTGACCTTCTAAATTTCGTATAAATTTGCCAGTGGGTAAATCAAACACTTTTATAGTATTATCAGACGAGCCTGTAGCGAAAAACAAACCATTTGGGCTGATTTTCACGGTGGTTGAAGCCCTTTTATGAGAAGACTGCACTTTGTACCTGAGAGTCAAGAGATTGTCCAGAGTCATTCGTTTCTTAGATTCAAAAGAGCAGTAAAATATCGTATTCTGTTTGTTTTCATTTGATTTTTATTTGTTTAGCGATGAGTTTTTCCTTTTGATTGAAAAAATCACCGATTGCCACCAACTACAAATTCAAAAAGAAGTGCATAAAACACAACAAAATATAAAGTAAAGTTCACAGTCAGATAAAATGGTACGTTAATTCTGTATTCACATGATCAGAGGTTTCATTTGATACTAATTTTTCTCAACAGAGCTTAAGATTTGTCCCAGAAAATAAACAACCTTCCACGGTCAGCTCAAATCAGTTTGGTGAAGCTGCCCCTTCAGCACAAGCTCTTCAGGATACGCTGAGAACAGGTGAGGGTCCGGTGTCAATTGCCTCGAAGGTGAACAACAGACATCCACTGGAAGGCCGTATCAGAAACTGGGAACAGACTCAACACGAACTGAAATTAGAACAATACAGAAGAATCTTTGGTGCTAGTGAGCCTATCAAGAGAACCATGGAATTGCAAATTGTTGAAAAAAGTGAGTTTGTTCCAAGCATTGTCGGTGGATCTAGTAATTTACACAGAGACATATTGCTGAATAAAGATACATCCGTTGACTGGGAAGATATTTACGCCGGTTTCGAGAACAAACAAAACTTGGACTTCCACAGTGAATTGGAGAGAAAGTGCGGAATTTAGAGCCTCAATGCAATAATAGTGAACATCAAATCATAACTTTTATAAGAAGTGTTGTAATGTGTAACTCTTTTCTATATGATCACGTGATATTAACACCCTCTTTCACGTGACTGGAAATTCGCGAAAGGTATAAACAAAATTTTTGTTAGTGTAAATTTTTGCAAAAATTTTTCAATGGAATCAAATTTGTTAAAAAGCAACTAGTTTTTGATTTGAATTTCCTTGTCTTTGCTTGTTTAAGTCTGTGTTGAGTAGTTTTGTACCAGCTTTGATTAGAATTGCCCCTTGCCAGTTTTTTTTTTATTTTACTTCATATTCCAAATCTTTTGCGTTCTGTGTTTGAAAAATGTCACAATCTCCATCTTTATCGTTTGGTCCAGCTTGGTATGTATTATCTGTGCTGATTAACACATTTTTGATTCCTACTAACCTCTTCTCTTAGGATGCGTCCGGAACTCATCAAAAGCTCTAGTTTTTCTCAAAATTCACAACAACAACTTAGCGATCCAGCTCCAGTTCAACCGAATGGGACAAAAGCTGTCTATACAATTGATGAATTGTTGAAAGTCTGGTCACAAGTGCAGAGTAAATTGAAGAAAGAAGGGTTTGAGGAGAAGTATCGTCAATTGAATCCTATTCGGGAGTTGGTTCACCAAGTGAAGATCGACCGCCAATTGCAAGAACAGCAACAACAGGATTATACGAATGGTCATCAATATCACCATCATAGTCATAATCACCGCTCACATCATTCCGGTGGTTCCACAAGACCTGCTGTGAGCAAAGATGATCCAAATGTAGCTCTGGAGTTGACAAACCAGTTGAATGAGATTAATACATGGGCCAAGAATGAAAACACTGGAATTGATATTGCCGGCATTATAAATACTGTCACCAGATCCCAATCACCGTTTGCATCTAAGCCTTCTCTGCTAAGTCACGAAAGCTATTCAGCTTCTGTTAATAGTCCACTAAACCCTTCGGTCTCCCAATTGAATTTCAATGGCCAATCAAGTCGTTCCTTTTCTAATCATTTCCAACCTCAATCACATTTTCAAAGACAACCCGAGTTGCTCCCACCAAATTTGATACACTGGTACTACTTGGACCCTAACGGTAATACCCAGGGTCCTTTTGATGGTATTAATATGCAAGAATGGCTCACTCAAGGTTATCTGGCTCCAGATCTTCAAATAAGAAGAGAAGAACAACCAAACTTTTATTCGTTGGGTGAGTTTTCTGCTTCTGTTGGTAATAGTGTGGAACCATTTTTGAAACCGTTACCTGACTTGAACCCATTAAGCTCACTAAACCAATCTTTTACTGATCTGAATTTTGAACAACAAAGCATTCCTGGTCTATTCGGTACCGAAGCTACCTCTAATGGATTCATTAGTCAACCGCAGCCTCATACGTTCTCTGGTGTTAACAGCTGGGCTACGAACAATTTAGGTGGCCAGCAGTTATCAGGTCGCTCATCTCCGTGGGTTAGTCAATCAAATTTATCGACTAATGACGGTATCGTTCCAACCACTGATTTCAGAGTTGGTCAATCATCATTTCTGAAAAACACACATAATTCACTGGATCAGGCAAACGGTTATCAAAACACTTTCAACAGTACTGCAGGGGTCACACAAGGAAACGATGATGAGATCTTTGATCAACTACATTCACATGTTCTGAATGATGTTCTGAAAGACGTGTTAGTTAAAGAGGATATACCTCAACCATCTATTGAACGGAGTGCGGTCAAAGTTGAAACTGATGTCGTGAAAAATGTTAGACCTACCTCAGATCCAAAAGAACCAGCGACCGTAACTCAAAATAGAACGGAAGCAAAACCTAAGAAGGAGATTTTGAGGAGACTACCAGAACAGCAACTGCAAACCACCAAACAGACAACATCACAGTCTGATCCAGTCCAATCATCTCTAGACACACAACAGCCTACAAAGGTTTTCATTGAAAGCTCAAAGCCTCAAGTTAAAAAATCTTCTTCATCTCAATTAGCCCCATGGGCCAATAAAGCTGCTGCTCCATCAGCTCCATCAATGACATTGGAACAAATCCAGAAGCTTGAGGCTGAAGAATTTTCTAAGCAAGATAAATTAAGATTGGCAAAAGAAAAAACTCTTATTGCACAACAAGTTTTGGCTGCTGAGAAAGCTTTACTTAAAGAAGAGAGAGTCAATGCTTTACCATCTGGTGCTTCATGGGTTGCGAACTCCAACTACTCCAAGACACCAGTCAAGACCCCTGCCAAAACTTTATTAGACATTCAGCGTGAGGAAGCTGAACTGGAAGCAGCAAAAGCAGCAAGTTTAGAAAGCTTAGCTAGAGCACAGCATGTATCTTCAGCTTCTCCACTCATCAACGCTGCATTACCTACTAAGAATTCATTTGCAACAATTGCATCAGCCAGTACTAATAGTACTAATGCTTGGACTACTGTTACGAGAAAGGCTGCACCAAAACCGATCAACACTGCCACCAAAGTCACCACCACTTCATCTAAAATCACGCCAGATGTTTTACGTTCTGTTTCTGCTAGTGCTCCATATATCAACTCTTCAACTACAAATTCTTCATCCAAAGTTTCCCCACGTCAAGAATTCTTGAGTTGGTGCCGTTCAACAATCAAACTGAATAAAGGTGTGAACAAAGATGAAGTTTTACAAATTTTGTTAATGTTACCAACATCATCTAGTGAATCAGGTGAGATAATTGCGGACACCATATATTCTAACTCTTCAGTGATGGATGGTAGAAGATTTGCTGGTGAGTTTTTGAAACGTCGTAAAATCGTGGAAGATCAAGTCACTGATGGCTTGACTTGGTTTGATGCTTTGAATATCAATCCTGACGATGAAGATGATGGCTGGGACTTCCAAGTTGTTGGTAAGAAGAACAGAAAGAGAAATTAGTTGATAAGCTTCATTATTTGTTGCGCAACCTTTCATGCCAATTAGCATATTTAAAAAATAGCTGATTCAATCTACATGTATATCTCCTCATAATATGATGAAAAGTAGTTATAGTTATGTATTCTTCAATTTGCTTTAATAACAGGCGCATCCGATGACTTTGGTTGATTTGGAACTTTCAATACACCTTGACTATCAACTTCGATACCCCATTGATCCAAGAGGTCTAATTTTCTGTTTTCTATAGCTAGATATCTTCTTCTTAAAGCTTCATTAAAACATATTTCCTGTAATAATGGAATGAATTTAGCGACCCATCCTTGTTTAAATGATTCTGCTTCTGCCACTAATTCCTGGATTTCAAGGGTTTCTAGTTTTTGTGCAGTTTCAAATCTTTCCCATAGTTCATCACCAATTGAACCTCTTTCGTACAATTGTTTCATGAATGGAGTAACTTCTTTCAGTTTTATAGATCTTCTTATAGATTCAGCACCTCTTCTTAATAGTGCTGCTTTCAATACTTTGTCGTGAGGCTTAGGATCGCTCTCTTTGAGCTGTTTATATATGATTTTTGTGTAGTTTTCTCCAAAGAAGGGAACTTGATTTGTCAACAGAGCCACTTTGTTTCTTCTGTATCTGATGGAGAATATTATAAGAGCAGTGATCAATACTGTGAGGTATATAATTGGTGTGTAGATAGAGATTTTGGCTGTCTGTTTGACAGCCTCCTCGAATTCGTGTTCCTCAGACATTTTACAGGCTCAGGCAATGCTCGAAAGACAAAAATAATTGGGAATATCAAGTAATTTTTAAGTGATTTTATTTTAAGAGTGTTTGTTTAACACGTCGAAGCTTCTTTTTTTTACATGCCAATTTGAGATTACCCGGCATAAAATATATGATATGTACATTTGTAAATGTGATGGCAAAACAATTGCTTGTAAGAAACTCCATTTTAAATCTTCAATTGGCGTTGAAATGACTTTGGTAAGTTATTTGAGGGTTCTACAGTCATAGGATGTTTACTAATGACACTTCAGATCTTGAGATTTAGAACTAAACATGGCATGAAAAGGGTCTCCGTTGAGGAGTTCGATGACATAGCGAACGTTATTGATGGTTTACTGTCGGAGTTCCCAACTGCTGATAAGTCTACATTGACCATATCCAAGACCCCAAATGGTCCTTCTGAACCTATTGAGCATCTTTATGGTCAAACAGCCAGCACGTTGGGGTTCAAGAATGGGGAAATGCTTTTCTTGAACTTCAAAGAGATTGAATCTAACTTATCTGAGTCATCATCAGCCCCATCAGGCACCGTACCAATTACAGGCACGGTTCCTATTTCAAGTTCTTCCCAGGTTATAGAGCTTGATGTTGATGTCGAATTGGAGAAAGAAGAAGGCTATATCAAACGAGAAAGAGACCAGCTTTGTAGACACAACGATCTTGGCATGTGTGAATATTGCTCACCGTTACCACCATGGGATAAATCTTATCTAGAAGCAAATGAGATCAAACATTCCTCCTTTCATGCATACTTGAAAAAATTGAATCATCAGACAAATAAAGAGACAGGAGGCTCCTATATCAAGCCATTAGAGCCATCAAATTACAAAATAGACAAAAATTGCAAGAACGGACATGAACCTTGGCCAAAGGGAATTTGCTCCAAATGCCAACCTTCTGCTATAACTTTGCAACAACAGGAATTCAGAATGGTGGACCATCTGGAGTTTGTTAATTCTGAGATAGTCAACAATTTCATTGAAAGTTGGAGAAAAACAGGAACTCAAAGAATTGGGATACTGTATGGTAAATATGACAAATATGATAAAGTACCGTTAGGTATCAAAGGTGTTGTTGAGGCGATATATGAACCATCACAGTTTGATGAAAATGATGGGTTGACTTTGAATTCGGAATGGGAAGAAGAAGTCAAGAAAATTGATGAGATTGCTAAGACGTGTGGATTGTATAAAGTTGGGGTCATATTTACAGATCTGATCGATTCTGGCAAAGGAGATGGATCTGTCATCTGCAAAAGACATAAAGATTCGTATTTTTTAACATCTTTAGAGGTTATATTTGCAGCTAAATTACAATCCAAAAATCCAAATATTAGCAAATATTCATCAACTGGCGAATTTTCTTCAAAATTCGTGACTTGTGTTATATCAGGGAATTTGGAAGGCCAGATTGATATCCAGTCATATCAAGTCTCAGAAAATGCTGAAGCTTTAGTGAAAGCTGATGATATAACCGGTTCGACTCAACCGTCCATGGCATTTATCAATGAAACTAATCAAGACAGATATGTTCCGGAGATTTTCTACAATAAAAAGAATGAGTACAATGTTCAAGTGAAAGTCAATGCGAAGCCTGCTTTCCCAGTTGAATATCTTTTGATTACACTAACACATGGGTTCCCACAGGATCAGTCGGTAAACAAATCGGTTTTCAAATCAAATGTGTTCCCAATTGAAAATAGACAAGCGATCGGGATCTCACAGGATTTTAACGAGTTACAAAAAGTGTTGAAGACCAACAGCTTTAACGTGCAAGAAACAATTGATTCGCTATCAGATTTCCACTTACTGGTGTACTTATCATCGTTAGACATCCTCTCCAAAAACGAATTTGTGCTCGCAGTCAAGTTAGCCGTTGAAAAGAAACTAGAGGATGGTTACAGACTAATCGAGCAACCGGGCTGGCAGACACTCAGCGCAATTCTCAGCAGCGCATGAAATGAAAATATACTAATCATTGATCAATCAATAACTTTAATTCTATTCTACTCTATTCTATTATATTCTATTATATTCTAAATTAACTATTTGGTATAAATTACTTCTCGAACCTTCCAGAAATCGCGAAAATGACGAAATTGAAAACCGGGTAAATTTTTTTTAGTTGTTAAATTTTTTTTTTTTTTTTTTTTCTTTCACATCGACAAAAAAACAAAAAAAGCATAGTTATAATTTATAAAAGCCATTAAATTATTTAAAACTTGCCACGTTTGAAAAGATCACGGATAATTTTTTGAAATATGAGCTCTTCTCCTTTTGGTATTGATTTCGGTAACCACAACTCCGTCGTTGCTGTTGCTAAGAACAGAGGTATTGATGTTGTTGTCAATGAGGTTTCTAATCGTGCCACTCCTACCTTAGTTGGGTTCGGTTTGAAGAATCGTTTCATTGGTGAAACTGGTAAATCTCAACAAACCTCTAACATCAAGAATACAGTCGACAACATCAAGAGAATTGTCGGTTTGAACTTTGACCACCCTGATGTCGCTAAGGAAAAACCTTTCTTTACTGTCCCACTAGTTAACGTTGATGGTCAAGTTGGTGCTAAAGTTAGATTCCAAGGTGAACAACAAGAATTCTCCTCCATTCAATTGGCTGCTATGTACTTCAACAAAGTCAAATCTACTGTTGCTAAAGAAACTAAACTTTTGATCAACGATGTTGTTCTTGCTGTCCCATCTTGGTATTCTCAAGTCCAACGTCATGCTGTTGCTGATGCCGCTAGAATAGCTGGATTGAACCCAGTTAGAATTGTCAATGAATTGACCGCTGCCGCTGTTGGTTATGGTGTCTTCAAAACTGACTTACCAGAAGACAAAACCTTGAACATTGCTTTTGTTGACATTGGTCATTCTTCCTACGAAGTTTCCATTGCTGCGTTGAAGAAAGGTGAATTAAAAGTCCTTGGTAGTGCTTATGATAAATTCTTTGGTGGTAGAGATTTGGATGTTGCTATTACCAACCATTTCGCTGATGAATTAGATGCTAAATATAAAGTCAAAGTCCGTGAGAACCCAAAATCTGTCTCACGTATCTTGGCATCTGCTGAAAAACTAAAGAAAATCTTGTCAGCTAACTCTCAAGCTCCTTTCAACGTTGAATCCGTTATTAATGACATCGATTTCTCTTCAAGTTTGACAAGAGAAAAATTAGAAGAATTGATTGCTCCATTGTTGACTCGTGTTGAAGGTCCAATTGAAGCTGCTTTGAAACAAGCAGGAATCACTAAAGAGGATTTGGATTTCGTCGAAGTCATTGGTGGTGGTTCAAGAGTTCCAGCTTTGAAAGAAAGAATCTCTGAAGCTTTTGGTAAACCATTATCTTATCACTTAAACCAAGATGAAGCCATTGCTAGAGGTGCCACTTTCATTTGTGCAATCCATTCTCCAACCTTAAGAGTCCGTCCATTCAAATTCACTGATGTTAACCCATTTTCTGTTTCTTACAAATGGGATCAACAAATTGAAGGAGATGATGATGAACTAGAAGTTTTCCCAGCCGGTGCTTCTTTCCCATCCACTAAAGTTATTACTTTAGAAAGAACCCAAGATTTCAAAATCCAAGCTAAATACACCAACAAATCTGAAATACCAGAAGGTACCCCAGTTGAAATTTCATCATGGGATGTTAAAGGTATCAAATTGGCTCAAGGTCAATCATCAGTTTCCGTTAAAGCTAAATTAAGATTGAATGAATCTGGATTCTACAGTGTTGAATCTGCGTACACTGTTGAAGAAGTTGAAGTTGAAGAAGAAATTCCATACTCTGGTGAAGGTGAGAAACCAGAAGATTATGAACCAGAATACAAAAAAGTTAAGAAGTTAGTTAAAAAAGATGACTTGACTATTGTCACTTCAGATGCTTCTTTACCAGCTGATAAACTAAACCTTTTGGTGGAAAAAGAAGGTGAATTAACTGCTTCTGATGAATTAGTGTTCAAGATTCAAAACAAGAGAAACGAAATTGAAGAATACTTGTACGAATTCAGAGGTAAATTAGAAGACCAATACTCTAAATTTGTCTCCGAACAAGAGAAAGAAGATTTATTGAGTCTTTTAGCTAAAACTGAAGACTGGTTGTACGACCATGAAGATGCATCTCTAGGTGTCTTCACTGCTAAATATGAAGAATTAGCTTCAAAAGGTAACTTGATCAAAGGTAGATATTTACAAGCTGAAAACGAGAAACTTGAAGCTGAAAGAGCTAAGAAAGAAGCTGCTGAATACCAAAAATTCGCTCAAAAATTAAAAGAAGGTAAACCTGCTGAGGAAGAGAAGAAGGCCGATGCTGATGGTGATTTGGATCTTGATTAGATCTTAAAGTTCAGATTTTAATACATAAAGTTATAAAACGTATGATTTATTCTGTAGTTCATTCGCGAATCATCATAATGAAATGACTCTTTAATGAATATTGACAATAACTAAAACAAAAACTACACACTGAATAATTTGCTGATATTCAAGACATGTCAGAAATCATTGTTGTTGGTGCTGGTGTAATCGGTTTGACATCGGCTTTAGTACTTGCTGAGAAAGGCTACAAAGTGAAAGTTGTTGCTGAGCACTTTGCTACTGATCCATTATCTCCAAATTATACATCTCATTGGGCAGGCGCCCATTACAGACCTGCACCTGCTTCCAATCCAAAAGAGATTGCTGACCAGAAGCTCACAAGGGTGACTTTACGTTGGTTTGAAAAGATTGCGTTGGAATCACCTGAATCTTCAATCAAATTTGTTGAGGGTGTTGATTTCCTTGAGAGAAAAGGTATTTATGATGCTAAAGCCCCAGGTTATTTTGAAGATCTTGATGATTTTAAGATCTTGAATGGGAATCAGCTACCTCAAGGTGTTGAATTTGGTGCTAGTTATAGAACTTGGGTGTTGAATGCTCCTCTGTTTGTTCAGTTCCTACAAAGGAAATTAAGCTTTCAATATGGTGTTGAGTTTATCAAATTACAAGTGTTTTCTTTGAAACATGTATCAAAGCTATTCCCAGGCCATGTTATTGTTAATGCAACGGGTCTTGGATTGCAATTCAAAGGTGGGTATGACGTGGATTCTTATAGAATCAGAGGTCAAACATTATTGATCAAAGCTCCAAATGATAATCCATATTTTGACAAAACTGTGACTCATCAAGCGAAAGATGGATCTTGGACTTTTGTAATAGCTCGTCCTTTAGATGGTGGTATTATTTTAGGTGGTACTAAACAAATTGACGATCCAGATACGTCAGTAAAACCAGAGGATACTGAAAATATAATTAAAAGGGCAAAAAAACTGTACCCTGAGTTGTTCATCAATGGGAAATTAGATATTAGATTTATTAATGTTGGATTTAGACCTGCTAGAAAAAACGGTATAAGAGTTGAATTAGTTAAAGAGGATGGAATTCCAATAGTCCATGCTTATGGTGCTGGTGGTATGGGTTTCGAATTAAGTAGAGGTGTCGCTGAACAGGTTTTACAGCTAGTTGAAGACAGCTTGAGATCTTCAAAATTATAGCACTTCATAATTTTATAAATTTTATATAAATGATATGACTAGAAAAGAATATAATCTCTATTGAAATCAATGCTTTGGATGTCCATGAACTTCTCTACACCAACCAGGTATATCCGAACCACAGCCACATAACGGTCTTTCGAAAACAACATTCTCTAAACCGATAGCATCTGAAAGCCAAGGATGATTAACCATACCTCCAGCATCAGCTCTTTTTTCAGGGTTTACCACTAGCATTGGGGACAAGAAATCTGCAATTTCAAAAGCGTCAGTCTCATTGAATTTATACTTATCAATAAGAACGTCTTTCAAACCCCATGGTTTTAATTTAGCAATATTTCTTAACTCGCCTCTAGAGTTGAAATATTCCCTTGCATATTTGCCATCTTTGATTAACGAGTGTGGGAACTTACCTAAAAGCTCTATGATTTGTGCAATGTGATCATCATCCTTGGTATAACTATGTCCTTCAACAGGATCAAACAAATAATCCCCTGTTACCAATTCAAAAACCAAACAAGCTAAAGACCAAACATCAGCTGAACATCCCCATTGTGCACCAATCAATACTTCAGGAGAACGATATTGCCTTGTTTGAATATCATCAGTGAAATGTTCATCATACCAGCATGCATTACCTAAATCGGCAATTTTGACACTGATGTATTGATCATTTTGTGGTTGATCATTGAGATCAACGGTTGATTGATGTGTTGAATTGTATTTAGTTTCAGCAGATATTGACATCGAAGACAATGAGTTTGACAGGGGATCAGGTTTCGCTTGTGGTTTGAAAGGGGAAGAACTATTATTCAAACTATTCTCAAAGTAATGTCCAGCACTAATCGGAGAAGGCAGTGGTTGAGATCCAATGATTAAAGTCTGTCTTCTTGATCTGCGACCATTTCTTGACGGTATTGATGTTGTACTGTTTGTGTGTGATATTGTTGGTACTGATGAAACACTTGAGAGTCTAGATTGTCTTTCCAATTTTTTTTGATCTTTTGTAGCTTTTTCTACTGATTCAACCATTTTGACGATTTGTTCGACATCGCCAATCTCTATCAAGACGTTTTCTGGTTTGATATCAGTATGAATGACACCAGCTTCTCTATGTAGAAAATCTAATGCCAGAAGGAGTTGTTTTGCGATTTGTTTGACATAGATTATTGGTATACCTCTATGCTTATATTTTTTGATTAACCCGAGTAAATTTTCACCCAGGACTTCAAATACCATCACGACATGGGACCCATTGACACCTTCGTGGATAAAAGAATCTAGAAAGGCAATGACATGTTTCTTACCTCTATGGTTCTGGTCACCGTTGTTGATTTGGCTTAGTAATTTGACTTCATCTAGAGCTGTTTCAGTGTAGTGATTTGCAGAACGGACAATCTTCATAGCGACATGGCGATTCTGGTCATGGTCTCTTGCAAGCCAGACGGTGCTAAAATGGCCCCAACCCAGTTTTCTTACAAGAGTGTATCTTCCGTCTTTATATGCCTCACCTTTAAAAGCTGGATGATAACCACCTTTTTTGTAGTCTTCTTGGTGTTCTTCATTCTTCGGGTCAATCTTCTCGTCATCATCATCTTCATCGTCCTCGTCGTCCTCGTCATCCGTGTCTATTTCGTGTGTTTCTTGTTCATCGATGTTGGTATTTATCTGGAGAGGATGTGGTTGCAGTGGTTGGGCATCAGCTTCTGCCTGGATTGCGATGGAGAGCTTGGACTTTGTTGAGGGAGTAGTAAAGAGCTCTCTATTTGCGGGAGAAGCCATTGTGGCGAGTAACCAACAGTAACGTGACTTAAAAATTTAAAAATTTTAAAGGATTTATATTTTTTTACTTTTATTTTTGATTTGAGTGTTTGTTGAACTTTTTAAAAGTTAATTAAAAAAATTAAAGTGTTTTTTTTTTTTTTTTTATTTTTTTGAAGTGTGTGCTTAGTCTATTGTCTATTGTTTTAATTTGTATTTAATTATGACCACCCAAACAGATCATGATCTGTTGGGCTACTGGCAGCCAGATGAAGACGTCACAGAGTGTTTTCTGTGTCACGAGCAATTCACTTTCTTCTTTAGACGACACCATTGCAGAAGGTGTGGCAGAGTCGTGTGTGGCAAGTGCTCCAGTACAAGGGCTGTTTATGAGAACGATGCTGTGATCTCACGCCCTTACACATTCGGTAGTTACTCTCTGGACGGCTTCAGAACTTGTGACATGTGTGTGGAGGAGCTCGTAACGGGAAATGTGGCCAGAAATGTTCAAGGGACTCTCAACAACAATAATAACAATTCAAGGAGTGCAACCCCTGTTTCCTTCCCGATAAGGAGAATAATCAAGGATTCATTCGAACACCGAACCAATCGAGTGAACGAGACAGATGATGATGAGGATGACGAGACAGAACGGGATTTGTGTCCTATATGCTCAATGAACCTTTCGATGCTATCTTCTGAGCTGGAGAGAGAAGAGCACATAAACTACTGCTTGATTACGGCTGAGTTCTCTGGATCTCCTGACCAGCCACGACACTACAATAGAATGTTGGTGTATCAGGTACCTGAGCAGACCCATGATACTCCCATCGACAATACTCCTATTGCACATTTGAAAGAGAAGTTTGATGTGGGAGATAATGAGTGTGTCATATGCCTTGAGGAACTGGCACCTGGCGATAAAGTGGGGAGACTGGAGTGTCTCTGCGTGTTCCACTACCAGTGTATCAAGAGCTGGTTTGAGAAAAAAGGTCCGGGAAACTGTCCAGTTCACGCAGTGCATCTCTAATAAAATCACAATAATGAATAATATCGGTGGGTAATGCGCAATCAAGTGAATATTTATTTATTTAATGTAATATATTTAATGAAACTGGGTATGAAACTGGGTATGAAACTGGGTATGAAATGGGAATTTAACGGTGATCACAATTTGAAGATCAAAATGAAAATCTATAAAATTAAATTAAATAGATTTTTTGCTTTAAAATATAAAAATCAGTTTAATTTTTGTAAACAAAAAACAAAAAACAAAAACATAAACAAAATAAAAAACACACCAAATTTAGAGGATTAATTGATTATGGAAAACCCACACGAACAAGTGCAAAATGCTTTGCTTGCACGTATAATCAACAACGTCGTAAGTTTTTCTTTCCTTTTTTATTTTTTTGGATTTTCATTTTGTTGTAACCTAACGAGTCCCACCAGGAACGTTTGAATGAAAGTGTCGTTATCCTCAACAACTCGCTCAGAGAGGCGAATAAAGACAACTTGCATGTGGAGTTGGTCGCCCAAATGTGGGAGAACTACCAAGCAAATGCTGACTTTAACTTGGAGGCAACAGGCAACAAAAAAGTACCCCTGTAACTTGACATATTTTGTTTGATGATTCTTTACTCTTCAAAAGTGTTGTGTTGGGTTACACTTTATTCAACTTGAACTGGTTATACGTGATTTTGAAAGATTGCACAAAAAAACAAAAAAAAAATAGCATATGTGCCAATACATTAATATCTGTATCTTTCTTTAACAGGGGGGATAAAGGTCTTCCAAAGCCAAGTTTCATTGAAATACTACTAGATACAGATTCACTAAAATGAAATGAAATGAGATGAAATGAGATGAAATGAGATGAAATGAGTTGAGATGAGATTCGCTACAAATGACCCATTGAAAAGTAAAGATAAAACCGTATTATTGTACAAAAGTATGATGTCCCATTCAAACATTGAAAGAGGTATGCACTATGGCATTTATATAAGACTTTATTTGAGCCTTAGTGATAAAAAAAAAATTAGAAATAGACTTATAGTCTTAAACTGTATTATAGCAAGAACAACAACCACCATTCACATATCCCTCTCTCTCTGATATCAATATTTATGCAACGTATAAATGAAAGACAACTTTAGTTAGCAACCACAATAAAAAAAAAGAACCCATTTTTTAAAAAAATTAACTATATGTTTTAATAAATATCTAGTATTTGATAGCTTCTATAGAACGTTTGATCTTGTTAGTATAAAAAACACTGGTAAAAAAAAACACAAAATACAAAAAATACAGGGGCAAAACAGTCCCAGTAAAGTCATGTAAAACATACCTTGTTGAGTTGGTAATAGACCAAAACGTTTCTTCAAAGTGACTCTGTGTCTTGAGTATTTATCATCTGGAGAGAATCTAGCTGGATGAGCAGATTTAGTAATCTCTCCACTTTCCTCAGTTTTCTTCAAAGTGTAGATTCTCTTGCCGTCTGGGCCCAAAGTGAACATTAAATGCATCGTGTGAATAACTTGTTTTTTTTTTGTGTATGTGTTTGAACTTTCAATTCAAATTCAATTCTTTTCGATGAGCTTGGAAATTTTTTTTGTATAAAAAATTTAATTAAATTCAAATTACATAAGAAATTACGTAATAATAAATTACGTAATAATAAATTACGTAATAATAAATTGATTCAATTTAAAACAACTAATTGAATTATATTAATTGATTAATTGAAT
Source organism: Wickerhamomyces sp. yHMH617 (assembly GCA_030571115.1). Lineage (NCBI taxonomy): Eukaryota > Fungi > Ascomycota > Saccharomycetes > Phaffomycetales > Wickerhamomycetaceae > Wickerhamomyces > Wickerhamomyces sp. yHMH617. The sequence continues at coordinate 24,761 of JAJLXD010000057.1, read as the reverse complement.
TGAATTGAATTGAATTGAATTGAATTATATTAATTGATTAATTGATTAATTGATTAATTGACACATAAAAAATAGTCATTGATTTGACCAATTTTTGTGGTAATTGATTGAAAATTGCATGGCCATGTCGAAACCTGATCAGTTTTCAGATCTTTTGGCTGGCTTGAGCTCAAGGAAAAAAGACACCAGTAAACTTTCGTTGGCACAGAAACAACAGTTGTCTTCAACTAACTCGCTGGCCGATTCACAGAACAAACAATGGGCAGATCTCGATATCTTGAGTAAGACGAGCTCCATACTATCAACACCGGGCTCAACATCTCTCTCAACGCCTCAGCACTCGAAATCAGATCTCTTTGAGGGATTCGACATTTTGAACAACAATATCACCACAATTCAAAAGACGCAACAATCCCAAACCTATAATAATGACCATCTTTTTGAAGGATTTGCCGGTTCCTCTAGTCGGGGTGGAGTGGACCCAAGCTCAAATGGTGTCGATTTACTAGATAGCTTTGGACTAACCGGATCATCGTCCTCTTCTTCAGCGGTGGGAACTCCACTTTCTCCACCACAACCTCGACCAAGCTCACAAGATATGGACGATCTTTTTGCTGTATTTGATAAGCCTAAACTTCCACAACCTCAAGAACCTCAAGAACCTCAAGAACCTCAAAATGGTGGTGTTCATTCATCCAAGAAAAGTCCAGTAGTATCGTGTGATGTCCCAGAGAAGCCTCAAAGGAGACAAGGAGGAATTCATAGACAAAGACAACAACAAGTCCAAGTTAATAATGACGATTATGATCAGTCAATCGCCTCACTGATTGATATGGGATTCTCTATAGACCAATCAACAGATGCGTTGAGACATACAAGAGATGGACTTGATGTCCAAGAAGCTATAAGCTACATAATGACTAAAGCACATAACGAAACGAAAGTTAGATCTGGTTTGGCACCTGATCGTGAAGCATATAGAGCCTCATCTACTCAGAAGACACCTGAACAATATTTGCAGACCTTTTCATCCTTTGTGAATAAAGCAAAGAATGATTTAACAAATAGATTATTTGCACCATCTCCTTCTAGTGACGGGACACCGGCATGGATGCGTGATCAAGTACAACATAGATCACGTTCTTCAAATCAGTTCGATGATGACCCAAATGAAGTCGCATCAGAAGATCTTGAGAATCTGAGCTTGGGTAATCATAAAACCGGGAGACCTGCCTACTCTCACCGTTCACGAACATCTTCTCAAAGAGAGAGAGAGAGCATGGGTAACTCACAGAATGGCCGTCATGAAAGACAAAATCAAGCTAAAGAGAGTCATTCGCGTCGAGAACCTGATTCCAGCCCTGAGCTTGAGGTTGATCTTTTTGCACCGTTGCCAACAAAACCTCAGCCATCTGAACCTATAGATTTGTTTTCCTCCCCCGTACCAACGGCATCACCAAAAATGTCAAGCTCAGATGAAATGAGAACGTCTTCTAGAAGAAGAACTACTCCAAGAACAACTCCTTTGGTGGCATCCACTACACCAAAGATAAGAAGACCAGCTGTATCCATCAGTCAAACACAACTGGAATTTTTCGAAGATTCCCGTAAACAAGGTGGAATTGCGTTCAAGAATGGAGACTTTACAGCTGCATTAACACATTATCAGACTGCATTAGAATCACTGCCTCAGAATCATCTACTACGAATTATTGCCTTTTCTAACGTCATCACAGTATATTTGAAAGTTGGCGAAAATCGCAAAGTGGTGGAAAATGCCAACGAAGCTCTGAAGATTATCGGAGAAGGAAGAGGTGCTGGTGAAGAAGTGGAACCCGGTAAACCAATGAAAGATTTCTGGGCTAAAATAGTACAAAAGAAAGCTGAAGCTTTAGAACATCTTGAAAAATTTCAAGAATCGCTAGAAACCTGGACTGAACTAATAGAAAATGGTGTTGCTAACAAGATATCTTTAGAAGGAAAACGTCGCTGTCAAAAAGAGTTGAATCCAACCAAATCTACGCCTAAAGTATCTCCCGTACCAAAATCATCGTCAACTCAACCAACACCAACACCTACACCTTCAAGACCATCAAGACCATCAAGACCATCAAGACCTGCAACACCAGAAAACTCTGCAGCAGTGAAAAAACTGCAAAAATCTAACGAAGAATCAAAAAAATTCGAAGATGATAAGTTCAGACTAAAAGATGAGATTGATTCGAAAATTAACAAATGGAAACAAGGTAAAGATGATAACCTACGTGCTCTCCTTGCTTCTTTACAAGACGTATTATGGGCCTCTTCGAACTGGAAACCTGTTGGAATGTCAGATCTAGTGATGCCTAAAAAAGTCAAGATTGTTTATATGAAGGCTGTTTCTAAGGTTCATCCTGATAAAATTCCAAAAGATGCTACTTCTGAACAAAAAATCGTGGCAGAAAGTGTTTTTGTTGTCATAAATCAAGCATGGGAGGGTTTCAAAAGCGCAAACGGATTACAATAAATTTTAAAGGTGAGAAAAAAAAAAAAGATTTACTTTAGTATCTATATGAAGTGTAGTTGATCTTTCTTTTTTTGCTTCAAACAGCTTGTGATTCTGCTTCTCTCAAAGCAGTTGTATAATGATTAATTGCAGTGCCTAATGATTCTGTCAAAGGTTTCAAATAAGCAAATGACTGCTGTTTTATTTTTGGGTCTATGATTTTATCCAACACAACTTTTATTCTCTCTTCGGATTTTACAAGACTGTTATATAATGTTTTCACATTTCCAGCTTGAGATGGATCACCTGAATTAAAATGTAGCCAGAAGTGTCTTAGAAACTCAACTGATGTAGCATGTGTGATCCTCAATTGTTCTAGTAAGCTGTGGTCAAATCTTGGATCCACTTCTTCCTTGACTTGATGAGATGACTGTTCTTCTAAAGATCTGTAAACCTGCCAGCTTTGTTTAGACTGTTTGGAACTGAGGCGTACAGCATTGATGACTTCTTGAGAAGCCTTTTCTATGTATGATTTATGGGTGTCACTGTACACTGATCGTAAGTCAAAATATCCATCAAGGTCATTCCGTACTTCTTTAGAAAACTGACTGTACTCTTCATTGGTGATTGGCTTGATATTTTGGGTTTCAAATTTCTCATTATCTTGTTTAACATTGATTTCGGCATATTCTGTTAGATGAGGTGTTTCCAAGTCATTGAAGAATAACTCTGATCTTATCCTTTCATTCTCAACCTCTTCTTTACTTTTCTTTTGATCTGGTGTAGTATGTCTGGAATATTCATGCTCTAGACTGTTAACCATTTTCTCACTAAGTCTATTCATACTTCTAAGAACAGAGACGGTTTCTGGAACAGCATCAGGTTTCATAGTGAAATCAGGAGCATTACCCAATTTAGATGAATCATCTGCTTGATTTGCTTCCAGATCAATAGTCTTATTCACCTTGTGGTTCAATTGCTCATCCTCATGTTTCTCATAGTCAACATCCATATTGATATATTTATCCAAGATGAAGTCTCCTCTAATACTTGCGCTAACTTTCTCACCTCTTAACTTTCTGAATAGTTTAGAACTGAAAAATCTCGACCAAAACTCACCTTCAGAAAGTCTAGGAACGTTGTCATCGTAAGCTTTTCTAACGACAGGATATTGTTCAAAGATTACATGGATTTTTTCCCTTGTCACTGAAACGTTCACTTGATTATCAGAAGTAGCGGTAGGCTTGATTGTACTCAGAACATTATAAGGGCCTTTCTTTTGAGAATTTGTCAAGGCAAAGGCTCTAAGTAGATGAACTCTGGTGGTCCAAAATTCTTCTGGTGCTAATCCTTGATTCATCACTGCTTCTTGAAATGTTGACATCAATGACTTGTTATCCAGTAGTAACTTCTGCTGCAGCTCATGATTAGTTAACAACTGTTTAGTGTCCAATGCATCTGTCAGAAAAGTTGTGTTTATCAGTGGCTTATCCGGTGCTGGGGTTGCTGTAGTGGAGTCGACTTGGCTGGCATTCTTGTATCTGGCAACTATATGCGTGAGCGATTCTTTTATGTTATCCATCACTATTCTATTATTAAACGCATACATAAAAGACTCTGGCTCCGCACCCTCTGTTCGCTGAACAATAATCTTAAGCTTCATCTGGTCCGAGGTGGCAGGCGTAGCTTTCAAACTCGAGATTGTGGATAGTACGATTTCCACAATGGGTACAGCGACAGACCCATCAGCAGCTTTCCATTGTAAGATTGGTGGTGTTTTCTCTTCATAAATCGAGAGAATACCAGCTTTTTTTTTGAATATTGCAAATCCTGAGACAAAAGACATCACCTCTTGAACCAACTAAGGTCACTTTATATAGTTTTTACACACAAGTATTCTTCTTCAAAATCAAAGAACATTTACATTACACATTTTTGTTAGCAAACTCTCAAAAACAAAAAAACACATTATTATAAAATTGAAAGTGTCCGAATCGGGAAATATCCGAATTAAGTAATATTTTGGTTATTGGTAAATGTTTTAAATAAAGAAAAAAGCTGAAAATTTTATTTCAAATAAATGGGAATCAGTACAAAAGTCTTTATATAAATCACAATTTGCTATGGCTTTTATCGGTATTTCTTTCGGTAACACCACCTCGTCGATTGCTGCTCCATCGAAGGATGGTAATGGCGTTGAAGTTATCGCCAATCCAGACGGTGAACGTGCGATTCCATCAGCTTTGGCTTACATTGGTGATGATGAGTACCAAGGTGGTCAAGCTCTTGCCCACTTGATTAGAAACCCAAAGAACACCATCATCAACTTCCGTGATTACTTGGGCCAAAATTTTGAGAAAGTGGATCCAACTATCACTGAGCTTGCTTCTCATGCAGTTGATCTCAATGGTAAAATAGGTTACAAATACACTGTGGTTGATGCTAACGGTGAAGAATCTGCAAAAGAAATCACTGCTTTACAGGCCTCTACCAGACACTTACAAAAATTGAAAGATGCTGCTGAAGATTATTTGGGTAAACAAATTGAAGGTGCCGTCATTGCTATTCCAACAGACTTCACTGATGCTCAGAAATCAGAACTATTGAAAGCTAGTGAAGGTGCTGGCTTAAAGGTATTACAATTGATTAGCGAACCAAGTGCTGCCCTTTTAGCCCACACATCAATCGAAAACCGTCTAGAACAAGATAAGACTTATGTTGTCGCTGACTTTGGTGGTATCAGATCTGATGCTGCCGTCATCTCTGTTCGTGGTGGTATTTTAACTATTTTGGCCACTTCTCATGATTTTGAATTAGGTGGTGACAAATTAGATGCTGCTCTAGGTGAGTTCATCGCCAAAGAATTTGAAAAAAAATACAAAGTTGACCCAAGAAAGACTGCCCGTTCTTTGGCCAAATTAAAAGATGCTGCCATCTTAGCTAAAAAGACTTTATCCAACGTTCAAACTGCCACAATCTCTATCGAATCATTGGCTGAAGGTATTGATTACCATTCTACAATCAACAGATTACGTTACGAATTGGTTGCCCGTGGTGTTTTAAGTCAGTTCACCAACTTTGTTGAAGCTATTGTTAAGAAAGCTAACTTGGATGTTCTAGATATCGATGAAGTTCTACTTGTTGGTGGTGTCTCAAATACTCCAAAATTAGCTTCTAACATCCAAGCAATCTTCCCAGAATCAACTGTTGTTGTTGCCCCATCCTTAGACTCTAGAGCTTCAAACCCAGAAGAATTAGTCGCTCGTGGTGCTGCTTTACAAGCTTCTCTACTGGAAAACATTGACCCTGCTGAAATTCAAGAGAGTCTATCCCCAGTTATCGTGAACACCCAACATCTCTCAAAAGCCATCGGTATCCTTGATGCTGAAGGTAACTTCATCACAGTTTTAAAGGCAGAATCTACTTACCCAATCCGTCGTTCTGTTCAGCTTGAAGCTCCAAAAGGTGATGTTTTGGTTACTGTTGTTGAAGGTGAAGATAAAATCAAGGAAACCACGCTTGAGCCACCAGCAAAAGAGGAAGACGATGAAGACGATTACTCCGATGATGAACCAGAAGTCGTCAGAGAGAAACACATTATCCCAGGTGCCACATTAGCCCAATTGGCTGTGCGTGGTAACGAAGCTGACAAAGTTGAAGTAATTTTCAACATCACCAAGGATGGTTCTTTCTCAGTCACTGCCAGAGAGGCAAGACAAGGTTCCGTCGCTTTTAGGGGAGAGCTCTAAACGGAGGGTTTATAGTAATTATAACATAGATGAATTCTCTAATATTTACCATTTTTTTTTGTAAAGGTAACGTAACTGTAACATCACCTCATCACACTAAAAAAATTCTAATTTAATTAACTATCAAAGATATAAAAATAATGTAATTTATCTTCTACAAATTTTCTACACCTTGAAATCAGATAATAATAACTAAACAATGACAACGTCCACCAAAATCCATATTTTAGGGGCTGGCAGTATTGGGTGTCTCGTCGGGGCAGAACTCTCGACGTTGCCCAACAAACCAGACATCACCTTACTTTTCAGAAACGCTGCTAAGGCTAATACCTTTAACACCGTGAACAGCTCAACGGTCTACATCAGAAGACTGTTCACCACCCCGAATGAGACTTTCAGTGCCCATTTCAAAGGAGAGTCACAAGACAACGTCAATGAGCCTTTTGAGAACCTAATCGTCACCACAAAGACATATCAAACTAAACCGGCCTTAACACCATATCTTCCATTCATTAAAAATACTACCAACATTGTTTTGATTCAAAATGGGCTCGGTGTCGTGCAGGAACTTTACAGAGACGTGTGGCCCGATCTGGCTACCAGACCGAACATATATCAAGGGGTTATAGGCCACGGTGCTTTCATATCACCTTCAACTGAATCGTCCGATAAATATGAGATTTCACATGCTGGTATGGGCCAGTTTTACATAGGTAAAGTTCCTAGAGACTTAAAAAACTACATGAAGGATGAGGAGTATGAGACACCCCAACTGATTCAACAGCTTGTTGATGCAAAACAGTTAGATACTACCGTTTTAGCCTATAGTGATCTTTTGGTTTCACAAGTACGTAAATTCATGGTCAATGCCTGTATAAATTCCAACACTGCTATCATTGACTGCATAAATGGAGAACTTGATGGAACTGACAATGTCAAGGAGCTATTCTATTCTATCGTGGATGAAGCATTGGCAGTGTTTTATCAGATATTCCCAGTCTTGAAGACAAAAGAAGGTGTTGAGAGACAGCTGGGTAGGGATGAACTAGTGAAATTCGTTGTGGATATTGGAATTATTGCCAATGTTAAAAATTCATCATCCATGAGACAAGATACCCTAAATTTGAGAGACACAGAGATAGATTATATTAATGGATTTGTCGTCAAGGCAGCTGAAGAAATCGGTGAAAAAGCACTGGTCAACCAAACCATCACAAACTTGGTCAAACTAAGATTGTCCTTGAACAGAAAAAGAGCAGCACAAAAAAGCTCATCATGAATTAGAACAAATAACCTATCACTTATAGAATCTATAGATCAAATTGTACAATATATATGAGTCCCAATACGGAAATATACCATTTTGGGAAGTTTTTAGTTACAGTAAAGTGAAGTATGTGTCCCTTACCAGATTTCTTCCAATAAAAAATAGTAAACAAATGAAAACATACAAAAACTATTGAGTTTGGAAAGAAAAGATCCATTGAGAAAATGGTGCTTCATTGGAATCTTGAGCCTTTTAACCGGGCGTACGAAGCTCTGGAATCTGGAGCTGCTGATGTTTCTGTGGTGAAAGATCTCCAAAAAGATTTATATGGCTTAGTTGTTGTCCCAAAGAAGAATCAAGCGAGCAGGCAAGCTCTCGAAAAGGGCACAGTTAAGTTCGCCGATGGCGAGTATGAACTCAACCAAGAGTTCAAAATCGCTGCTGCTACTTTGTCAGACGATTTAGATATTGACGAATTGATTGCTGCCGAATTACTTCACAACTCATCGGGATTGGGTATCACATTGATTGACAATGCCAAAGCAGCTTACTACCTTAGAAAACAGTCCATTTTATCCATTGTTTCATATGTTTTCAACACCAATAATCAGGCACTTATTGATATATTGTGGGATGGAGACTTCACGAACTCGTTGTTGGACTCGTTTAAATTTGTTCACGACGAATTAACCACCCTACATCAGCTAGTGCAAAAAGTTAGAATATTGGGCCACTATAACTCAAGCGACTTTCAACTGAAAATATCGGTCAGAAGAGATTTTTTGAAATCACAGCATGAGGTTTTGGGCGAGATACTTTATGGTATAGTCTCACAAAACTTACTTGATAGGGTAGACTTCTTGAAATTTTTCGAATTTGTTGCAGGGTTTGATGTTGATGATTTTTTTATCGTGCACCTTGTACCAGCTTTATTGTTGTATGTCTCAAGAATCAAAGAATTTAAGGAAGAAGATGTTAAGCATTTGCACAGTGACCTCCTCAAGCAAATGAAGAAAGAGGACATATATCAAACACCCATAAAGCTTTTTTTGATACTTGCATTTTGCTCATATTTCATTGATTGGTGTAAGGCATCCGCTGAAAGACTTAAGGAATTTGATTTTGAAATTGCCATCGAAGCCCCCATGACAAGTGCCATCCAACTAGGTGCTATTGAACAACTTTTAATAATATCTGCAGAAACGTCTGGCAACACATTTGAGTTATTTTACGATATTAGATCATTGCTAGAGCAACACTTACCTAGATTTGTATCAAAGAGAATACTTGACGTCAATGAAGAAGAAACAAAGAGAGCTAGAGGTAATGATCCTCAGGCCGCTGTAACCGTCTATGTTATTAATAAAAACTACAAACTTTCTGATAATCTTTCACAGTTCTTGACAAATTCATTACATGATTTTGTTCAATGCTTCATTTCAGACTCTGCTTTTTTGCTGGTTAAAATGAAAGATTCGGAGGAAGATTTGCTACTTTCTGGAGAGGAATTCTCTCTTGATGAAATATCGAAAAGTGCTGACTTGGAAAGATTTTACCTCTCTATTTTTTACATATATGCTAACCGTCCTTCCTTAATATCGAGCTTCTGGGAAGATAGAGAATCAAACGCTTATGGTTTCATCGAATGGGTCTCCAAAGGTGAAGATTTGTTGATGAGATCTTTGTTCATCCTAATGCTTTCTGCTTTAACTGCAGGACCGGAGAACTCTAACCACGTTTATCATTTTATTGCAAACTCTGATAAAGTTTCATGGCATACTATCAATGAAATCCTGAAAGTTTATATCGAAAAGATCACTCAAGTTGAAAAAGGTGGAGAGAATCAGGACCTAGGAGAGGAAACCATACTTCTAATTTCATCATATTTCTCCTTGATTTATCAAGTTGCAGCTAACAATGATAATGTGAAAAACTCATTTGATGAGACTTTATTGGAAATATTATTCAGTTTTATCAATGTTGACACGCCTCTTATTGGTGCAGCACTACATGTCATTTGTTCTTTGGTTTCAAAGGATGAAGCCAGACGCTTTTATATATGGGAACGTCTGGATTACTGGCTTTTCGGTTATCAACCAAACACATTAAAAGAAGCATTCAGAGCACGTTTGGATTCATTTCCAGATATACTAGGGTTTATACATTTGATTGAAGCATTGTTAGCACCTACAGAAACTTTGCTACAAAAATATTCATCCCCATATCCAACTCAATTGGGATACCCTTATAGAACTATTGGTGTTTTCCCATATTTTGAGTTTATTCTTTCTGACATTTTCTCACATTCTCAAGCACTATATTTTGAGGAGAAGACTGCTTTACAAGAACCAATTTTGAAACTTATCGGACATAGTTTGGCATCTTTTGATCCAAAGTTAATCTTGAATTCTTTCCCTGCAGGAGTTGATTTGAATTCTGTTATCTCGACCAATGATTTCACTTCATATATTCAAATCAATCCTGCTCCAATTGCATTGAACTTCCTATTCAAAGAGAAAGTTTACAAAACCCTACTGGACATCATTTCTATTGGTAATGATAATATTAATGACAAATCATTTGAGGACAATCAGGTTAGTATTGTTAATCTAGCTCTTGATGTCCTTTCATCTATTTTAGATCTCGAAGTTGTTTTCATGGATGAATTGATCCCAGTCTTCAAGAAAAATAGTACTCATTTCACTCCTACTTCTTTTGGCACACATGGCTTACGCTCTTTTTACGATGCTATATTGTTCAACTTACCTGTTGTTGCCCATATCTCACTGTATGTTGGTTCAATTCATTTACCAATCGCTCATAAATCTATTAGATTATTATCAAGTTTTGGTTTATCTCCACAGTTTGGTGGGAACTTCAATGGTACTTCTACAGGAAAGAGCAGGCTCATTAGTATTTTAGATAGTGTGAATGAGTCTTTGAGAATCAAATATAATTTCATTTATCAATTAGAATCTGAGATCACTAGTGGTGAAAATTTGGAATTGAAAGTTGAAATTTTGAACTTCTTGAATAAGAACTTAGCGATTTCCAATAAAGCTATCACTGTTTCACATTTTTTGCTCGGCTATGACTCGAAGAATGGTGTTAGTTTAGGTGATAAAGATTCAGAAACGTACATTGCATCAGAAGTCTCGTTGCTTAAATCAATTCTCTACATTTTAGAGTCTAGTTATTTGAGTCTCAGCTCCCAAAATATTGATTATCCACCTATAAGATTGGCCTCGTTATCATTAGAAATAGTATTGAAGTTATGCCGAAATTCACTTACATCATCCATCACCTTAAATTATTTGAACAACTTCAAACTGCTTTATAAACTACTGGAAACACCAAGGGTTGATTCATTCACAACATGGTCTGGAGAAAAATTGGATACGAATGTTAACCAACCTACTTCGTTTAATTCTGGCCCAGGTATTGGCGCCCTACTATCATTACTGAATCAAAGAAGCTCCACCTTGCAATATTTGAGTTTAGAGTTGCATAGAACTGCCTCTGAGGGCTACATTTCGAAAACATCCAAATACGTCAACTCATTAATCAGTGATAACAACACTTATTTGGGTCCTCCTAGAATTTTGTCTTTCCTAGATGTGTTGGAGCTCAGTCTTGATGGTGTACCAGCACTACCTTCTGAACTGAATTATTTTCAAGGGGTTGATCTCAACTTAGATTTGGCTAAAGTGCAGTTATCTACTTCTTCAACAGGCCCAATCTTCAACTTGGAGGATTTAGACTCTTTACTTGACCTGAAGACTAGGCAACTCTGGATTCAAGGACAATATCGTACCAATGAAGATGAAAAGAAACAGATTAAAGATATCGAAGACGTCAAAAGCGAGCTCAAGAGACTGGACTCGAGATCATCAACATCACTGATCAATTTCCCTGTTGTTGCCAAGAGTAACGAAGATGAACTTGCTGTCGAAAGAGAATTGATAAAGTCTGGTATAACTAACTATCTATCGTCACTAAAGTTCAAATCTTACCAATTAGCGGGTTTACATTCGTGGGTTCAACTAGTTCAAGTTATTGTATCAGATGGTAACTTGGATCCAGTGAAAAGATCGAACTTTATTTTGGAAGTATTCCAAGCAATTGTTCCACGTATAGATGATTATGTTGAAAGGGATATTTTATATGCTGAAGAATTGGTTTCGTTATGTGTGTCACTATATGACATTTATCATCAGGATAGAAAATCAATTGAACAAGATAACCCTGATATAAGTGATGGGTATGAAAGATTGTACTTATTATTCAAATCATGTGTCAATGGTATCTTGAGTCCTTCTTCCTCCTTAAGTTTACGTTCTGACCTATATGTGTTGAGTAACAAATACCTATCATGGATTTTAAAACATGAAGACATCTCAAGGGAAATATTACAATCAATCAAATTATCTAGTGAACGATTGATCACTATCATCTGTAATGATGCTATTGGAGGCGAGGGATCAATTAGAATCACCAGTTCCCTATTACTGGAGTCATTGTTTCAATTATCAAACGTTAGTCAGTTGAATTTTGTTTTGAATACCTTGGTTAAGAATAACCTCCTCCTGCTATTAGTCAAATCAATTAAGAGAACAGATGACACTTTGCTATTATCTCATGAGAACAAGGTAACATTAGATTCATTGTTATATGAGCTGACAGCTTTCAAGGCAACGTTAAGTTTCTTGATCAGAGTCGCAGAAACAAGACAGGGTGCTCTACAATTATTACAGAGTGAGATTTTCCAAACAATCAAATCTTGTTATTTCTTATTAATTGACCCGGATCTTGGTTTAGATTTAGTGTTTGACGAAACAACTGTTCACACTTCAACTTTTATCAGAGTCAATTTGAACCTAGATACGCCTCTCTCTTTCAAGAATACTAGCAAAGGAGTATCCTTATTTGAACTACTACTCCCTACTTTCCAGTTGGTTGCTGCTATTCTGTTAAGTACAAGCTCTGAAAATACTTTGGTGATCAAACAAGTGAGAAGTTTGTTGCAACATTTCAAAAAACTGGTTGTTGGTGTATTGAAAAGAGATGTCTTAGTTGAAAGTAGTCCAGAAAATGGCTATTATAAAGAAAATGGTGGTAATGGATCAGATTTAAAGGATTTGGTGAATCTTTTCGTTCTACTAAGTACTTTAACTGGATTTGACGGTGACAAATAATCAATTTGTTTTCCTTACGAGAGAATTGTATTAAAAAAAAAATCTTTAATGTATATTAAAACATGATTCTTTTTGATCATAAGTAGAACGCTAACAATTAAAGCTTCATGAATCACTTGTTTTAAGCTTATCAAGTTTTGTCTTTAATTCATCAGAGTTCTTTTCGATCCATTTCAAAGAATCAAGATGACTATTTAGTAACTTAACAACCTGGCTTAGCGAACTGTCATTGTCGTCATTATTAATATCCTTCGAGCCACCCAGTCCATTGGCTTTATTGAATGAATCACTAACCTCATTGATCTCCGAGATCAATGAAGAAAGGTTTGTCCCCAGAGAGTTAAGATTTTCATCCAAGAATTCTGCTGTACGGTAAGCTTCTGCTCTCTTTTGATCATTCGTTATCACTGAAGAGTATCTCTGTTGGTTGCTGGAGGCTAAGACATCTGAAAGAAGGTTGTCAGCTTTGGCCTCATAGTTATCCAAGAAAGTTTCCAGTTCGTTCTGCTGTCTCTCAATATATAGCAAAGATTGATCAATTTTAGTCTGTGTTTGCTCGGCTTGAACAACATCGGTATATAATTCGCTGATCTTGTCACCACCATCAACTAGAGCTTGATCCCACTCATTGATCTTTTTAGCGTATCCCTCAAAGGAGGAAGTGGCATCAGCAAGTTGGCTCGTCCATTTGGTAATTAAATCTTCAAATGTTCTGTTGTTTAATGAAATCTGTTTTGGTTCGACGACTTTACCAACTTCTTTCTTATCGTCACGGTCAATGGTAGAACTTGTAAATGATACTTTTTTTTTCTCTTTGTCTGTCTGGCTCTGTTCCTTTTTTTCTTCAGTCTTACCACCAAATGAGAAGCCAGCAGTCGTTGGTTTTGTTTCTTCTTTCTTTTCTTCAGGTTTGGAACCAAATGAAAATCCACCCGTAGCTGGTTTTGCTTCTTCTTTGTTTGTTTCATTATTAGCACCAAATGAAAATCCACCAGTAGCTGGTTTTACTTCTTCTTTCTTTACTTCATTATTAGTACCAAAAGCAAAAGTTGGCTTTGGTTCATCTTTCTTCACTGTACTTGCACCAAACGCAAAAGCTGGTTTTGGGTCTTCTTTTTTATCTTCAGTTTTAGCACCGAATGCAAAAGATGGTTTAGATTCATCTTTCTTAGCTTCAGCACCTAAAGAAAATGGTTTTGTTTCCTCTTTCTTCTCAGTTGGCTTTGAACCAAACGAAAAGGATGGTTTTGCTTCCTCCTTTTTGGCTTCAGGTTGACCGAACGCAAATGTAGGTTTAGGGTCTTCTTTTTTATCTTCTGTCTTAGCACCAAATAGACCTCCAAATGAAGGCTTTGAAGAGTCTGTTGTATTATTTAATTGAAAGCTAGGTGCTGGTTTACTATCTCCAAATAGAGGTTTAGATTCGTCTTTCTTAGCAGCATCACCAAATGAGAAAGGTTGACTAGAAGCTTGTGGTGCAGATGAGGTTGAAGTTGAAAATAAAGGTGTAGAGCTCTTTTTTTCAGCAGCATTGGAATTACCAATGTTAAACCCACCAAATAGGTTTGCTGCAGGCTGCGCAGCATTAGCACCAGCCCCGGACGTGCCCGTTTGGGTAGTGGAAGCACCGAAGTTGAAGGTTGACCCAGTTGATCCAGTCGAGGCACCAAAGCTGAAAGCAGGTTTATCAGTCTTCGCAGGAGTTGATCCAAATAGTGAGCCTGCGCCTGAACCAGAGGTTTTACCAAATATTGAGTTTGTATCTGTGAAATTGTTAGTAAAGTGATCTCCAAAGTTACAGGAAAAAATCAGCAAAAAAAGTAAAAACATACTTGACATTATTGAGTTTGTACTTCAACAATTACCGAAAGTACTAAGTCAGCTAGATTCAATTGATTTTAAACAGCTTTCGAAGAGCTTTAAGGGCTTTGTTTACTATTTTTTTTTTTTTTTTATTGAATGGAAAAACAAAAGATTACCCGGTTACTGTTGAATTCTGCCAACTTTTAACGTGTCATTAAGAACTTCGCGAATTAATTTAATGTGGCACGTGATTGAATGTGAGATTACCAACTTATGATATTCAACATACACACTTAATCAATGTTAGGCTCAGGCTATTTGACTTGGGTTATTTGTAACTAGTTCTCATATTTGATTTATATAAGTGAACCTTTAAATATTGATAATGAGACTAAATATGAGTTCCAAAATATGGGTAATCACTAGAAGATTAATAAATACATGAGAAAATATCCTCCAGCTCCGGAAATTGAGTAGATTAATTTAATCTGGACTCAGCTGTCTGGAAAAATATGAACGACAAAGAGTTATGTACTTGCTGAACTTATAAGGATTCTATTATCAAGGAACCTGCTTGGCCCTTTTAATTGGAACTTGTCAGATAATTATTTTGGTCTTCCCTTTAATTTATGTGGGTACTGCATTGAATACAACTAAATAAATCACAAGAGTAAAATATTCTTCCCTAGTCTCATGTGAATGGAAACGCAGAAAAAATTGGTACGTGTCTCATGTGATCACAAGCTCATAAGTCATAAGTCACAAGTCATTGTTATGGGCTCAACCGGTCAGTTGTGAACACTAGCGCTTATATCTATGTATCAACAGATTTGCTATTCAGATCTTTTAAGAGCCACAATACAACATTAAGTGGCCGGCAACATGACAATTGGCCTGCCGTTGAAACTGCTGAATAAAAAGGTAATAGCGTCTCCACATAACTTACTTATTATTGACTAACAGCGCAACATGCCCGTTATAGAAATCTAGTCTACCGGTTGTGGTTCGAAATATGTGGTTATTCAGCCTCCTTAAACTGTGGCCTGATGCCTGATGTTTGATGCCTGAGAGCTGACTACAAGAATAGCCCAGGGCTAAGCGCTAAGCGCTAAAAAGCTAGGCACTAGGCACTGGCAGGAAACTGGAACTGTCAAATTTCCTATTGTTCATATCATTGATAGATCACAATTGGTGCATTTTCACTGGATTTAAGCCCACAAACCACAGTTTGACAACTTGACATGCATATAGTCCTGTGGATTTCACAATTCGCAAACTTCATTGATCAGTTGGTGCCACTATAAGATGATGGCTTTTCCCCCCTTATATGATAGAGTTGGTGATATGTCGATTTGCCGAATAATAGGATGAGCTTTTTGGTAAAAGTTGGGAACTACATAACCCATAACGAGGCACATGCTGACTTACCAATGGAGTTTTCTGATCCAACAATCGATGTTGAAAGAAAAGAGCCTGCTGCTCCAAGAGGTATCTTGAAAGTCTTCAAGTTTCTCTATATATTCGACTGGTGGCCAGCTCATTATTCTGCTTATGAACGTAAGCTGTTGTTCAAAGCTGATCTTGCTGTTACTTTGTTTTGTGGTGCCTCTTTTTTCACAAAGTATTTGGATCAAATGGCTCTTAATAATGCCTATGTGTCTGGAATGCAGGAAGATTTGGGGCTCTTTGGAAATCAATTGAATATTTTCAGTACTTATTATAACGTTGGGTACTGCATTGGACAAATCCCAGCTATGATCTTCATAACTAAAGCTGGTTGGGCACGATACTTGTTGATTATATGTGAATTGGTTTGGGGTGTCGCTACATTTGCCAGTGCTAGTGTTGGTAGTGCCGAACATCTGTATGCCATTAGGTTCTTTGTCGGGTTATCTGAAGCTGCTTCATTTCCAGGTCATTACTATATTATATCCTCATGGTTCACTCCAGAAGAGCTGAATAAAAGAGCTGGATTTTATAATTTCTGCTCAGGGCTGGGTTCTATGTGTGCCGGTTATATCCAAACAGCGGCATTTAAAGGTCTTACTGGTGTAGGGGGCCTTGCAGGCTGGCAATGGCAATTTATCATCGATGGGATAATCACTGCTGGTATCGTTATTTATGGTTTCATTCTATTTCCGGGTACTCCTAACCATATCAAGAAACATCTTATCTTTACTGAAGATGAACTCGTCCTAGCGAGAAAAAGATTGAGAGACTCTAAAGTTGGACAATCGGGAGCTTGGGACTTGAAGACTATAAAACAAATTGTTTTTAGTTGGGAATTTGTGCTTTTACCAACATTGTGGGTGCTACATCATCAGGTTGGTTATTCAGCAGGTTTTGCACTTTACCTGAAGAAAGAAGGATATTCTGTTGCTCAAAGAAACAACTGGCCTACTGGTTCGGGTGCTATTATGTGTTTTGCCATGTTAATAGCACCTGCATTGTCTGATATATATGGTAAGGAGGTTATAGTTGGTATCCTTTTTGGTCTCTCCTACTTTTATGGAATAATCTTAGCTGTATGGGATGTTCCTAAAGGTTTGAAATTCACTGCCTTCTACTTCGCTGGATGGTGGGCAGGTTTAGCACCTTTGTTCTACGCATGGATTGCCATCATTAATAGAGAAAGTGCTGAAAAGAAAAGTATCATCCTAGCTCTAGCTAATAGTCTTTCTTATGCAACACAAGCATGGACTATTCCGTTGCAATGGAATACCAAGTACTCTCCAAGGTTCAAGATTGGATACTCTATTAGTGTTGGCTTCATATTTCTGACAATGGTCAACTTCTTGGCTGTTTACATTTTAGCTAAAAAGAAGGAACTAAAGAGAGACAAGGCTGATACTCTCAGTGACTCTGAAAGCATATCGAGTGATACAGCTCTTGATAACAAGACCAAAATCGGTGTTACAGTGAATTCATTGGATGAGAAGGTATAACATGAATTAACAAACTTTGGACATGATATAATCTGATAGTAATTGTAGTTGCGTTTCGAGTAATTCCGGCGATATCAAATTCTCTTTGATGAAGAAGTGTTTAACAACCGAATCGTCGCCTAACTTCAGAATCATTTTTATGATTATGCTCGTGGTGAAACACTTCATGAAATTATTGAAGCCATCACTGGGACCAGTATAACAATCTGGTGGAAATGAAAGAATGACAGCACTATGAAGTATCTTAGCGGTTGTGGACATCTTGTTCATCAATCTTGAATCAGCCAAAGTGATTGATGCCCTAATCAGTTCAATATCTGTAACACCGTTAGGGAGTTTATCAGGCACATTTTTTATATAGTTTAGAAGGTCAGATAGAATATCAACCAAACCGTCATCTTTTGTAGTTAACAACAGTACCTTGAGATCTTCCTGTCTACAAGTATGAGACTTATCAAAATCCTTCAAGACTACTTTCTCACCTGGTTTGAATAGTCTAAAGATTGTGGCAAAGCAGAAACAACAGCTTGCTTCAAATACGCAGTTTTCGATGAGTGATTCTGATTCAATGATGCCGGAATGCCTTGTCAAGCCAAAGTAAAACGCTAGAAATATTTGAGCTTCTGTCAAAGATTCAAATAATGATCCATCATGAAGAGTCTCGAATGCAGGTTTGAAGTAAGTTTCATACCTTTCATTAACTGAGATTTCATTTGGTTCAGCAATTCTTTCCAGAATTTCATACACTTTGATCACGATACAAGAGGTAAGATCGTTTAACTTATCCTCATATGGATGGTTAGTATGATGTGTTCTAGAAACCAATAGCTTTTGTTGCTGATTATCCTGACATTTGCTACATAATGTCGATATTGAAGCAAGTGACAACGAGTCTATGAAATGTTGTTGGAACCTCATTTGTGATTCATTTAGTAAATTGAGCATCCATGGCTTGTTGAACTTGCTTAACTCTTTGAACCGAGTCTCTTCTTTCCTCAAAAACATCTCCATGTCAAAGCTTGATGGTACTGTACATTCGGCATCGGTTGCAGAAGGTTTAGCCGTTTCATCGATAACTGTACATCGCAGCACGTTCGTCGATTGTGGGGACTGACTCTGGGATTGAATTTGATTATTTATTATGCAAGGTCCAATCTGATCGTCATCGCTCGAATCGTACAGATCGCTATCATTTTGGTACCTCATCACCGACCGACGTCCCAAATCACTGTTTTCCAATGATTTGTCATGTATTGCACTAGTAGTACTCTTTTTAATTGCCCTCTCAGAAGACCTTCTGTTGATCTGGATCCGTTCAGATCTGATGTCATCACTAGTATCATCACTAGAATATAGTGGACGGGCAGATCCTTTAGGTTTAGATCGTCTTAGGCGTTGTTCATTCTTTATCGGATGGTAAAAATACTTGATTCTCAAATCAGTAGAACTCTGAGAAATTGCATCCAGTGGTTTGTAGACCTTTAGCATATGATTTTGATCCTTGTGATTGGATAATAATTGTTGGTTGTTTGAAGACACTGGTTCTCCAGATTTAACGGTTTTCTTGACAGGTGCAGCATCAGAACAATCTTCATCAGACTGAAATTGAATTACTCGTCGTTTGTAAAATCTCTTTGATGGGGATTGATCAACTGAATCTGGAACTTGATCTATGAAATTTGATTGATTTGGAAGTTTCTTCGCCCTGGTTCTAAAAGACACACCAATTGGTGTGTCTGGACT
This sequence comes from Wickerhamomyces sp. yHMH617, assembly GCA_030571115.1. Lineage (NCBI taxonomy): Eukaryota > Fungi > Ascomycota > Saccharomycetes > Phaffomycetales > Wickerhamomycetaceae > Wickerhamomyces > Wickerhamomyces sp. yHMH617. The sequence continues at coordinate 5,574 of JAJLXD010000057.1, read as the reverse complement.
GGAACTAAGCATTCGATAGTTCTTGTAACCGGCCTGGCCCTCAAAGTCTAGAAGGAGTATTGAGGGAGTATTTTCCCTGGGTACTCGGTGGTGCAAACTGAACGGTTGGGACCTTCCAAATTTTTCACGCGCTACAAAAAAAAAAAAACATGAAAAAAATGAAAAAAAAAAAAATTTCTTAGCGAGTGGCCAGTCAGCAAATTAAAATTCCTAGGCAGAAAGAAAATTGGGTTGAACATTCGGTGGACAAGAGTAATTACACAAGAGGAAGAATGTAACTACATTAGTATTTCGCTAATAACAGGACCAATATGTATAAATAGGATTAAATAACAAAATCACAGGATGACTGAAGCTTGTTAACTCTTGATAAATTTGTTTTAATAGGATCTAATGGCAGGTGGGACAGGTTTACATTCGTTGACATCTAGTGTAGTGGCGATGACAGGTCTGTAATCAATTCTCACTTTGTCACCAGAATCCTTTTGCCATGATAGGGAGTGTTTCATCCAATTAACATCATCTCTATCTGGGAAATCTTCTCTTGCATGAGCACCTCTTGATTCTTTTCTTACAACGGCAGATTCAGCAGTTTGAACAGCACAGGTTAGCAAGTTTTGTAATTCTAAGGTCTCGACTAAATCAGAGTTCCAAATTAGAGATCTATCAGTTGTACCCACTTGTGCAAAAGTCTTATCCACTTTATTGATTTCTCTAACACCATCTTCTAGAGATTCTTGAGTTCTGAACACAGAAACATCACGTTGCATGGTCTTTTGCATGTTTAATCTGATTTGAGCAGTTGACAATGGACCGGTGGCATTTCTAACTCTGTCAAAGTTAGCAATAGATTCTTTACCTAAGTCAGCAGGTAATTTTTTGTGTGGTAAACCTGGTTTCAAAGTATCAGCAATAGTTAAAGCAACAGCTCTACCGAAAACGACTAAATCTAATAAAGAGTTAGCACCTAATCTGTTAGCACCATGAACAGAAACACAGGCAGATTCACCAGCGGCCAATAGACCTGGAATCTTGACATCTTTACCTTCATCATCAATAGTAACAGCTTCACCATTCCAGTGAGTTGGAATACCACCCATGTTATAATGGACTGTTGGTAAAATTGGAATTGGTTCTTTGGTGACATCAACACCAGCGAAAATGGCAGCAGTTTCAGAGATACCTGGTAATCTTTCTTGTAAGACAGATGGTGGTAAATGGGATAATTGTAGGAACATGTGATCTTTTTCTGGACCAACACCTCTACCAGCTCTGATTTCCATGGTGATTGCTCTGGAGACAACATCTCTGGAAGCTAAATCTTTAGCATGAGGAGCGTATCTTTCCATGAAACGTTCACCTTCACTGTTAACCAAATAACCACCTTCACCACGAGCACCTTCAGTAATCAAACAACCAGAACCATAAATACCAGATGGATGGAATTGAATAAATTCTAAATCTTGTAATGGCAAACCGGCTCTTGCAACCATGGCATAACCATCACCAGTACAGGTGTGTGCAGAAGTACAAGAGAAATAAGCTCTACCATAACCACCAGTAGCAATAATAGTTTTATGAGCTCTGAATCTATGCAGAGTACCATCTTCTTGGTTGTAAGCGGTGACACCCACACAGGTACCATTATCCATCAATAAATCCAAGGCAAAGAATTCAATGAAGAAATGGGTGTTATGTCTCAATGCTTGACCGTATAAGGAATGTAGCAAAGCATGACCCGTTCTATCAGCGACGGCACAAGTTCTGTAAGCCTGTCCACCTTTACCGTAATCTATAGATTGACCACCAAAGGCTCTTTGATAAATTCTACCTTCTTCAGTTCTTGAAAATGGGACACCGTAGTGTTCTAATTCGATAATGGATTGAGGAGCTTCTCTAGCCATATAATGGATAGCATCTTGATCACCTAACCAATCAGAACCTTTAACGGTATCATACATATGCCAATGCCAGTCATCTTTATGCATGTTACCCAAAGCAGCGTTGATACCACCTTGAGCAGCAACGGTATGGGATCTTGTTGGGAAAAGTTTAGAGATACAAGCAGTTTTGTAACCAGCATTAGCTAGACCGAAAGCTGCTCTAAGACCAGCACCGCCGGCACCGATGACCAAACAATCGTATTCGTGGTCAATGACATGATATTGATCGTTTAAAGGTTTAGAGTTTTTTTCACCAGCAATGTCATCATTGACAGCAAAAGCATGTCTTCTCACTGTAGTGGTTGAAAGAGATCTGACTGATCTGAGACTCTTCAAGCCTGATTTGCGAAGTGACAACATTATTAATTGTATGGGGTAGCTCTTTTATTGGGAGATGGAATATGAATAAAATTTGAGTAAAACCTTTATGGGAAAAAAAAAAAATAACAGTTGAAGTGTATGAGTGATGTTTAAAAGGTCCGTTTTAATGATGAATATGAGAAGTTTTCCAAGTTCCAAAACGTTTCAAAGAAAGGATTCAGCTCAAGTCAAATACCTCAAGGTTTGAATGGTTTGATATGTATTGAAATCAACTCCAGAAAAAAAAAAAAATTTAAAGAAATTCACAACTTCGATGACAAAAGCTGATTAACAACAATCGCCAATTGGTCAATTGTTATAACAATTACTTAAAACTTTCACGATAATTCCCGAGCTGGACCCGAAAATGGTCACGGAGCGAAACCCGGGATTAAAATCCCCGGAC
>JAJLXD010000055.1:98594-115941 GCA_030571115.1 Wickerhamomyces sp. yHMH617 | reverse complement strand
AAACATACAAACAATATAAGAATCTGAATCTACGCACAATTATACCCAAGAGATCCCTATAAAAACAACTCCAAACTAAAGAACACATTTAGTGAGTGACTTTCAAAAGTAACGTGTTGGGAATTGTGTCAAATTCGGTAATGGGCCGAGCGTGGCCAATCATCGTCGAGGATTTTCTAACAAGATAAAATGGTGGTAAATCTCGTGGGGGAATTCACATACTTCAATCAGTTGCTTAAAGTGTTGTCTGACTTTACACATATATTCAATCCGAAAGCCAATACAGTTGAATCTGATGCTTAACCGTTATATTTAAATACCCAAATCAGGAACCCATCGCAAGTAACCGTTTTTGTGCCAAAAAAAGTTTTTTAATTTTTTTTATTTTATTTTTTATTTTTTTGTGGTTTTAATTACTTAATTAGGAAGTTTCCTCATCAGGGATATTTCAAGATACATTATTTTGTAAATGGGCTATAATTCGCGGATTGTTTATAATTGATTTCTTATGTATATTAGTATCAAAGCAACTAAGCAATTCAAAGATGAGTGTGAGAGATACAGTCAGAACTGCATGGCTAAAACGGTTTGCTGAAGGGTCAGTTGAAGACTGTTTGCATGAAGAACCCTCTTCGAAAAGAGTGAAACCATCGCCTGAAGTTGAATACAACAATGTCATATCATTACTATCTGAAGATGAACAACAATCTGAATCTGAATCTATTGAGTTTCTTGAAGTAGTAGAACCTCCAACATCAAATTCACCTAAAATAAATACAGAACCTCCTTTCAAACCCATCCATAATCCAGTGTATGACGTCCCTAGACTTTCAAATTCAATCACTATCAAACATCTGATTGGTTCTCCAAGTATCCAAAGATCGTTCCTTTTCAGTTATCAATACGACTTGCCATTCATTCTACCGTCTTATGGCAATGATAAAGCAGAAATTTACATAACATTTCAAAGGGGTACTATTGCAGACTCTCCTCTGAGATCAGAATATAACGTATCATTAGTGGAAGTTGATATGCCTCCTTTCTCATCACATCATCCTAAGATGATTATCAATTTCTATAAAGAAGGCTATATCAAGATTTTTCTGATATCTGCAAACCTAACAGGGCTTGAATTTAATTACAATAATCAATTCATTTGGGAGAGCCCAAAGCTGTTACTTGATCATAATAAACCCAAATCATCAGATTTCAAAATCCATCTAACAGACTGGCTGAAAACCTACCAAAAGCCAGTATTAAATACACTATTAATCAAAGAGCTAGAGAAATACGATTTCAGTTCAGTTATTGGTGATTTCATTGGCTCTTCATCTGGAACTTTCAAAGATTCGGGCTACATGTCACTGCATAAGTCGTTGTCAAAACTACAATTAAAAGAAACTTCTTACGACGCCCAAACACAGATATTATACCAGTCCTCATCTGTTGGAGCTCCGTATTCCGTGATATCAGGACAACCAGCCAATATATTCACACATATTATTGCACCAATAATAATGAATGTACGATTCCCAGTTGATAATGACTCTTTGAAGAATTTCTTGAAGGAAACAAATACTGAGCTACTGTGTTTATATCCAAGCCTCAATGATATACGTGAATCTCGATTCGGTTATAGTTCAGGTGGCTGGACACATTATAATCCATATTCTAAAAATGGTAAAATTCAAAATGATTCAATTCTAAGAAAGATTTTTTATCATCCATACAGCAGACAGAGAGGTACCAATACGAGTCATACTAAATACATTCTGGTATCAAAAGATAATTTCAAAACTTTGGAGTGGATTCTATTCACTAGTGCAAATATGAGTCAAGCTGCATGGGGAAAGAAGCTTAAGAAAAACGGTGAAATCTCTATTCCAAATTATGAGACGGGGATATTGGTCTCAAGAAAGCATTACTTCCCTCTAGAGGTGAAACTGGTTCCTGTAGCCATTGGCGAGAACAAGCTACTGAGAGAAAATGAAATTAAGATCGAATTACCGTTTGAACTACCCCCAAAAAAGTACAAAATGGGTGACAAACCCTGGGTAATCTCTGTGCAGCATGATGAACCAGACTCGGAAGGAAACACTCACGAAGTACCCTTATCTAGATAATAAAACACTATAGCACATGTTCTTTGTTCAATCGTCTGTAGTCCGGGTAACCCTCGTTCTCTGTAATTTAATTTAGAATGATTTAATGTCAATTATATCTTGGGCTGAAACCTCACGATTTCACAATCTACAACAATACGCTTAAAACAGTCGAAATTTGCAAGCGATGAGCGAAGATAATGACCGATGTTTCATATGTCTTCTTGGCGAGGTTGAATCCGGTGAGAAATTGATCTCGCCGTGTTCATGTTCTTTGCGGGGCCATCAAAGCTGTTTGATAGATTGGGTTCATAGATCATCAGCACCGATGGATATCCACTTTGGACGCTTTGGGCAATTAAATACAGCTCCAGGTCTCCCTAGGAGATTCGTTGGTGCAATGGTATCCAGTAAAAAGTTCCTCACTAGTGAAAAAGTGAAATGCCCACAATGTTCTCAATACATAATCGTGATGCTGAAGAGTGGTCTTTTGGCAGATATCAATATCTTCATGAAAACACTGGGATCCCGGCTAATCAGAAATGTACTCATTGCAGGTACTGCTAGTGCTGTTGGTGGTGCCACTTTAGTCTCGATGATCTCAATCATGGTGTCCGGTGGATTGAGATTAATGAGAGTTATAACACCTGAAAGCGTTCTATTGAAAATACTTAGTATCCCTGGATTTCAAACCACTTTTGAATCAGCTTTGAGAAACGATCAGGTTTCTGGAGCTCAGATGGCTGTCTTGGCTGGATTCCCATTCTATTTGTATTCCGTTAGGACTGATAACGTGTTTGTTAGTCTGTTTTCAAGCTTATACCCCTTTAGTTTCATAGGACCAATTCGTTGGGATATCAGAGATATATCTAGCCCCAAGAGCTTTTTGCTTTATTTCGAAGCATTGAGATCATTTTATAAAGGTTTTTTTGCATTTACATTCAATAGAGTCTATTTCAGTTTGATACTCAATACTCAAAGAAAAGTATCGAATGAATATATCAATGATACAATGAAAGAATTGAAGGAGTATCAGGACACCATTGACGCTTTGGAATCTGAAAGATTACATCAGGATAAAAAGAAGAAGCAATCGATTTTCAAAAGAGTATACCAGTGGTTGTTGCCAAATTATTCAGAAGAAGAGAGAACGTTGCGCAAGAAATTCAGGTTACAAAAACTTTATTTACTTTGGCAATATGATTTCTCTGATTTCAAACGTAAAGATCTTCCTGTTGAAATATTAACTACGATTATATGGCCATTTATTGGTACTATAATTGGTGACTATTTGATAGAATCATCATATCTTAGAAGTCTCATCAACCAAATAGGTACAACTCCTGATGAGTGCAAGTTCATTTTCAACTGTATTGGATGCTGTGCAGCAGTTGTTTTGAAGGATCTTTTCAACGCTTTTATGGGATACAATGAAGTTAGCAAGACTTTCAAGATAGTTGACCACGAATCACCAGAATATAAAGAGTTCCACGCTAGATTGAAGGAAGAAGCAGAACTGAAAGAGATTAACGAGCTTGACCAGCTGCGTGACAACGTCGTCAACGCTCTCGACGGTGCAGAAATACCCGGAGACTTCGTTTTCAACGTTAGATAAGAATGAAGAAATTTATATAATGAATATAATGATTACGTAATATTATGATTTAAAAATGTTCAATTGCCTAATTCGGAAATCAGAAATTTTGTCAAGTGATTTTTTTTTGTAATCTCCAGAAAAACAAGGCAAAAAAAAAAAAAACATCTTTTTCAATCAAATCATACTTTTCTCTATAAGAAAAATCTGTTTGAGAAGTCTGAAATTGCTTGATAATTGTTACACTCAGTTATTCCAAACTTTTAATCAGAGAACTATTTATATTTGTTACGAAACATTGCGATTTTTTTGGTTACTTTTTCAGACATTCCCTTGCTGCACAAGACAGTTAATTTAGTTTAACTTATTCAATATTCCCTTATTAACATTCCTTTAAAATGTCGTGTCATATACGGTGGGATTCCTCAGAAACAGGATCCTTCCTTTCATGGACGAAAGAACTTCTTCATGATTCTTTAAATTCTGGGAAGAGACCACACATTCTTTCGTCGGAGATCAATATTGAAAACTTGAGTTTTGGTGATAATGCCCCAGAGTTCGAGATCTTGGAGATTGGAGATTTGGCTGATGATCGGTTCAGAGGAATCTTCAAGTTGAAATATGATGGTGATGCACAGATAAGACTGAGTACGTCTATTCAGGCGAATTTATTGGATATATTTGCTAAGAGTACTCAAGAATTAGGTGGTGAATTTGCACTCCCTAGATTCCCATTGGCATCCCAACCTTTTTCCATTCCTTTATTTGTGAACTTATCTCAAATTAGATTATCTGGTATCATAGTTGTTGTTTTTTCTAAATCTAAAGGGTTAACCTTAGTTTTCAAGAATGATCCATTAGAGAACATCAAAGTTAGTTCAAGTTTTGATAATGTTCAAGTGATTGAGAAATTCCTACAAACCAAGATTGAAAACCAGATTAGAGATCTATTTAGAGACGTCTTACCTAGTGTTTTGCATAAAGTTTCTCAGAAATGGACAACTTCTAATATATTAAATCAATTACATTCCAAACTAAATGAAGGTGGTGATAGCTCTAAAATTGAAAAAGTTTCTATCTTTGAGGTGAATCCATCTGAGCCAGAAATTTCACCAGCAAACATGTTAAAACTCTCAACTTTAACTACTTCAAGATTATCATTTAGAATATCTATTCCACCATTTCCAGAAGTTATTGAGCGTCCAAATCTATTCAAATATCAGTCCAATATCAAACAAGTGATTGGAAATAACTCGAAGAACATCCCTATTGAAATAGTAACGAATAACGTTGGGCTGCAATTGGATAATACATTGAACCAAATCACGAAGATTCAGTCGAAGCTGTACATGAACGAGAAGAATGGGTCTAAACCTAAGAGAAGAAGTATTAAGTTAGGTAAGAAGAAGCAAGTTATTGAGGAGACGATATCGAAAGATATTAATGCAAACGAACCAAATGATAATGAAACAACAAACGAATCAAGAAAAGAATCAACGATTGAGCCAACGATTGAACCGACGAATAATGAACCAGAATTAAAGATGATGAAACAACCACAACAGATATTATCCATGACACCTCCAGTATCACCTCAACAGTCTAGATCCAACTCCAGATCCAATTCTATACCACACTACATTGAACTTACACAAAACCCATTACTATTGGAGAAACTACACCATCCACTGATGACCCCATTGAAGAACGATATGTGGAAGTCCCAGAATCTCATGAGCAACGTCGGCCTCGGAAGCTACTTCCCTGTTCGCAGCAGCTGTTCATCACCACCTCCACCATACATTTAGCTATTTTAGTCTTTATTTGTCTATCTTTAAATATAATACTTTATATTTCTGTAGAAATTATCGGTTAAATAGAAAATGAAAAAAATGTTTTTAAGAACTACTATAAAAAACACATTGATAAAGTAAAAGTAATTGATTTTGGATTGAAAGATCAATGAGAGCCAAAGATTAAACTAACCAAAGAATTTATTACTCAAAAAGACCATGGACATCGAATTATTGGAGAATCGCAAGTCATTACTAACGGAAGAAGTCGTTGAATCAGAATCGACCATAACAAAAGAGATCAATTACAAAGGAACGATCATTAAGATTCATCCAAAGAATTGGCGTCATTCTACATTACTAAAACTTCAAATCATCACATGCTTCTATCTCTTCCTTCTAGTTGGGATTTCGGACCAGACAATGGGTTCACTGATGCCTTCGTTATTGAAATACTACGATACCACACAATCAAAACTCACAACAGTGTTCATCCTTCAGTTCAGTGGGTATGCTGTGAGTGCTATTTGTAATAACTACATCCATGTCAAGTTCGGGAGATTGGGCGTGATGATCATCGCAACAAATCTCTATACCGTTACGAGCTTCATTGAATCTACACGGCCTCCGATGGTTGTCTTTCTTGTTGTGTACTTCTTTTATGGATTATGTATTGGATTGTTGGATTCTGGATTGAACGTGTATTTGAGCTCGTTGGTGGATCATAATGAGATTCTAGGGTTCTTACATGGGTTTTACGGTGTTGGTTCTGTCATTGGACCACCTATGGCTTCTTATATCTTGAAGATTCATGGTGATGTGGGTTTTGGGATACATTATTTCATATTGGGATGTCTTGCTTTTGTTGGATTTGTTACTAGTGTTATCTTATTTAAAGATGAGACGAAATTGAAGTATGAATATGACGTTCAGAGTGATGATGATGATGATTTACAACAACAACAAAAAAGTTCTGATGGTAGTTTTTTGAAGTTGATTAAGGATAAAATGATATTGATGTTCTCGTTGTATCTGTTCGTTTATATTGGATCCGAGGTTGGTATTGGTACGTGGATGTTAAGTTATCTCATCAAGGTTAAGGATATGGATCAGATTCAGGCTAGTTTTAACGTCAGTTGGTTTTGGATCGGGTTGACGTTGGGGAGAATGAGCTTGGGGTTTGTTACGAAGTATTTCAAGAACGAATATCGGGCAACTTTTTGGTATTCTTTTATATCTTTGGCAAGTTTCTTAGTGTACACTGGGTTCTTGTTGAAATTTGATCTAAGTCTGAAAGGGTTTAATTACCTGAATAAGTTCTTTGTATTTATTGCAGGATTCTGGATTGGGCCTTTATTTCCAACGTCCAATGTTTCATTGATGGAGATCTTGCCAAAGCATTTACACGTCTCAGCAGTTGGGATCTATTCCAGTATTGGTGGTTCAGGTAGTGCTATTATTCCATATCTGATTGGGTTGTTGATTGAGCTCACTAGTTTCAAATGGCTGCCCGTGTTTCTCAGTGTATGCATCGGAACATATGTAGCCATTTGGTGGATTATTCCCAAGATCAGTGCTGTTGATTACGATTTCTAAAATAGTTAGATTAACATTTAATAATTAAAATACATGTATTTTCAGATGTTGAAATTGGATCTTTGTACGGCAAATTCTTCTGGAGTGAATGTTTTCTGTGTGAAGGCGTGTATTGTAGCAATAATATCCTTGAGTTGTGTGTTGACTAGTCGGGACCTTGCCAGTTTCTTGAGTCCTTGGAACTGGGGCGACACGATGATCACGGCAAATGCAGAACCACAGCCACCACTCATGTCTTCAACGAAGACTTCTTCTGCCTGAAGCCGTTCGATGATTATCTGTTTGAGTGATTCTGCTGAGAGGCTCATTAGTTTTGATTTTAATGGAATTAAAATTATATGTATTTATTAATAAATGATTGGACGTAAATTGTCTTTTTGTTTTTACTAATTTATTAATTAACTGATAATGGGTAAATTTTTCAGTTTCTTTTTAATTTTAATATACAGCATAATTTTAACTAAAATAAATTGAAATCAAAATTTTATCATTTATGTCTCTTCAAAAAGCTGTCAAGGCCATACAAAAACTGTACCCGATCAAGTACTCAGAGACTGCGTGGGATAACACTGGATTGCTTGTTGATGCATCGAGTGTTTTACGTGGTTCCAATGAGTTGAAAGTACTATTGACCGTTGATCTTACAAAGAAAGTTGTGGAAGAAGCAATCCAACAGAAAATTGGTCTGATCATTGCGTACCACCCATTTATCTTTAGAGGAATCAAGAAGATTGAACCTCTTGTGAATCCGCAGCATGATTCCTTGGTCAAGCTAATTTCGAATGGGATTTCTGTTTACAGTCCTCATACTGCGGTCGACGCCGTTAAAGGTGGTGTGAATGATTGGCTAACCGAGGGTATTGCTAGTACTAACGAAATTAAAACTACAAAAGTGATCAATCCAAGTGCTGACAACGAAGATATCGGTGTGGGACGTATTGTTCATTTGAACAATGGTATCAATATCACTTCAATCATCGACAAGTTAAAAATCCATCTCAATGTTGAAAATCTGATGTTTGCGAATGGTACTAACGAAATAAACCCGATTGTCCATTCATTCGCTATTTGTGCAGGATCAGGTGGAAGTGTCTTCTCAAACATAAAGGAACATATTGATCTGTACATAACCGGCGAACTTAGTCATCATGAAGTTTTAGCTTTAAAAGAACAAGGAAAGATAGTGATTGCAGCCAATCATTCTAATACAGAGAGAGGTTATCTTGTGAGAATGGCACAATTGCTTAGAAATGAACTACCTGAAACTAATTTCAATTTCTCCATCAGTAAATACGATAACGATCCGTACCAATTTGTTTAAACTGGTAATCGAATCGGACTGGGGGACCCTTTTTTTTTCATCAATTATTAATTAATTACATAATATTTTTACTTTGTTTTACTTTGTTAAATTGTTCGTTTTTGTTCGTATTAATTTTATTAAAAAATGGCGATAACCGAAATTTTTTTTTGATAAATAAAAAAGAAAAAAAAAGTGCTGTATTTTTTGCCAAGTTTTTTTTTTAAATATCAAATCAATCAAAAAAACAATTATCAAAATGAATTTTAATTTGATGGAGAAATTCATTTTTGATCTTGATAAGAAATCAAAATCAAATATCTTTTTTAAAAAAAAAGATAATATGAAAAAAATGAAAAAAAATGGAAAAAAAAAATATATAATATAATGGTTTAAATACCTTTGTCTTGTCTCTCCTCTTTTTCTTTATTAACAGTTATTATAACAGTATAATATATTTTTTTTTTTGATTTATACAATCATTGTTATTTAAAATGTCAACGATCCTCATTAAGATCAAGAACAAGCTCACGACAAAACATGGATTGTTAGGTGATTACAACTATGCACAACTCTTCACCCCAAACATCCCCTTCATTACCTCAAAAACATCAAAACTACAACCTTTCTTTGGTTTAGACTCAGAAATGCCTGTGTTCCTCGGTATGCTTCTGGGACTTCAACATTCACTTTCCATGCTTGCTGGTGTCATATCTCCTCCAATCATCATCTCTGCTGCTGCAAACTTCTCCACCAACCAGACACAGTACTTGGTCTCGACCTCTTTGATTGTCTGTGGCCTCTTAACAATGATCCAAATCACTAGATTCCATATCAAAGGAACAAAATATTACTTGGGTACTGGACTATTATCAGTTGTTGGTACCAGTTTTGCTACTATCACTATTGTTCAAAGTGCATTTCCTAAAATGTACGCTTCTGGATTCTGTCCTACAGCAGAAGATGGTACAAAATTAGCATGTCCTGATGGTTATGGTGCTATATTAGGTACTGGTTGTGTATGTGCTTTGATTGAAATTGGATTATCATTCCTACCCCCAAAAATGTTACAAAAAGTGTTTGGCCCAATCATAACGGGTCCTGTTGTGTTAATGATCGGTGTGAAATTGATCCAATCTGGTTTCAAAGATTGGTTAGGTGGTTCAGGTTGTACAACAAGTGAGTTTTGTCCTAATGCTTTTGCTCCTCATCCTTTACCTTGGGGTTCTGCTGAATTCATCGGTTTAGGATTCTTGGTGTTCTCAAGTATAGTCATTTGTGAAAGATTTGGTTCTCCAATCATGAAATCTTGTGCTGTTATTATTGGTCTTTTAATGGGTTGTATCGTTGCTGCTGCTTGTAATTATTTTGATAGAACTTCTATCAATTCTGCTCCATCTGGAAGTTTTATTTGGGTTAAAACTTTTAAATTGACCGTCTATGGACCGGCTGTTTTACCAATGCTTGCCACTTATATCGTCTTGATGATGGAAGCTATTGGTGATATCACTGCAACTTGTGATGTCAGTAGATTGGAGGTTTCAGGTGAATTGTATGAATCAAGAGTCCAAGGTGGTGTCTTAGCTGATGGTGTCAACGGTATTTTGGCTTGTCTAATGACAATCACCCCAGTCTCAACATTTGCCCAAAACAATGGTGTTATTTCAATAACCAAATGTGCCAATAGAGCTGCTGGTTATTGGTGTTGTTTCTGGTTAATCCTCATGGGTGTTGTTGCTAAATTCGCTGCTGCTTTAGTCGCCATTCCAAAAGCTGTTTTAGGTGGTATGACTACATTCCTTTTCACTTCGGTTGCAGTTGCTGGTTTGGCTATTATTGGTAGAACACAATTCACTAGAAGAGATCGTTTTGTTTTAACTTGTTCTCTATTATTTGGATTTGGTGCTACTTTGGTTCCTTCATGGTTCAGTAACGTGTTCACGTATAGTGGAAACAACAACTCTTTACAAGGGTTTTTAGATGCCATTGAATTGGTCTTAGAAAGTGGCTTCAGTGTTTGTGCCTTAGTTGGTATGATCGTGAATGCAATTTTACCAGAAGATGATGAATCAAAAGAAGAGATACTAGATGCTGGTGAAGTTGAGCATGAGTCAGCAAGTTATGAGTTGGAAAATTCAAGTAAAGATGTCACTGAAGGTATCTCTTCAGAAATGGTTAAGTCAGGTTAGAAGTACTTAATCATATTATATACATATTTTGTTGCAAATTAATACATTTAGTTTTATAGTTTAAATTGTCTCTAATTATCTATCTGATGTAAATTATTCCATTAGACGCTAACTTCATTTCATTAGTTTCATAATGATTATAATGGAGATTAAATTTTACAGTAGAATTTCTACTGTTTGTTCAACTCTTCTACTTTCTTTGCCAAACCTTCAGCTAGGTGAACGTAATTCGCTTTGATAGCCTCTTCACCTTTCAAATATTTGAAAACAGGAAAGAACAAACCTTGGAAGTGTTCACCATGAATGAATTTGGTTGTCTCCTCATCAATCTTTTCATATTTGAAGTAATGCACACCTTTGAAGATCGCATCTACGAACAATTTACCAATCCATGACAGTTCGGAGTCATCGTTTGTGAGAACTGTAGGCTTAATCTCACCGATTCCAGTAACAGAGACTTGAAGTTGGTCGCCTGGTTTTGGTGTCTCTGATGAAGATAAATTTTTGATTCCAACAATAAAATTATTCCATGTGGACCAATTATCAAAATCTCTAATTATCGCACGCACTTGTTCTTGAGTGGCTTTAACTTCAACAGAAGCTTCAAATGTCTGAACCATTTTTTTTATTATATTATTACGTTTATAATGAATTGAAAAATTGATTAAAGGTATTAAAATTAACTGTGTGTAAACTATTCAATATGGGAATAAAAATATTGTTATCGAATTAGGAAAATATCCCGAAAAGATTTGTTCAATATGTTGCTATGGAGTGTTTTATATTTGATTAAAAACTTCTTAATTAGGAAGTCAACGTTTTTTAAGGGCCCTTAGACATTCCCAAAACGGTAATTTCGCGAAAATACTGCAAATCTCATAAAGGTGGAAATCTGGTGGACATAAATTAAAATAAAACATAATTTGGGAAAAAACTATTTCATTCTGTAATTCCGCTATTGATTTTGTATTGTTCGTGTTCATAAACTCATGTTCAAGCTCAAAAGATACGCAAATGTTGCGTTGGCGAAGCCCATTAGTCTTCTGAGCAGCGTGCTCGGCAAAGATAATACTGAATATGCAGAGACGCCCATAAGTAAGAATTTATATTTCAAAAAGAAACTTTTGGTGTTGATCGGGTTAGTGTTCTTCGCTACAAATATCCTACTATCGAATTTACTCATATTCAGCGTGGATAATTACAACAACTTTGTGGACTCCTCCTATAAGTTGGATCTGTACTTGGATCTGAATAGAAAACTGTTCAAATCTAAGGATTTCTTATATCAATTTAAACTCTTCAACACGAAATTTGACTATTTCAGTAATTCTGCTAAGGCAATCTTGAAGAAAAACAACCCACCATCTTCTGACTATCCAGACTCATATCAATTCATTTTCAACACTTCATATGCTCCAAATGCTTACTTGAATCATTTAGAAAGAGTCTACTCACGTGAAATGGACCCTGAAGTATTTTTACAACAAAACCCTGTTGGTTTCCACTGGGGTGATTGGGTCGATCTTTCCCCTGCTTTGCCCTTTGTCAACATATACGATAAGCTACTGAAAAATGAATTCCATGGTGATGCTATCAAACTACAGTCAACAATACATAAAATTTGTTATGATAAATTATACGATGTGAAAGACACTTGGGTTGATAATGAAAGTCATGATTTGAGACTCTTCGTTTGGGAACAACTTCAAAGTATTGGGATTTGTGGGGCTATCTTCAAATATTACTATTGGCCAGTCCCTGAAAGAGTTCTCTATGAAACTGATCTGAAATACTTCAAAGTTCCAATTAAAGAAAAAAGATTAGCAAAACCTTTAGGTTTAGAAGGTTTAACAAAGATTTATTACGGGAAAGGTTCTGTTAAAGCCAACCAAATATCTGAGTTCATCAATAACTACAATCGTGTCGATGTGACTAATAAATTAATCGAAGTTGCCAAATCCAAGCAAATCATTGAACCAGATGATGCAATTTCTTTGAAAACTATAATCAAACAAGATCCTAAAGATTTTGAAAGACAAAACTTTGATGAATTATTAAAGAAATATGAAGAAATAAAAACACCAACTAAAGAAGAGAAAAAATATTTAAATTTTTTGAAATATTCTAAAGCAAATGTTGGTAATGCCAATAAATTCTATTTTACTTTCCCATGGCTGAAAGCTGACTCAAGAGCCGAATTGCATCACTATACATTCCCATGGTTGAAACAGGTTATTTCCCATGAAGAACGTATTCAAGTTGTCCATCATCTGATCAGAAGTTGGTTTAAATTTGCTGAACAAGCAGATATCATTTCCTGGTTCAACTATGGTAATTTAATTGGTTGGTATTTCAATTCCATGAATTTACCATGGGATAATGACGTTGATGTTCAACTGTCAATTAAAGATATGGATAAACTTGGTCGTAATTGGAATAATACTCTTGTTGTGGAAGATCCTCAACATGGAGAAGGTCTTTTCTGGTTACAAACCAATCCATTTTACATGCAACAGAATGATTTCCAATTCATTGATGCCAGATATATTGATACCAAAACTGGTATATATATTGATGTCTCTGCTTTGTGGCATGATAATAGTAATCCGCCAGGTCATTTGAAACTTTCAGAAGGTGAAATTGCAGTACGTTGTAAGCACTACAATTGGTTTGGTTATAATGAAATCTTCCCAATTAGAAGAACCTTATATGAAGGTGCTCAAGCATATATGGTTAATGATGTTGTTGCCATTTTGAGGAAACTTTATGGTGAGAACCCATTGACACAGACTAATGAACAGAACCACAACTGGCAGAAAGATATTGGATTATGGGTACCTAATGAGATTTGCGAAAAGCATAATGTCCCACCAACTGAAGATAGATTCGATGATGATGGTCAATTAACATTGTTTGGTGCTTGTAACAACACTGAACTATTAGAGATTTGGCAACACACAAAGAAAGCATGGGCATTGCATCAAAAAGAAGCAGAACTGCTCAAGGCTGGTGAAAGCACCGAAGAATTAACAGCCAAATCATTGCCTATTTTCAGATTCTTCGACTATGCTCCATATAGATAAAATTACAAATCATTATCAATAACATTTAATATCGAATCGATATTCTTACAATTTCAAAATTGTAACTATAATTTACATAGATGCATTTTAATTGAGAAATTAATATAAACCCTCTCAATAAAACCTAAAATGACTTGAAATTTATTTCTTTTATGCCTCTCTTTCCTTTCAAATACTTCAACAAATTTAGGAAAAGAAACATCTTTTAAAACGTGAAGATTAAATTAACATTATTAACAAAAAGCAAAATATGAAGTTTCCCCTAAAAAACACATTAATCAAAACACATATTTTAGTCTCTTTATTTATTTCTTTCTGAATGAACAACCATCAGTCAATTTAGCTTTACCACCAGTTGGACGGGTCAAGACGGTGGCACAAGATTCACAAGTGACAGCGGTTTGGGCGTGTGAAAAGACAGTGGTAATGTTCAAACAACCTGGACACTTAACATCCATGAAGTAAGAGCGTGGAGCTTGAACCAAGGTTTTCAATTTGTGTTGTTTAGCTTCGGTGGCAGCTGATGGGTGTAATAAATCCTGAACTAAAACCTGTTGATTGAATGTTAGTATTTCATTTTCTTGTTTCATTTCTTGTTAAAACTTTATGAACTGTGAATGTTGTGTGTACCTGAAAACAAACCGAGAGAGATTGTCACTGATATTGAAGCTATTTCAAGTGGGTGGAGGGGGCGGCGTCCACAAGACTACAAACTCCTTGTTGTTAGATCTATTATTCTTTCAATAATTTTGACCAAGGAGTTTGATTCGTTGATATCCAATAGAACGTGCCAATCATAGACACCGGTCTTCTTCAGTTTATTACATATTCTTTTCCTTTTTTGATAATGAGTTCTATTTGCCACATTGATCTATTCTATAAGGCTCCCCTTTCCAAATTGATTCTGTGATTTCTCCATTTCACACTCCAACTTTTCGGGCATATTCTTCTGTTTGGTATATTCTCTCTGTTTGTCACAATCCACAACGTTCTCATTTCAGTTATAACACTTCTAAACGTACCATTTTTCCTTAATTTAAGTGTTGCTGATAATTATTGAAAGAAAGAACAAAAATTTTAATCCACTGAAAAGTTTTTTTTTGTTGCCCAACTTTCTCACAGTAACAATTTTTCTTTTTTTTTTTCCCTTAACAAAAATTCCCGCGAAATAGCGCCAATTTGGCAAAAAAATATTACTCCCCAATTAAGTAATGACTGGTGCACGGATGTGGTTTCTTTTTCTCTTCGATATTCATGGTATGGCCACGTAAAAGCAGTCACACAACATCGCGACAATTCCTTTTTTTTTTTGAAGAGTAGAGATGTTTGGTGTTTGGATGTCCGATGGGAGTGGTGTAAGTTAATGAATGTGTCACTTTTTGGCGGAACTGAAAGTGTGTCAACTGTCAACTGTCAATTGTCAACTACAATTGTGTGTAAGGATGGTACACTTTGCAGTGTGCTTTGTGCATCTGTGCATCATGTGTAATCTTAGATTCGTCATACTTCCCTAATTCCTACCTATTGTGTTTTATATTTTACATTAATTATATTGATTCGATCTTACAGGGGAGTAGTTAAGATTTGATCAAGTTTGAAATAATATACATTGTGAGGGATGAAGATGAGTGTTTGACAACGGGACTTTAGCGGGCATAGTAGAAACAGCAAAGACATAAAAAGCATAAAACAACACACATGAGGATTCAATAATAGCGTAGAAAAAGCAACTTTAAAAGAAAAAAAAACAGAAACATCACAAAAGTAACCAATGTCTAGCATAAAAAGCAAATATAAGTGGAGGGAATGAAAAGACAAAGATTAAAGGTTGAACATATAACATTGGTATTGGATAGGTGATATATTGAATGTGTGTGGGAATCTGAACATGCATGTTGTTTTTGCATAACATAAAGAGCATTAGAACCAATCTGTCACTATCAGACAACCTAAGTAAAAGATGAGAAGGAAGACATATAAAAAAAAATAAAACTGGTAACAGTCAGCTAATGTGAATAAAAAGAAAAACAGGTTGGAAGCACACAACTTTGGGGACAAAATGATGATTAAAAATGCAAACCACAACTCAATAGATAAAGTAATATGTATAAAATTTATATTTTTTCTTCACATATGAAAAGATGGTCTGAATTTGGGAAAAAAATGCCATCTGCTTAAATCATTTAGTTGCCTTCTTCTGTTTTCGTGGAGGTGTCATAGTTTTATTTTGTATAACTGAACTATAATTCACTTTCGGTTTCTTTTCAGCAGGTTTTAAAATTTGGAATGAACATAGCAAACTTTCATCAACACTCATCATTGCACCAGCATTGTCAAACTCACCACAGTAATTTGGCGCACTAAATAAAGTAACTAATTGTCTTTTACTGAAAAATTCATATCCATCTTCAACAACTTGATGAGCCCTGCAAATCAAATCCATATCATGCTTTTGTAAAAATCTTGAAACAACATCAGGACCAAAAGTGAAAGAAACACCACGGTCATTTTCACTCCACCCTGTTATATCTTTATCTGGGTCTGACCATAATAAATCACATAATAATCCAACATCAGGTATATCAGTTGGTCTCATAACTCTTCTGATTTGGTCCATTGCATTCAAATCTGGGGATAACCCACCATGCATTGTGAATATTTTCTCGTCAATGATAGCAGCTATTGGTAAACAATTGAAACAATCTGTGAAAGTTTTCCAAAGCTTGATATTATATCTTCTTTTACATTCATCATAAAACCCGTAAATACGATTAATGGAAGCACATTCATGGTTACCTCTCAAGATGAAAAAGTTTTCTGGATATTTGATTTTGTATGCTAATAGAAGACAGATTGTTTCTAATGATTGCTTACCTCTATCAACGTAATCACCCAAAAACAAGTAATTAGATTCGGGAGGGAATCCACCATATTCGAACAGTCTTAAAAGATCATAATATTGACCATGTATATCACCACAAATCTTTATAGGGGCCTCAAGTTCCAACAGAATTGGCTGCTGGATAAAAATCTCCCTAGCTTTTTTACAAAGAAAACGTATTTCATATTCTTCTAGTTCCACTGTTTGTCCCGGTCTGGATCCTCTGACTTCTAATAGTCTATCGACAATAGAGTCTAAGTCAGCTTCTGGTTCTTCAGCCATTGTAATTGTAGAGATCTAAAGAGGAAAATGGAAAATGGGAAAGTTGGGAAGTGGGAAAATGGGCAAAGGGGGATGGATAACACACACGGGGGGCTTTCTAATTAGTAAAAGAGGATGCAACACCTATGTATGAATTCAAGGCAGCGAAACAGACAAGAGAATACTTGACTGAAAGGAAGACGACTTTATTGGAAAGTCCTTAAAAGAGTTTGGCGTTGATTAAGTCCTTTTCACTTGAGAATGGGAATAGGAAAGAGGGAGTGGCCAAGGGCAAAAAAAAACAACAACACACACAGCCAAACCGCACAAAGAAAAAAAACGGCAAAGAAATCGGAAGAGGCGGAAAAACTTCAAGAGAAAAAACAGGAGATAAGATATCTGCTTTTGCTTTAAAGAATTCACAAATGAGTTTAAGAGAAGAGAAGTGACAACTCTTTGCGAAAACAGCAAGATTATTTTTTTTTTTTTTTAAAAACTTGTTTTTGTTTTTGTTTTAATGTTCAATTCCTTTTTTTTTTTTTTTTTTT
>JAJLXD010000055.1:64549-98569 GCA_030571115.1 Wickerhamomyces sp. yHMH617 | reverse complement strand
CGGTTCTTGGTTATCTCTTTTTTTTTTTAACAAATTATCTTTCTTTCTGAATTTTAATTAATTTTTTTTCTTGTAATTTTAACTGAACGGGTAGGGTAACGTCACTGTTTTTATTTTTTATGTATTATATGGTATGGTTACTATAAGTATTATATATTCATTCATTATTAGTTTTAGTTCACTTTTTAATTGATCTTTGTCACTAATGGCGATCGCTTCAAAGTTTGATAACGTGTACCATCTGCGGCGTGTGGCAGAATCCAGCTCTAAACCGTGTGCTTTTTGCTATAAACCCTCGACGTCTGTGTTAATCACCAGTGATGGCTCTGTAAGTCGTAAATATGTCCTTTTCTTTTTTAATAATAGTTCAAATCTAACAACATTAGTCGGACTTCTTTTATACATGTGATTCGCATCTGAAAGATACTACATTCGCTTCTCCTGTTTATGATGAGAGCTATTTGAGTGCAAAGAGAGAAAAAGAAACTCTAGAACAGCAGATCAAACAACTGAAACTAAAATGGGATGAACAAAATAGATACGCTAGTTGGGACAAACTAGTATCAAGATTTAGCTCCAATTCTAAGGATGAAAAAGATAAAGATAAAGAAGGAAAAGAATCCAAATCTCTTGAGACACTACATGAAGAAAAGTTAAAAGATCTTACCAAGCAATTAACCCATTTGGAATCAATATTGAATAAACAACAAAGAGTGTATCAGCTGAATAAAGATATCTTCAAAATTCGCTTGGATAAGAAATATAAACCAAAACAATCGAACCCAAATGTCACAAAATCTACAATAACTCCAAAAGATTTGGAAAATTTACCATCAGTGCCAAAGAATCCTTTTTAATAGTATTATTTTTTTTTTCGCATCTAAAAATTCACTGCTCTTTCATCAATCCAGCATTCCCATTTCTCTAACTTCTGTTTCAATGCACTTCCAGAAATAACATCAACATTTCCTTCCAGGTTTTCAAATCTGAATTGTTTATTAACTGATTGACCTAGATCACCGAAATCCTCTTCGTTTTCATTATCATTGTCAACTTTAGAGATATTTAGAGAATTCAATTTTCTCAGAGAATCAATCTCAACTTCTAAACTATCTCTTATCTTACTCGCTGGTCTAGCAGAAAATAGGTCTGACTTGTTACATGCAATCAATACATCAATGCCTCCTGATCTTCTTTCAGTCAAATTCAAGATCTCATATAGAAACTTCGCAGCATTCGTTAGACTCCTTGGATCAGTTGTAGAATCTATAACGTAGATTAATCCATGCACATTACTTGAGTTTTTAATCTCTTCAAATAACAAATTATGCAATTTTGGATGACCTGGGAACTCGCTTAATTTGAAGTCCGTTTTCTTGGAGCCAATAGAAGGTAATTGGTAACTGTGGGTGATGTTAGCCTCCTGAGATGTGACCGTAGCTATGTTTTGTTTGTGTATCAGTTGGTTGAATAACGTTGTCTTCCCAGAATTTGATAATCCTGCAATGATAAACGTTGGTTTTCTATTTGCCTGTTTTGATAGCCCTGGAATAGAGACTTTACTGGTGTTCTGATGCAGGATCAGCGAAACTGCCACTGATAACAGAATCACAATGAACGTGATCAAATACAAAGTCGACATTCCGTTTGAGATATTAACGATAATTATTAACGATAATTGTGCTTGTTTAAAGTTGGGCAAAATTTATATTGGTTATATGAAGTTCTAAAATCGGTACGGACCACATCAGCATAAATACAATTAAGACATAACATTAGAGACATATATAAATATCCCATAAAATATGAATCACATTTCATCATCGAGAAATCTCAGAACTTCTTTGAAATAAGCACCGTCATCACCTTCGTTGGTCAAAAATACGTTTTCGTCGTTTAGTCCAAATCTATCGTGAATTTCATTGGAAATATCGCTATGTGTCATACTGGAACCAGAAGTAGATGAAGAATCTGATACCTCACGGATTGATTTTAATGACTCGATATCAGGGTTTGTGATTCTTAGCTTGGACCTTCTCTTAGAGCTTACCAGCACTTGGACGTCCCTGTCTTGTAACATCTCATCTATTTTCTTCTCCTCATAATCTTCTGAGCTCGAGGAAGATACTGTAGTTGGATGCAAGGAATTAAACGAACTTCTGGACTTGTTGCTGTTCAGTGTCAATGGAGAAGCATGTGTGCTATTATGATACAAGGTGTACTCATCTTCTAAATCATCAGGATCAGCAAATGGTCCTGAGGAACGTTTCGTATTAGAATGGTATGCTGTCTGTGGTTTATAGATGTTCATTATGTTCTTCTTGAAGTTGTTCTCAAATGAAAACTCTACTGATTTTCTTGATATCGTTGGAGCTTTTGGGATAGTTGATGGGAATCCTCGTGATGAAAGTCTCTTATTGTCATAGTCTGCTCTTTTCTGGTTCCAAGAGGATATACTTTGTGTTTCGACTAGTTCGCTTATTTCACGATAGTATTCATCTGTGTTACTAGATTCAGAATCTGAATGATCTAAAATAATCTGATTCTTTTGATATTTTTGATATAGGAAATAAGATGCACAAGTCGCTAATATGACAGAGACTATGGGCACAATTACTGATATGATGATAATTTTTGTCTTTGAAACTCCGTTCGAATGTTCTGTAACTGATGCTGTAGATGATGGTGACGGATTTTCAGATTGGGAAACAGTTTGTAATTGACTGGTAGAGTGTGATTCGTCAGTAGAGAGTGAGAGATCTGCAGCAGAAGATGACACGTGAGCTTGGGAAGAGCTTGATATTACACTCTTTTGTGGTGCTGAATAACTCAACTGATCAACCTTTTTCATTGAACGTGTGTCAAAGAGCTGCAACCTAAAACTCTCAGATCTCTTAGATGACTGTGATGCAGTAACACTAATCAATGTATCATTTAAGACAAAAGCACCAAGACAACTCTTAATCTGAAAATCTCCAACATTTGTTAAGTTTGACCAATTCCAAGTATCTGTAATGTTCAAACGGAGTACATAAGGGCTCGATAAATTATCACCTAACGTACCACCTAGAACAAACAGACTATTGACCTTCTGGGATTTTTTATCATATACTGGAAGAACGAGCGAGTCTACTCTAGAGTTCACACCAAAGCTTGCTGTAGACACAGTCTTGAATGACCATGATTTGTATTCCCAGACGGCAATTTGAAACATACTAACCCATCCTGACGAAGCCTTACCTCCAATGGCAACACTGGATCTGCCGTTGGTATTTATTATGGATCCAGATGCACCATAAAATGCAGTAGGTGATATCGAGGTATTTATAGAGTTCAAAGTCTTCGTCTTAGGATTGAACTCAAGTAATCGATTCGTTATGGAGTTGTTGAACTTCCCACCATAGATATATATAGATTCGCTGGTATCTTCAACCGAGGGCAGGTTGACTAGTATTGTTGAGCCCAGGTAATACTGTAAATTCCTCGACAGTGTTGTATTGTATTCAATGACTTCCCAGTCATTGGTATCTCTTATTAGTTTAGCAATTTCCAGAGTATCATTATGATGTCCAGCATATAAAGCATATAGGTCACCATTAGCCAAAGCCAGTGAATAATTCGACGAGGTTGGCGAGTCTAGTACCTCTGTTATTGATTCTTCAGAGTTGAATTGTGTTGATGAATAATTTATGGTAAGTATGGCATCCGTCGATAGTCTCAGGTACGCTGTGTCATACAACGGAGAGTAAAAAGATTGCCAAACAGCGATGACTTGTAACAATGGCCATACCCAAAAAAGTACTATCACCACTAGCTTCATGTATTCTTTTCCCGTTATCCCTTCTAATAGTTTGTAGATGATAATCTCTCATAAACAAACACAGCACAGATCGACAAGAGAGAAGAGCTTTCCCTTTGTTTGAACCAAGAAAACGACCTCAAATCTCAAAAGCACATAACGAAAAGTAAACAATAATTCCCGATTAGGAAGGTGCAAAAAAGAGTGCCAAATTCAATTGGCGAAATTTCCTTTATTGCGCAATTACCGAAAGTGGAAACTTCGGAGAGATGGGGAATGGGGAAATCACGTGACTGTGACACAAAGCATCAGCAAAAAAAAACGCTGATTATCGAAAAGGATTTACTCTCCAAGATCAAATCAATAAAACTCCTCTGATTTCACCGAAATCAACCACTAAAAGTCGTTGTTTCGATCGAACAACATCTATTTGCACCACAAATCTCTACACTGTCTTTCAATTGCCGTTGTCTGATCATTAAGCCAATTTTTTCTTCAAATTTCTCCTGTTTCATATCAACAACGCACCGAACCGAAAGAAGTCAGAGAAATCAGAGAACGAAACCTTGCCTCACACGTCTTACCCCTTTTAACAACTTGAAGAAATGAGTACTGAAGGCAAAGCTGGCCTGAAACTGCCAAAAAAAGCAGCTTTGGCACCTCCAGAGCTTGTAAGTGAGAGCAACTCTCCATCAAAAACAGTTAGCGAAACCTCCGCCCATTCTAACTGTTCAAACGTCCCAAGGGACTACTTCAGTATCGAGCATCTAAGCCCAAGTCACCACTCACATACAAACAGCATGGCAAGAGTGAGTGAACTGCTCCACAGAACAATCGATGCATCACCTCCTCCGTCGCCGGGTCCAAGCAGCTTGAACCTGAATAACCTTGCTTCTCCAATGTCATCCACCGATTCCCTGGCGTCTCTCTTTGAACGTCAAAATGCTTGTAAAATAAATCACCCTGGCCATCAATACCAACTGTTCAACAGCAGCCCGAGACCCTTGTTAAATCAAGGTCAGAGGAAACATTCATCACAATCCATCTTCAATATATTGGCCTCTTCTCAACATAAAAGAACATCATCATCTGCATCGAATACAGTTCCGCTTGTGAGGTCTCCTCTAAACAAAGAACCTGCAATTACCAGAAAACTTGCTCCAAACGTTGTCAATCCGCATCACGTACATAACTCACCAAGCATAAAGGAGAGTAAGAAGGTTTATCTGGAATATGACCCTGTATCCAGAAAGAAAGTGTTAAATACTTATGAAATCATCAAAGAAATTGGCAGAGGTGAGCATGGAAAAGTCAAACTAGCAAAAGAAATATACACAGAAGAGCTTGTTGCAATCAAGATTGTTGATAGAAAAAGCAGGCCTAAACTTGGCTCCAAACCTACCCAAACAGAAGAAGAGAAGGTCAGAAGAGAGATTGCTATCATGAAGAAACTTTCTCATCCGAATATTGTGCAATTAAGAGAAGTCTTGGATGATACAAACTCAAGAAAGATCTATTTGGTTTTAGAATACTTGGACAAAGGTGAAATCAAATGGCAAAAAGCACCAGGTGTACCACTATTGTCACTCCCTGAGGCTACCAAAGTTCTCAGAGATGTTATTCTTGGTTTAGAGTATTTACATTACCAAGGTATTATTCACAGAGATATCAAACCTGCTAATCTACTAATTGCTTCTAATGGAGCTGTCAAGATTTCTGACTTTGGTGTTTCCTTTGCATCATCCTTGAAAGACGGTGATCAAGATGATTATGAACTAGCGAAGACTGCAGGAACGCCTGCTTTTCTTGCTCCAGAATTATGTCTGCCAATTACAACGTTCAACGACGATGCTGTTTCACATCCTAAAATCACACATAAGATTGATATCTGGGCTCTTGGTATTACACTATATTGCCTATTATTTGGTTCGATGCCATTTTGGGCTAGAAATGAATTTGAGCTATTTAAAGTGATTTGTTCCAAAGAATTAGACTTCCCTGAAACCTTCCCACAGAATTATGAATGGAGTGAACAAGACAAATTAGACGCTAAGGATTTATTATCAAAGGTTTTAGATAAAGATCCAACTACTAGATTATTTTTGAAGGATATCAAGAAACATCCATTTGTCTTGAGAGGTTTGTCCGAGGAAAACTCTCGTATTTTTGCAGAGAATCAAAAATCCTGTGATCATAGAATCGAGGTTTCCAATGACGAAGTTGAAGTTGCAGTAACCGGTATAGCTAGTAAGATCAGAAAAGGATTTGCAAGAGCTTTGAAAATGGCTGGGATTGGCAAAAATTATGAAACTTCAAGAGAAAGCGATTCTAATCTGAAATTACCAATTGAATCGAAGTCCCGGAAAGGATCAGATAGCTCAACGATAGATGCTCTACTCAATGGAAAAAGAGCGCTATCATCTGGTTCAACCCATAGGCGTGTCAAATCTGGTGATGCCGCCGAAACGAGAACTACAGTCGAAGGTGATTTGTTTTTGAACAAGAGCTCTGCCTTTAACTCATTAAGTCATATCATGAACGATGATAAAAGAAGATCTAGTATAAGCTCTTCACAGCTGTTTTATGCAACACCGGGAAGTACAACTACCGCAACAACCACTTCATCTTCATCCGCAACAGAGTTTGAACTGCTAAATGATTCTTCGTTTAGCAAACCGGGTTCTCAGCTGGTTTCTTTACCTGTCAATGCAAGTTTTGCATCTCTAGATAGTGTCTATTTAGACAGCCATGCATCATCATATACCAACACACAAGACTCAAGAAGACCGCCATCTAATACTACAAATAGAGAAGTGATGAAGAAAATGAGCGGATTTTCATTGAATAAGAAAACAGAGAAGAAGATTGATGAAGATATAGCTCCGAATGAGCCTACTGCTACTTTTGATTTACCAGGTAGTGATGGCGAGGCAGATGAAGAAGATGGGAATGCTACTAGTTCTGATTCTGATGATGATGGTCAATTTGGATTTTTCATTAAACCTTCAGCCAAATCTGCTAGTTCAGATCAAATATCCGAGTTTTCTGTTCCTTCGGCATTAGCTGGTGATTTGGCACATTCTAAGATGAGCTTACAAGATCCTGTCACAATCTCAAGACCAACAGTCGGAAAAGCACATTCTTATTCGCATAGACCACCTATAAATGGGCCTAAGTATAGTTTTTTTGAGAATTCAGACTCTGATTCAAATTCTGATTCAAATTCCCACTCAGAGGGTATTCTTCAAACACCTAGAAAATATGTTGAACATCTTGCTAATCCTTTATTCCTCGAACCAGATATGGAAGAGGATGATGGTCACACA
Organism: Wickerhamomyces sp. yHMH617; assembly: GCA_030571115.1. Lineage (NCBI taxonomy): Eukaryota > Fungi > Ascomycota > Saccharomycetes > Phaffomycetales > Wickerhamomycetaceae > Wickerhamomyces > Wickerhamomyces sp. yHMH617. The sequence goes on along the minus strand of JAJLXD010000055.1, from coordinate 91,444 downwards.
ACTAATAGTTCTGAGGAAGATGAAGATGATAAGCTTGTTTTCTCATTCGGGAATAGAGGGCGTGGGAGACACAACTCTATCACAACAACACCCTTTCGGAGACCTTCCACTGAACCTGCAAGTCCTCAACAGCAGAATCAAACGCTTTTTAAGATCCCATTGTTCAGAAATCAGAGCATGGAAGTTGAGAGGGTCACTTCTCCGCTAGCCAAGGACGCACCAAAGACGCCAATATCAAGCTCCAATGCACATTTATTATCACATTTGAATGGGTTGAAGAGAAGCGATTATGTCAATCATTATAAAAAATCTTCGCCCATTTGTCCATATCACCCTGAAGATGATTCGCATAGAGGAAGATCCAACTCTATCACTGTTGGTATTCTAACACATGAACATGATGACTGAATAGTCAGTTCAAATGTTTGGGTTTCATCATGAATTGCAGATTTTTACGACGCTAATGAATATCTAGATTTTATGACATTAATGTTCATTTGTATTTAAAACCGCTTAATTGAAATTAATAGATCTCTACGTTCAAATACAAACCAACAACTAATAATTGAGACAAAAAAACAGGTAAAAATAGACACATAATCAATCGACTAGCAATTGGACCTTTATTGTATTTCAGTCATTTCTACTTCTACTTTTCCTTTCCGGTCTTTCTGTGTTTGTTTGTTTGTTTGTCTCAATGCGATTCCTGGATTCTGTTCTCAGGCTCTTTCAAAGAAGTTACATTACACTTAAGCATTCTGTACGAACGCGAAGAATACAATACATCTCTGCGTTAACAGTTCTTTTACTCACAGCTGTTGTGTCCTTTTACCACGATGAGAGCTACCAAATAACGTCTGATTCATTACAAACACTCAACGATAAGATCAATGCATTAACAGCTAAAATAGACTCCTGGAATGAATACGAACATGACAGAAAATTAATACAAGAAACTTCAAATTCAACTAAACTGTCTTCTTCTGCTCCCTTAGAACCATCTGCCACGTATTCTGCTAGCATTGGGAATGCTGAAGTAAGTAACACTAAGAAAGGTGTGATCCTAATATTTGGTCGCAATAATGATCTAGCCAGACTACAGGAAACGATCAGGTCTGTCGAAGAAAGGTTCAATAGAGTGTACCAATACGATATACTTATTGTATCTGATTCGCATCATTCATCCAACTTCAGAAAAAGCGTCTCAGCGATGACTTCCGCAACATTAAAATTTCATACTGTTCCTAAATCTTTATTTCAACCACCGCTTGGCCTGAATAAGAATAGGTTGAAAGAAGATAGAAGAAAGCTTCGAAAATTCAATATCAACTTCACAAAATCTATGAGGTTGAAGCATACACAACGTTTCTGGTCCAAGGAGATTTTTAACATCGAACCATTACAAGAATATGATTATTTCATGAAAGTACAACCCGGGGCTATGTTTTACTGTGACATGCCATTTGACGTTTTTCAATTCATGAGGGACAATGACAAGACTCTAGGGTTCTCATTCGCATACCAGCAGAATTCAAATGGGTTCATTACTTTATGGGATGAAGTACTGAATTACATCGAGCATACACCCGAAGATATTTCCAAAACCCCATTTATCGACTTTATCTCTGATGATAAAGGAGTGAGTTTCAATGGATGTCAATTTAGATCGAGTTTTGAAGTTGGTAAACTTTCATTCTTTCAAGGTGAGAAGTACCAAAAATTTGCTGATTATCTTGATAAGCTCAATGGGATTTACTACGAAATATGGGATGATTCGACTTTCCATACTTTAGGAGCAACTCTTATTGAAGGACGTGATAGTATTCAGTTTATAAATCATTTAGGATATGATGATTTTGCTTCCGTGAAGCAAGGACCTATCCATAAAGCTTGTCCAATCAAACAAGATATCAGATTGAAGACAAAATGCACCTGTAATCCTGCTATTGATATGACGTGGAATGATGACAGCTGCATCGAAAGGTTCTTCACAGTGAATAATGTTGATATACCAAATTACGTTGAAGATATTCGTACATTGAAACAAAAAGTAAAGGATGAGAAGGAAAAACAAGATGCACAGAAAAAATATGAAGAAGAGGAACTACAGAAGGAGAAAGAAAAGGAAAAGGAAGAGAGAAAGAAATTGTCCCAGGAATTACAAGAATCTGCACCTCCAGTTGAGGAACAAGATGCTCCGGAAATTATACCTGAAGATGAACGAGACGAATGAACGAATTAACAATGAATATAACTATCAACTACTAAAATGGACAGTAAAACAATAAAACTATTAAATAAAGATGTAACCGGTGGTTCAATCATGTTTGGATTCATGGTAATACTCGTCAGCATAAGCATGCTCAAACAATTCGATGTTCTTTGGTTTAACTTGAGTACTTGAAATCTTTGAAGTAATACGTTCCAAATCAGCACTCACAAACTCCGCCATGAACTCTCCAATTTCTGTGTTTTCATGATTACCACCTAGCTTTTCTCTCAATTGAGCCAAAGTAGAAGGTTTGTTAGAGTGAGCATAGATATTAACATCCACAGCTGAATGACCATGTGTTGACCAACCGGTTTGTGATCTGACTGACACAATGTTGTTTAAAATGTAATGTGAATTACTCTTATTATCGATTAATGATTGAACCTCTTCATCGGTGTATTTCTTTATACCCAAATCTTTTTCCAATATCTCGTATCTGATAAATTCTTCCAGTTTATCGCCATCATAATTGGCAATCTTCTTGTTTAAATATTCACCTGAATGCTTAGCATTTAATAAAACTTCTGGGTACCATAAATAATCTGGATAAGCTGGTGAAATTTGTCTTGCAGATGCCAATCCACCAGTTTCATGATCTGAGGTACTGATAACGATTGTTTCGGTATCGATAGAATCCACAAAATCAAGAACAGACTTGAACGCTTTATCAAATGCCAAAACCTCACGAACCTGAGCAGCAGGGTCGTTATTGTGACCTGCATGATCAATTCTTGAGCCTTCAATCAATAGGAAGAATCCTTTATCTGAGTCTTTTGTAGCAGTGTGTAATGCTTGCAAAGCGGTTAAAGCTTCTTCTTCTAACGAAGGATATTCAGAATCATCTCTGTCAATATCAAATGGGATATCAACATCTGCTAATAAAGCCAATAAAGGTAGTTGAACATTTCCACCAAGTTTTAACTGATCGAATTCTGATCTATTACCAGCATAAGACCAACCATTGTTGATTGCTTCATCGATCAAATTTCTTTCATCTTTTCTAACACCAGCTGGGCCATATTTCTTATCAGATGGAGGATAAAAATGAGCCCTACCACCACCAATCATCAAGTCCACAACCCTACCTAATGGATACTCACCTAATTGATGCTGAGCAACCAAGTCCTCGTAGAATCTATAACTGACATGACTTGAAAAAGCAGCAGGTGTAGCATCGGTAATCTTTGTGGTAACTACTAGCCCAGTGTGGTAACCTTGCAATTTCATAGCTTCTAATAAAGTTCCACATGGGTTCTTACTTGGGTCAACACCAACAGCACCGTTATACGACTTTTGCGAACAAGAGAAAGCAGTAGCGCCAGCTGCACTATCTGTAACCAACGAGTTTGAAGATCTTGTTCTGGAAGCACCAATTAAATGTTTGTCAAGAGTCAAAATATCGTCAATGTCTAAATCATCACGAAACTGCTTGAAACTTCTAGCCAAAGATAAGGAAGTAGGACCCATACCATCTGTGACCAAGAACACGATGTTCTTCTTGTTGTTTTTCTTCAAAATCTTCTCAGGAACATCAGTGGTGTATGCACCCAGCAACACAAGAAGCAGGAGGAATGCTGTTAAATAATAGAATAAACGACGTCTTGTAACGCCTTTTCTACGTGGAGTAGCTTCTCCTAATAGCCCAGTCAACTCAGTCATAATCAGCACTCTTCACTTCCTTAAAAAGCCCAAATCAAGCCCTGTTTCAATGCAAAACAGAACTAACTTGCAAACGAAAACAAGCTGTGCCTTAAAAAGCTAACTTCGAAAGCAATAATTTTTTTGTTGAAAGCTGAAATTGGCTTTGTAAATTATTGTATATTTCCTAGTCACATTCTGCCATCAGATAACGTGCCACTTCCAGATCAGGTAATTTCCTAATGTGGAAATAAACTTTTTTTTAAGTAAAAATCATTATAGACTATAAAAATTAACTGGTATTTAATTAAATTGGTGAAGTTTCTCTTCTTTTAATTATCAAAAAGCCAAAAAGTTACAAGAAAATATGGTCTTCAATTCTAAAAAATTCAGATCAAAGAGAGAGCAGCTTCTTTATGAGGCCACTCTGGCGGGGAGATATCAAAAAAACTTGAAAAAACACCCGTTCTTGCTCTTCGGGCTACCCTTCTTGACTGCCATGGGACTAGCATCGGTGTGGTTATCCAGCTTCACAGCTATAAGATATGAGAATAGAGACAGAAAAATACAAGAAATGGGCGAAGAAGAGATCTTGAAAGTCAACAGCGAGAAGAGATCTGTTGATGTAAGAGAAGAATATTACAGAATGCAAGGCTTAGCAGAAACAGATTGGGAACCAAAAAGAGTTCCCAGATTACCTGGTGAATCAGATAACGTGTTTTGAAAAAAATTTCTATCACGCTTTGCCTTGCATATATATATATATATTTCCTTACGAATATCATGAACAATCATTTTTAACACTCTTTCTATCTCTTTTCACCGATGTAATATACAATTATTTTTTGGCTTTTAAACTGATATCAATTTTAGAGATCACTAGATAACTGATCAATGCAATGAAGATGAATTTAGCAATGTCTAATGGTTTTCTGATGAAATCCCATGCAGTAAATTCATATTTCACAACAACTTCCAAATCAGTGAATTCATCGATAAGGTTTGAATATTTCAATGTGATTTTTGTATGCCCACTGTTCAAATCAAAATAAGATAGCTCATTGCCATAGGTGATTGAGTCATAAGGAACAGGAGTGTAGATATCTTTCACTTTAGCACCTTCTGGTAAATAGAAGCTCAATTCAAGATTATCATAGGTAGCATCAACTGGGCCTGTGATAATTGGAACCTGTAGAATATAATCATTTGAATCATCTTGACGTAGATAGTCTGCTAATTTGTTAGTCCATCCAATAGTGAAGTTATAATTCCAACCACCAAAAATCGGATATCTTGGTTTGATGTAAACTCTATCACCAAACGATCTTGACGTCGAAACGTTTCCAACTAAATCAGTGAAATAAACGTCTTTTGAATCATCTAGTAGTTTGATTTCAACTGCATTGACAGAATGGGAAGATTTACTCAATGTCTTTTGATTCAACATGAAGTCAACTCTTGAGAATCCTTCTTTTAATGAAGCAGCGTGGTTTGTCAACTTGTAAAACTCTTCAAATTGTAATGTATTGGCCCAGTGAGAAACCCAAACGCCTCTTTCAAGATCTGTGACATGAATCAATGGGAAATTATGGGTATAGACAAAAGCTAAACTAGTCAAAGTGAACGGTTTTGTTTCACTAAAGTCGTAATGAACTTGATTATTGACAACTTCACCTTTGATTTTAATTTCTTGGCCTTGCACAGCCAGCTCTTTACCTGCTTGAACTGCAAGTAGGTTCAACTCACCTTCAAGTGTTTTATAGGCACTTAATGGCTCTTTATAAGTCTTTAATAACAGGGTTTGTTCATCAGCGATGCCAATTTTGGATGGAAATGGTTCCAAGAAATTTGCAATGGATAAAGAGACACCCAAGTTATAAGTCTGCTTAGGAGCAATTGGATGAGGTAAGACAACTTTTACGTAGTTAATAACGGGCTCACCATTCACCTCAGTGGCCTCATCCAGAACCTGGGTTTCTAAAACGGCCGGATTTGATACCACAGAATCGGAGTCGAAGAAGCTGTATATGACCAATTTCTCAAAGAGATAAGAAGGTAATGCCAAATAGTATTCATCGTTTGGCTTCGAATCGATGTTTTTAATTTCTAGTCTGAGCTGTTCTCGAACATAGGATTTTCCCAAGTTTATGCTTCTTGCAAACTTCGTGTTCTCCCATGTTTGTGCTGGAGCAAAAGCACATGACACTGTCGCAAGGAAAAAAGACACCAAAAACAGCAATTGCATCACTCAATTCTCGTTTTTGAACAGTGGTTTTTCTTTTTTAAAACAATTCGTGTCAATTTATTAATTTGAAACGTTTTTATTTATATTTTCGCGAATATATTTTAAATGTGTCGCGTACCGTTTTGTTTAACTCTTACAACAATTTTATAAAGTGATTAATTGATTATTTAATTACTTTATTTACTCATCCTGAAAGGAGTTTTCTGGGACTTTGTACAATGTAATCTTTGGTGAGTTTGGGTTCTTCAAGATGACGTATTTTCCGTCTTCCTCGGCAGCAATGATGTCGATGTAGGACTTGACAATACCCCATCCATTACCAGTGGAGAGATTGATCTGTTGGGCGAGATCTCTTGGGCTTAGAGAAGAAACACCAATGATAGTGTGTTTCTTATTATCCTTAAAGTTGGATCTGGAGACAAACCCTATCTTGATCAAATCAACACCAGCTAAAACGGCTTGATTAGCCCATTTGGCGAATTTGTTATTGTTGTTCTTCATCTCTGCTGCAATGATAGCACCTCTTTGAGAGTTAAACTTGGTTTTCCAGTCTAGACCACTCGTATGGTATTCATTGACAGCCTTGATGCTCAAAGCCTGTTTACCATCCTTAGAGTCGAACTCGGTTCTAATCAAGATTGAAACAGGGTCTTCATCTTCAGAGGATTTCTTCAATAAGAATTTCTTATAGTTGTAACCCTTGGATGATAAAGACTCAGAAGACTCAGAGTCATGGAATGGGTTTGGTTTTTTTAAAGAGACAGTAACTTCATCAGAAACAGCGTTGGCCAAAAAGTTTTGATTGATGTAAGTGGCCTCTAATGACAAGTTATTGCTGTTGTTGATGTTAGTGTCCTGAGCATCAGATGGTGCATCTTGAGAGTTCTCATCAACTGTGAGTCTATCAATGGTTGAGTTTTCTCTTTTATCAAAGAAAATAACACCATCTTTTTTAGTAACCACAATATCCCAAGAATAAACAGATCTAGTAGCACACATCAATTGTGTGATAACGGAATCAGTAGTGAAAACTTTAGCAGCTTTAGCAGCTTTGTATTCTTGAATGACAGGATCTTCGGAGGCTGTTGGGTTATAAAAGACTTTATCAATGGCCTTCAATGGAACACCAGAAGCTCTTTCAATTTTCTTGTTATAAGCACTGACTGAACCATAAGTAGCCAAAGTTTCACCTTCACTAACTTCAAAATTCAATTTGGTTAATTTGTGGAACTCAATATCACTGACAATTTTCCATGAATCATCAACTTTAACAGAGGCATCACGTTTTCTTTGGTTCTCTTCTTTCCAGTTACGACGATTGTTACCTCTCCACTGTTGGTTGTTGTTGTTGTTGTTGTTGTTGTTGTTGTTGTTGTTATTGTTATTATTGTAGTTGTTATTGTTGGAGTTGTTGTTTCCAGTTCTATTGTTCTGTTGTACTCTTCTACCTTTCAGAACAGTAGTCTGACCTTGAGTATTGCTGTTTCTAACACTTGCAGCTGATTTGGTAGAATCAACCACTTCAAATTCTGCAGTACGGTCTTTAACCTCGCTGGAAGATACTTCTGGAGCACCATAGGCTTGGAATTGATCTTTCTGGTTTTTTTTGAAGTTCTGTTTGTTATCTTTGTTCTGGTTCTCGTCATTCCAGTAAGCAGCTTTACCTAGTTTATCACTTTTGGAGAAAGGAGCGTATGGAATGTCCCCGAAACGCAATGTTTCAGGAATAACGGCTGGTGGACCCCAAATATTTGCTGAAGGAGCTAAAGAGCTGATATCGAATGGTAAAGACATAGTTTAAAATCTGTTTTAAATATTGTTCTTTGATTTGGTGTTTTCAACCAAAACTTTTCACTGCCGCCGTTGGAAATTTTTTTATTTTTCTTTGATGTGGAAAAAGAGCAGTGTTCGTAACCATAACTACGTTGATTAAAAAGCCTTTTTAATTTTGTTAAATAGAAGAATTATTGATCAAACTGATAGTGAAATAGTGATATTAACTAAATTATTCTAATTGACAGATAAAAACAATAACACTTCAATATATCATTCTTTTCATTTAATTAACTTAATAAAAAATGAATAAAGGGTTATGAGCACCTTTAAATCAGTAACAAGAATTCGCGGAAAATCCTATTAATTTCGACAATAAATTATTTAAAAGTGGCAACAAGCACTTAAATAAAACAAGTACAAACACTGATAACTCTCACAATGAACGGAATCTCTGTTGATATCAACCACCTGAAGAAAGGTGAAGTAAAGTATGTTGCTCTTGTTCCTTTTCACCCTCGTCTTTACCTATTAAAATTGAGATTGAACTAACCTTTCCAACTAGCCTGGGCACATCAATGTATGTCAGAATGTATTTCAATATTAGTTCAATTGGTACTAACAGTGCTGTTATTTTAGTATGGCTGTGAAGTTCAAAGACGGTGTGATACTTGGTGCCGATTCGTATGTGTTTTTCCTCTTTTTTGTCCACTTTTCAAGTGTGAATGTGTGTCTGTGTCTGTTTCACTAACAACGATTGATATAGTCGTACAACTACAGGTTCTTATATTGCCAATCGTGTTACAGATAAACTTACCCAAGTCTATGATAAGATCTGGTGTTGCAGATCCGGATCTGCTGCTGATACACAGGCCGTAGCAGATATTGTCAAATACCATTTAGATTTATATACAACCCAGCATGGTAAACCTCCAACTGCCAAAATTGCTGCAAGCGTCTTTCAAGAACTAACATATGCCAACAAAGACAATCTCAGTGCTGGGCTGATCGTTGCCGGATATGATGAGAAAACAGGTGGTGAAGTTTACAGTATACCGCTTGGAGGATCTGTACATAAACAACCATTCACCATTGCAGGCTCTGGTTCTGCATTCATTTATGGTTGGACCGAAGAGAACTTTAAAGAGAATATGACCAAGGAAGAAGTTATCCAGTTTGTCAAAATCGCCTTGAAACAAGCTATAAAATGGGATGGTAGTTCTGGTGGTGTTATAAGACAAGTGATTGTAACAAAAGAGGGAATTGAACGTCTGGTCTTTTACCCAGATGAATACGAAAATGCTTAGACTTGTATGTACATTATAATCCGATATTATCTTCTGAAGATTGAAGTAACACCTCCTAATAATCCACTAGAAACACGGCCAAACATATCACTCGCAATTGTATTAGCCTTTCCGAATTTATCACATTTGGTGAAAGCCAAAGCATTAATGAAAGATAATGCAACAGCAATCACCACTAAAATCAGTGACAAAAACTCAAATTTCAGTAAAGCAAAGATAGCAAGTGCAACCCATAAAGCTGGTGATGCGTACAAGAGAACCCAGAATACTTTGGAGTCGATTGGGTTGATGTATCTATCTGGGTTAGCAGTTTCAAACACCCATATACTCTCACCGTTATCATCAGTCTCATTCCACCAACGCAGTCCAACAAGCAATCTCCCACTTATGTTCTTGACATTCCAGAAGTCTGCAGCTAATAGCAATATAACGGTAATAAAGAAAAATATGCTGCTCAAATGTTAGTATATGACTACTGTGCCCCTAATGTTAGAAAACAGTATTGAGTATACTTACAAATTACTTGTGAACAACAAGCCTAGAACGTACGTCACTAAAGATCCTGTGAACAGAAATTTTGTTAGTCACTGCCAAAAATGAGTCATGTAAGGATACTCACCAATTCGGAAGCCTAGAAAGAATATCAATGCCACTGGATGCGAGGACTCAGATAACCTTTGAAACAGCGTTCTATCAACGCTTGGACCGGCAATTCCTGTAGACTCTGACTGTCACATTTGTTAGCAAATCCCCACAAATCCTCCATTCAATTTCTCACAAGCTTCAAAATAAAGACATACCATTTAACAATTAAGAACAATATCAAATTTCCCCAAAAAAAACCTTTCTAAAAGTATTTATTGTTTTCCACACCTTCTTTAAACACACTTTTATATAGCGTGGTGTTTGGATGAATTTTACGATTATGTAATATTTATTATGTAATATTTATTATTATTATAATTATTTTTTTTAGTTTTTTTTTATTTTTTCATCGGACGTCTGTCAATATTTTATTGTGATGCAGCAAAAAGCTTGCATAATAATAAAAAAAAAAAAGGTTGATAAATTTAACACTCAACCGTTTTTTTATAATTTCTTGCTGTGATCTCTCTTCGAATGAGCTATAATTTCTTTGTTTGGTGTCTTCAAGTGTGCTATAATTTCTAGGTGGTTTCGAAATGGGTTACTCAATCAAGCAGAAGATAGACATATGTCTCATGGCTGAGTCCAATCCAGACCTCACCCAACAAGATCTCGCACTGTGGGCTCAAGAACGATATGGCAGCACAAAGCCACCATCTCAAACAACAATCTCTCGGATACTATCAAAAAAGGATGAGTTCATTGCACTAAAAGAGCATGAGTTTAAGCTCATACGAAGAAGAAGGTTGTCAAACCCGCTTCTCAGAAAAGTCCTCTTGGAATGGATATCCCAGTGCGTTTGGAATAATATACCTATCACTGCACCGGTGATCATGAGCTCTGCAGGAAATTTTTGGAAACAACTTCCACAAAACATGAGAGAAGGAACCGGTGAATTCTCCTATAAATGGTGTCAGCAGTTCTTATCTAAGGTGAATATCAATCTAAACAACATTGAGAGAGAGCTTTACAACAGATTAAAAATTTGGACTTTTGATGAAAGAAGTCAACTTAAGACACTACTATCGGGTTTCAATCCAAAGAAAATCTTCACACTGTCTGAAGTGTTCATAAGTCCTGACCTACCGTTGGACAAGTCGCTTTACAATGATAGCTCAGATTTTATCACATGTATGTTATGTGTCAATTCTGATGGTAGTGAAAAACTAGATCCATTCATCGTTGGAAGGTATGAGAACTATCCATCTTTTGAAGGAAAATCTTCCATTAAAGCTGCTACAAAGCACAATGTCACATATCATAGTAATAGAAAGAAATGGTTAACTTCTACTCTGTTCTACGATTGGTTGTCAGTGTTGGATAAAAGACTGGCATTAGTTAATAGAGATATCATTATTGCATTGGATGATTCAGCATCCCATCGTGTCATCAACATCAAGCTACAAAGAATACGGCTGCTCTATACCTCTTCGACTTCTAAGTTCCTCCCAATGAACTGGGGTGTTGAGAATGACTTTAAATTAAATTTTAGATCCATACAATATGAAAAACTAATAGAGAAGCAGAAATTGGAAGGAGGAAGATTTCTTACCAAGGAGGAGATGGTACCTACTATGGGAGAAACTTTTGACCTTGTCAAGAGTGCCTGGGACAGAATCCCATCTTCAAGAATTCAATCAGCATGGAAGAAATCAGGAATTTTGCCTGATATTGCTACGCAGAACTTCCCGAGACAGAAATTATTTGATGACAAACTAGAATTAGAACTATTTTCTTTGATACATAACTTTAATGCAGTCGAGAGATGGGATGTTTTGTCATTGTTAGACTTGACTATTGAGCAAAAGAATAACAATTCTTTTCTGTCCATCACAGAAACAATACAAAGTTGCATTGTTGATAATTATGATGATTTTGATCATGATGGAAAGTCAAAAAGAGCACCATTTTCACATACTTTAGGTCATCAATTCCCCAAGTTGCAAAGATTAGGTGAAAGACTAAATTCAAGCTCAAGTCTCAATTTTGATTTCAGTCCATCTGAATTGGGTCTGCAATATTTTGACTTTGATGAAAATTTACCTGATGCTGATACTGACTTCTATTATCCAAGTAATATACCACAAGAATTACAAATCAAAGATCTTGAATTACAACCAATGTCCGAATTAGCACCTCTGACTTATGAAAGGCCTGATTTTGATCCATGGACATCATGGAACAACTTTCTCAGTCCAAACACCCCAGAAAGATCGTCTGCTGCGAGCACTGGTATGTCTAATTGGGATGGCGGGTTGAATCAGAACTTCCAAGCACATGGTATCAGTCAGTTGGCAACAGATCCACAGTACAAGTTAGTGATTGTTGATAATTTCTTGAAACTAGTGGAACAGGACCAAAATTTATCTTTATCAGACATCAGTATGACTGAAATAATGCTTTTAAGAGAACGGGTAATACAATTAATGAACAAATCTATCTGAATTGTGTATAAAACAAATAGAATTTGCTACCAGATTTAATTTAATCAAATAAATATATGTACAAACCATATTTCTCTATATACACAATATCGTGCAAATATCTCATTTCTTTTCACGCGATGCAAGAAACTTTTCTTTCTCAGCCTCTAAATCCAATCCGTACTCCTTCTGTAGTTTCTCTTCCAGTTTTTTTCTGTTTTCCAACGTCTCTTTCTTCATTCTAGCCAGTTCAGCCTTAATCTCATGTGGCTCCTTAGGTATTTTATGTGTAGTTTCTGGATCTGGCCAGAATCCCGGAACGTTGAATTTTTTATCAGCATCGACACCAACGTAATACATCACACCAATAGGTGTCAGCAAGTAGAAGGTAAACTAAAATCTCCAGTTAATATCGGGGCAAAGAAAAAAGAAAAAAGAAAAAGATGCATTACACATACTCTGAAAAGTTCTAGTTGTGATCTGCTTAATCTGGGAAAGATTCTCTCCAAAACCATTATTGTAAAAATCCGTTATCTACTGAATAAAAAACGTCAAAGTGAATGAATGTGTGATTTTTTATTTGATCTTTCAGATGGAAAATTTGGCTGTGATTATGTAATCATAGAAGCTTTCAATATCAGTTTTGTTTAAGTGTTTAAAACTACATGAGTTTAATTTGAAATCTTTTATATTTTTAATTTGAATAGATTAATGAAATGATTATCTATCTAATGATATGCAACAATTTGTCTTTTTATGAATTTACATTAATTATTATACTGATTTCAAATTTGTTCATATTAATTATATATATTAATAAAATTTAAAAACCAAATAAGACAAAAAAACTTATATATAAATTATTATAATGCATCATGCAGTTTAATATTTTATTTTATGATTAAAAAATAAATTAATGAGTAAGTACAGTGGTATAGACATGTATGTTTCCAAGTCATTGACAGGGGAAAAATTGCTATTTGATTGATTAAATATCATGAGTAACTAAGATCAACCTGTCTCTCTGTGGTGTCCGGGTTTCCCCAAAGTGTATACTAAATGATGTAATCATAATAGACTGCAACCCTGTAGACTACACTCTATATGCTTACTGTCAATCTCTGAGACAGCCATAAGTTTATGATATTAATGGAATATTCATTGATTCATTGATCCTGTTTTCTAACTGAGGTAACTAATCTAGTAATAATGATCTGTATCTAACCAAGTGACAAAGTGATGAATATGATGAAAAACAATTAGAAAACAAAAAAAAAAGTGATATTCAAGAAGAATAGTGAAGAAAATTGGAAAATGTAAGTAAAGGAAATAATGTGATTTAGAAAACATTTAATCGTTTTTAGATTTTTGATTGCCCAAAGTGTTTTCATTCAAGGATTGCTCAATGAAATTCAAGAATCTTTTACCATATTCATCTGGTGGGATAGAGCTAATAATTTTTCTGTCATTGGTCAATGATCTCCAGAAAGTCTCCAATCGCTTTATAATGGAATAATGCGTTAAACAGTCAATGACACCAAAGTAGTACATTTCATTTAGTTGTTCATCATTAGATCCAGTAGCAACAATACCACCTTCTGCGGCGTGAAAGAAGTTACCATCATGGTATTCAATGGCAGGCAAGTCACTCAGTCTATTCATCTTGACTGGATTTGTCTTTTTTAGATCCTTTAATTTGGATGATGCTGGTTCAAAAAATGAAAGATTATTCTGTTGGATGTTTGTATTATTCATGGTGTCATTCTTATCCAAGTTATGGAAACCTATTAAGAAGGAATAATCCATGATTTTTAGCTTAATCAACAAGTCAACGTCCTTCTTCAATTGTGTCAAAAAAATCTCCAGATTGTGAGGTCCAAATTTGATCACTTTTTTTTCCTCAATCCAGTTCAAATCTTTGAATACAACATGATGATTTTCTTTTGGAACAGTCAATCTTCCTAAAGTAGAGCCTTTCAAGTCAAAAGTTCTATGTATATCCCTATGGGGAGGAAATATATTATTCATAACAATAAAATGTATCTTCCTTTTTTTTCCGTATGTTATTGGCATTTTGACCCTATGCAGACCATAAAATTGGCAAATTAATGTATTCGGATTTTCCTTAACGTGTGAATGATATTGTTTTAATATCTTTCTTAACTGATGATGTTCTGCAGGATGGATGGTCTTGATAATGAATCTATAGTCTCTTGAGTAATAAAAGAATGAACCACTTTTACCAGGTGAGGTTAGCTCTGATAGAATGTACTTGGAAGTGAGTGAAATCAAATAATCAGCAGGATCTAACCCAAACAAAACTCTCAATTCACGGAAAACTTTTGGTGCATAATCCTTAAATTTGAAATCATATTTTGAGGAAGGTGTCAATTCATTACCTGAAGAATCGAAAACCAGTTTTTTGCAATCTTTAAAATCTTGAGGGGTGAGAGGTTGCATTATACCAGAACATCTGGACACAGAAACCCGTATCCCAGTAAGCATATTATAAGCAATGACATAATTAACATGCCCTTCACTGACTTTATTACCAACCAGAACATCGTCTTCATCATCAACGATAATTCGTTCCTTCTTCTTTTTTCTCTGATTTATGACAGAACTTCTTATTCTTTCGATCTCAAAAGTTGCCGCATCAACACTTGCGGTACGTGATGCTGTGGGAAAAGTTCTACTGTTCCCAGTTGCAGAAGCATCAATAACAGAAGATCGTCTGTTAGACCTTCTTCTAGTGCAATTATTCAACAATACTTTATCACTATGTTGATCCTGGATATAAGATGCAGTCTCATCAACCACCAAGTTTTTGTTTGCTTGATTGTATGCATTAAGAGCGTCTTGGAATTCTTTCAGTGATTCATTATCAAAATTCTTCACAGAGTTAACTTCATTCTCTTTATTAGGCGTCGTTTTAGAGTGTGCTAAGGAAGTATCGGTGTTCGCGCTTGAAACTTGTTTGTATATCGACGAAGGATCAATGGCTATAACATGCTCCCCATCAATCGAGCCATGAATGCTCTCCAATGCTTTACCATCCTGTACTGTTGGTTGGTTCTCATGGGAGATATGTCGTTGTATCTGTTCTATCGGCTCCTGATTTTGGAGAGTTGTATGTGTGCTTGTAGATGTGTTTTGTGTAGAATTCAGACTTGGATTGGTGAATGACATGGATTGATCAGAGTTGGTTGTTAAAACACGGGACAGAGGTGTAGTTGGGGAAGTATTCAAAGTTTCGTGCGTGGGTATTGAGTCTATCTTGCTGTGCTTGTGAAACTCCCTCTCAGATATCGGCAGAGTATCCTGTTCGACTGAGACTTCGGTGGCAAGCATGGACAAATCTCTAGTGAAGTATGAAATAATGCAATAAGTGTATTTTTGTTTTTTTTTTTGAAAGAACTATGCCTTGATTAGAACTGAGACCTTCTGAATCTTTTGGTATGAAGATATGGAATGATTGATTAATATGAAATTAAAAGTGCAAAAAATGCAGCTGAAAACGATCGTAAAGAGCAGCGTCAACAATGTTTGGGTATGGTTGTTCTGTTGGTGGAAGTTGTGAAGCAAGTTGCCTGCGGACAAATGTGTCTGAGCAGTTGATCTTTTGAAAGGTTTGTGAAGGAGTGATTTTTTTTTTTAAATCTTTTGTTTACTTGTTTTTTTTTTTTTATTATTTTCCCTTTAGAAAAACTTCCCTTTGTGACAAAGGTGGTTTGAGACACATTTTACACGTTAAATTTACTTTTATACTTATATATTTATATGTATTGATTTAATTGTTTAACTTCCTCTGTACGTCGAATAACTATGATTTGAAAGTAATAATGGGATGTGATAATGAGAATCCGGTGGGTTATCAACTGTGAAGACGATTTCCACGAATGGGAAGAATGTTCGTGGAGAAGATGTGATACCTTGCTCCTTATCAGTTTGGGATAACTTTTTGAAGTATTTACCAGTTTGGAAACGAATCTTGTAAATTCCAGGGATAAGTTCTTTCCATATACCATTATCAATGCCTAGATTTGTCAATTTCTGATTTGGATGAAATATCCATTCGGTGATTCTTCCATCTTTGTTGGTTCTTGCGATGCCAAATGGATCTATTTCTGATACAACGATTTCAGCATCATCTGTTATTGGCAAATCTGACACTTTGTAAATTGCGACAACGACATCAGAGGCAGGTTTCCCACGCGTTGTATCCAAAATGTGACAAGTGATCGGTGGCATTACTTTTTGTGGAGTTCTGTTTGACACAACTTGATGAGAATTAATTAATTTTAATAAAAATGGAAAAATTACTGATATAAAATTTATATATTTATCAATAATCAAATTAATCAAATAAATTCTCGTATTTCACCGAATTAAATTAAATTAAAACAAAATTGATAAATTGATAAATTATATAATATTAAATTTCGGTTAAATAAACATTTTTGATTTACTTTTATCATCAAAAAAATTCAATTATAACCAATTTATAAAAATCCCCAAAATACTGCTGATACTGCTTACTTATTAGTCAAAAATCAATGAACAAAAGAGCACGAATTGTGCACACAAACAACGAAAACATCGACTTTGCACCAGGCGTCAACAACATCATCAAAAGAATAAATGGCGTTTGTTACTATGCAATTGAAACATTTCATTCTTCCCCATTCTATAACCAGACGATACCAGTGTTTTCGTCAGATATACACTCAAGTGGTAAGTTACTGGACATATACGGAATCTCTGGTATGAGGGCTCTGAGGAACAACGTGATTCTCTTGAACAACCACCCTGTTAGAAAAATCAAATTGGTTGGTAGAATAACAGAGTATTTGATCAAACAGTTAGGAACCTACACTTACTACTTTGTTTCACTTGATGATAGTTCTGGAGTTGAAATGGTTTGTAAAGTCTTGAAGTCCACGTTCATGGTAGCTGGCTTGAACCACGAAACATGTAAAGATATCTTGATTGAAACTGTCGGCTTTGTTAATATCTACAATGATAAATACGAACTTCATGTGATATCATTGTCAATTCTGGATAATGGCCCAGGATATTTAAAGGAAGAGTTGCTCTTCTGGCAAAATGCATTAGAAATCCGTGACATTTTGAAAACACCGTGGTTGCAAACGTTACAAGTGGATGAAGACGATCATGTTCCTTCTTATAGACTTGAAGAACAGGTTCATATGAGAAAACAAGCAGAGAAAACCGTGAGGTTGAGCTCATTTGTTGAAAATGAATCTCCTGTTGTCTTAGATTCGTCAATCTACATAAGGAAAAAAGTTATAAAGAATTATGCCGAGGATGTTGATTCTTCAGATGAAAGTTCCAAAGAACTTGAAGAAGCAACACAAACATTCTTCAAGAAGAAAGAACTTCCTGATGTATTATATTCAAACCAACCAAGTTCGCTCGATAAAACATGGATGAAGATCAGAAAACTTGGATCCTTGGAAAACTCTAGTAAACTGAACATCGATGAGTCATTAGTTTTCATGTTGATCAAATGGATTCTAAGGAATAAAGAGCCCATTTTTCCATTAAACAAAGCATATAGAGATCCATACATTTTCAATTTCCTGAAAACTGCAGCACTAAAGAAGTTCCCAATTCAAGTTGTGGATTTAACAATACCGGGTGCCAAGATCAAGACAGTCAATGATATCCACGGTGAATTGTTTCATGAAGCAAGACATACCTTGCAGAGATGGCACTTAGTTAGATGCACCAAGTCAAGAAACTGCCATGCGTCGGATCTTCTTGATCTATTCAAGTCACTGAAAAAATCCATGAATTTTGTGAAAGAGAATTACTTATGTTTTAATGTGGAAATCTTCATAAACTACTATAACCAAAAGTTCAAAACATCTGTAAAACTGCACTCAAGTTTGTTAGAGATGTTAGTCTATTGGATTTTAAAGCACCATAATGACCAAAATTGGTGGTATAACAACAATAAGAAGCAGTGGACATATCAAGTTATTGATAAAAGAAGTCAAAAGACATTCAAACCTTGAACATCAAACGCCCATTACACTCCCCTCTTGGAGAATACTACGAATTTATGAAGTTATGATTCAAAAGACTGTATTATGTCATCATATGTAGTACTATTACGTAATATAGAGATGACATCCGGACACCTAACCCTATTAAAATTTTTTAATACCCAATACAATACATACTTCTTTCAAAACAAGATCAAATTATATAAACTTTGTTGAGGAAAATGGCTTTGTTTCAGGCGGATGGATGGAACCTAGATTCTGTCGCTATAAAATCAGTCAACAAATCTAACAAGAAGAAATCAAATAGCAAGAAAAGAAAACAGAACCAAATCACAGAAGAAGAAATTAATTCACAGTTTACATCTGAGCCTATTCAAGACGACCAAAAAAAGACAGAAATAAGGACGGAAAAGAATTCCAAGAAGTCTAAAGAGAAGAAAAATAAGAATAAGAAACAAAGAAAAGATACTTCAACAACAGAAAATGAACCTATTATTCAAGAAGAATCTGTTAGTGATGCCTCTAAACCTGTTCTTGATTTGGCACCGAAGACAAAACTAAGTCCATTACAACAAAAAATGATGGCCAAGTTAACAGGTTCTAGATTTCGCTGGATTAATGAACAACTATATACCATCACTTCAGATGAAGCATTAAAACTTGTGAAGGAACAGCCATCTTTATTCGATGAGTATCATGATGGTTTCAGATCACAAGTTCAATCATGGCCAGAGAATCCAGTTGATGTCTTCGTCAACCAAATAAAGGAAAGATCTCAAAAAGTTGTCAATGCGCCAGGTGGGCTACCTGGTTTACCAAGAACCAAGCAAATTGTCATTGCAGATATGGGGTGTGGTGAAGCTCAATTTAGTCTCGATATTCAAAAATTCTTGGTTGAGAGAACCAAACATAATAAAAGCAAAAGAAGCAAAGTAAATCTAAATTTAGATATTCAAGTTCACAGTTTTGATTTGAAGAAAGCTAATGATAGAATCACCGTTGCTGACATCAGAAATGTTCCTTTGGAGGATAACTCATGCACAGTTGTGATATTCTGTTTGGCGTTGATGGGAACCAATTTCCTAGACTTTATCAAAGAGGCTTATAGAATTCTTGCACCAAGAGGTGAGTTGTGGATTGCTGAGATTAAATCTAGATTTTCAGATAAAGATAACAACGCTGGTGAAGAGTTTGTGAATGCGTTAAAATTACAAGGATTCTTCCATAAGAAGACTGATAATGAGAACAAGATGTTCACCAGATTTGAATTCTTCAAGGCACCAGCTGATATTATAGCTGAAAGAAAGGCTAAATTAGAAAGAAGACAGAAATTCATTGAACACGAAGATGAAAAGCAACAACTAGAGCAAAAGAGAAAGAAAGTACCAGAAGGAAAATGGCTGCTCAAGCCATGTATTTATAAGCGAAGATGAATCATTTAGAAAGTGTTACTTCTGTAGATGCTGATACCACCATAATGGTACATAACCACCTTTAAGAGCTCCAGTGCATTCAGCAAAGTTAGGAGGTTTTGTCTATGAATATAAAACAAACACTGCTTTTAAGCTGTATATATTTCTCCTGCAAAGTGCAATAGAAGAAAAAGATCTCTCAATATACATAATGTTTGTCTCAAAAAAAGGGGTGTTGTATGGAAATTCTACCTACTTATAAACCAATAGTATATAAAGAGCTAAAACTGCAAATTCTAGCAATTGCAAGTTCTCAGTGATTGCAAATCTCCATGATCCATTCACTTGTCTTTCCAAGTCCCACACAAATGCCGACTTGTCGTTAATTGTGTCATAAGCTGATGGTAATATTAGACAGTATTGGAGCCAGAAATATTGGATTGAAAGAATGATCCTTGGTAACATCGCCAGCAAACTAGAGTGTGAGTCCTTTTGGTTAAGAAGAATAGAAGAAGCCATCACTGAAATTGGTACTGCTATACGATAAGGCATCAGATCTAGTTGGAATAGTATATCGAACAGAGCTTTCAAGAATATCAATATGTTTTGGAATTTTGATTCACCATCGATCACTTGGTGTGTCAGTTTGAAGAAAGAAGCTGTCGCACAAGTACTTATAACTAGACATGCAGTTCCATACAAACTGGAACTTTTACCTGCACCAAATAGAAGATAGGTTCTGTAAAACATATCGTGCACCAATGCACTTATGATGATATTAAGCTTATTATTATCCACTTTTTTAGACCAAAATGCAAAGAATATTCCAAGAAGTTCAGTGAGAATAGCGAATACCAGGCAAACGGATTCATTATATTGTTTCAATGTCATGAGCCTGCTAAAAAAATACTGATGATATGAAGCATGATAACCTGACATTGTATAGTCATCTTGATAACTTAGAGTGCACCAAACACCATTGTTTAAGATAGGAAAAATAACAGAGTCTCCAGGATTCATCAATTTATTTATATGACTTGACTTCAAATCTGATTCGTTATTGACAGTGTATTTTCCAAATTCTGTACAAAGCCCAGAGCCTATGTCTTGTAATCCACATACAGTGAATTCATAATCATACTGCTTAATTCCTTCCGGGTGTGGTCTGATAGGTATATTTGTATGCAGCGTATCTCTGAGTTCATAAATCAGTAAGGACGTATTTCGTTGAACAGTGATATTGATAAATGGAGTGGATGACGGTGACGTTAAGAATGGATAGCACTTGTTGATTAAGGCTGAATTCACCTGCGTCAACAACAGTAACAAATAAATCATAGTTCAATTTCAACCCAGAAATTTCACTCCAGAAAAATGGGAATTAATGAAATATTTATCTATATAAAAGATGTGTCCGAGACTGGACTCTGGACTTTGGACTCTGGAGCAATGTAGATTTATCTAAATCTGTATTGTAAACAAAGTATGAATAATTATTATTATTGAGATTTCTAATTAGGCAATTGTCTTTGTTTTAGCAGTTTCAATGTAGTAATTATATTACATAATCCTTGACCCTGACTATATACAAATTTATTCCACACTAATCACTATTCATCACCTATCAGCAACAGCTCATTCAACCACTAACACTTTCTCAAAAATGACAACTCTGAGCATACCCGAAGATATCATCATTCCACCACCGGCAATAAAACAAGTTGTCATCAAAACAGCCAAATATGTTGACAAAAATGGACAAAGTTTCGAAGAAGCTATCAAGGCGTCAGCTAACAAACAATTCGATTTCATAAATCCAGATGATGATTACCATAAATTTTATCAGTTCGTCTTACAGAATCTGGAAAGTTTCGCCGATGATGAAGATAACAAAGGAGAAGTGGATAATGATGAGCCTGTGGTCGAAAATCCTCAAGATCTGGATTTTTTATTATTGGATCTACCTTCTATCGCTGTGAAAGATTTCAAGATTATCAAATTGACAGCTAAATTTATAGCTTTGAATGGCGAAACTGCTATCAATATTATCAAATCCAGGTTCGCTGAATTTGGTGGACAATTCCAATTTCTGGAATCTACTCACTCTTTTCACAAACTTTTCCTAAAACTTTTGAAGCAATATAAACTATTAAACGATAAGATTGAAGTTGATTATGACTTATTACAAAGGGTTTATGAGAGAGCAGAATACTTGGAGTTTAATGATAAAAATGACGAAACAATTCGACAGCGCGAACTTAAGGTGAAGGAAAGATACAATAGTGTCAACTGGCAAGATTTTGTTGTCGTTGAAGTAATAGAGTTCAATGAGATTGATAGAATAACGGAATTTGATGAACCTTTGAACAAGCAAGATTTACAATTCAGAACATTGGAGCAAAAGTCAAAACAGGTAAGTGAGTATAAATCTACCAGCAAAAGCAAGCTGAATTTGAAAGAATTTGGAACAACAAGGCAACAAAAACAGACTAAAGATAAATTAATCGAATGTCCAATAACGCATAAACTAATACCTGAACAAAACTTTCAAAAACACATTCAGATACTGCTACGAGATCCGAACTATAAAGAAGAACGATTGAAATACGAGTCCAAAATAGCCAATTCAACAAATTTGACCACTTCAGAAGTTGTTGCCAACATCAAACAACTTTTCACAAAAAATACAAACAAAAGACAAAAAACCGGGTGGGATGGTTATAAATCAAGTATTGACTTCATGAAAAGTTCTAATGAAGCTAATGATGAACAAATTAAAGAGTATAAAAGAAAACAAGACACCAAGAGGAACAACTTTGGACCACAGCTGCCAGATCAATAGCGAATTCAGTTCAATATACTCAGACAGTACAGATAAATGCCAGTATATTGGTACACAACCTAATGCAAGTCTTTGGATCTTGAAACTCACCACTTGGGTAAGAACAGAACCGTAGTGATAAATATTCTACCACTGGCACACAAGTTATGGAACAAATCATGAGCTCCTCGGTAATGATATTGGGCTACTTTAAGATTGGGTAAAATGAACTATGGGAATTCGCTCTGCTCTCAATCACATACAACATTCTTCTTACTGTTCTAGTAGTGGAACTTTCAAATTTGTGTTATAATGGGTGATTCTCTCATGGAATGATTTATATTCTTGTGAATGTTTGACGTTGTTAGACTTCAGCTGGTTCGATTTTTTGGTTGATCATCTAGGTTCAGCGACAACTTGGTCCAATTCGTCGTCATCGTTGATGGTCTCTTACAATTTATCACCTGGAATATCCCAGTCATTCTTTCAGGCATCATTCTTCTTCAATTGGTTTAATCGATTGTTGCTAAAGTATGAGACATATTTGGTGTGAGATTACGCCCATATAGAGAGTTCATAGTCCACCATATCATGTATTCCTACAATTGTTTTGCCAACGAACGTCGCCATGTCTAGTTCTCATATACCTATGAATCAGTTTCAGTTCGGTTAATGTCTTTGAATAGTACTTCTTTCTTAACTAAATATCACCATTTGTAATAACATCACTCACAGATAACATCTTGTTAGCTTTAATATTAGACATCAACAAAAATAAACCTAATAAATCTGCATGGCAACTAGGTCCATAATAATAGAGTTTCTCATAACCACAGAGCTCTGGAACCCTCAAATTCACTCCAGCATCAATGGCTTTTCTTGCAGCACGCAATGCAGAATGCTCACTCCTGAAATATCCCTCTTGAAGAGTGTAGTACACATTCAAGCTTCCAATAAATGGTACATGATTTATCTCAAGGTTATAATCATGTTCAGTTTTACCATAATCGTACAAATTGAGTACTATCTTATCTGGAAGATAGCTCACAAATCTTTTGCCAAAATTTGACTGAAAACAGCGCAAGAAATCTTTTCTTTCGTTCAGGTACGCTATTCACTGATTCCTTGCGGCGACAGAGCATGGTTATGAGGAAATGATATGAGAATCGGAATGATCTGTTTGTACTGTTCGGTGAGTTTTTGATGCTAAGGCAATGGGATAGACAACGTTGTCATTGCTAATAGCATTCACACAACTGTAATGAGGAATACTAAGGAACATCGTAGGTATCCCCTTCTCAAGGGGTTTCATCCTTTTTGAGAAATGCGCAAACAGCATATCACTCAAAAACATAGACCCTTTCAACCAACTTACTGATACTTTTGTTGACGAATTTTATATCACACTTGTACTATTTTTACGATAATTGTCTGCAGCATGTTTAGGCACTTTCTTATGAGCATCATCATCCAGCCAAATCACACAGTTCTACCTATTCCTTGTTGCAAACATCTGTTCAACATCATATATGAGTCGGGTAATAGCTAAGTAATTTGGCTTAAATCGGATTAATCGCAAGTAATTTTAATGTTTTTTTGCTCTTAAAAAAGTACCAAGAAATACGTCAAAAATATTCATACAAATTTCAAACAAGTTATACAGAACATGATGAGATCTTTTGCTATCAATTTGTTGCTGTTGGGGTTTTTGAATACTGTTTTCAGTGCTGTTGTTAATTCTTGCGTGCCTTTTGAGAAACAGCCAGCAAATTTCAACTCCAAAGCCTTTCTTAACATTACCACATTACAAGACACAAGCTTGTTAATCTTTAAATTTGATGATATCAAATTGACAAACATCCCAGTTCAAGTATCACAGGAAATAATTCAATCAGAGCCTAATGGGTTTGCAGTGTGCTCTCAGAAATTGTTAAGTACAGGTCGTTGTTCAAAATTGGGCGAGTTCACTTTAGTGGCAAAGGATTCTGAAACAATTCCTACTGATATTATAAACAAATACTCCTTAAAAGGTGAGTCTTCAATCTATGAAGTGAAGGATGAGGGGTTATACTGTTTTATAGTATATCAGGAAGTTGATCATGCTGATGTTGAAGGTTTGTTAGTCAAAGATGTTCACTCATATGGTAACTTGTCGTTAGATCAATATGCTGAATTTACATCGTATCGGATTGTGATGCTACTAGATTTAATAGTCTTGACATATTTTGGTTTGACTTTCAAAAACCATATGACAACGTTATCAATACCCCATGAATTTATTGGACTGATTACATTAGTTGATTTCACTGCTAATTTTCTTAACCTCTTAGCAGCACACTCTGCAAATAATGATAGCGAATCTACCGAGTACTTAAGATTACCATTAAACCTAGTCTCATTGATGAAAAGCATCGCTACTTATTATTTGTTTTTTGCAGTGTCATTGAACGAGTCCCCTGTTTTAGGATCTGGTTTCAAGAAACTCAACCAGTTACAAAGCAACTATAACAAAGCGTTCAAGATATTGTTGATCATCTTCTCTATCAAGTCAATTGTTATGGATATATTCCAAATCAAATTAATTCCTATAATTGGGTTCCCATTAGAAATATTTCATTCATTTATTTGGATTCCAATTTGGGTTATTTACAGTAAGAATATCAAGATTGTTTCTGATGATATCTTAGATCTAGCATATCTTTCACGCTTCAAGAAGTCCAGAAAATGGTGTATTGCCATACCTCTAACTTTATCCGTCATTCCTTCTATTTATACCGTGTTCACCTCCTTTATTAAAGCAAGTGAAAATGTTGCCAGTGGACAAACAGACTTGAACACTTCTTCATACAGCGATGTCTTTGTTGATTCGCTCTCCATGACAGCAACATATTCAAACCTTTTGGTACTTCAAACTCCGAAATTAACTATCTTGCTGATTAGTGTTGTATTGCTCTTTATTTGGAGACCACAAGCTATTGAACACAGTACGCAGGGTGCTTTATCGTTAGATGCTCATACCAGTGATACTGACGCCTCAAACATCTCACCCCACACAGAAAAGGTTTAGTTTTTAACGTTTACACGCACGGATAAACTTGAAAGACCGATCCTGCCATCACGAAAATGCCTTATGATTTTAGAATATTTATAATTGATAACGATGACAGACTTAACCACAGAATCTACCGGTTCCCGTAGGTAAGTTACGAAGTTGTGAAGTAAACACAGTGTCGCTCTTCGTATCATAATAGTTTGTGTTTGAGAGTCTGAAGTTTAGTTAGCTTGGATGTGGACAGCTCGCTTATACTTTATAGTGGACTGAAATGTTTCCTGCAGGCTCAACCTCCCAGCTCAACGGTTTTTTTAAGATGATTCTGCCGGTTAATGGTTTTTCCATGTGCCACAATTTGAGGCAGAAAATTATCTGTTTAGTGTGACTTCAGTGGTTCACTGTTAGTACTGTTCACTATAATCACTGTTTCTCAGCTGAGTGAAACACTGAAAACTGTAGTAGGTAGCGCATTCATTGCATACTACAGCAACTAACGAAGTTAATACGTTATCGAATAGCGGGGTTATAGTGTTATACTGTTGTCTGTTGTCTCTGTTATACACATAGTGTGCATTACTACATAGTTTAGTAAGCTTTCAAAGCCGTGAGCATGAGATGCCGTTTTCTGTCGTAAGTAGTATTCGTCATTTTCCTTTTTCTTATCATCAAAGGTACAATAATTAGCTAGGAGAGCACTCATCAGTTCAGTTCTACCTATCTGCCTAGTCTAAGGAAGAGCAACTGTACAAGCGTAGCTGACAGATCACTGGTACAAGCGTCACAGTCACTGCTCAGAACAAAATAGAGAAACATTAGGGAATCAGTGATACATAGCTATTAGATGCTACTAGGACAATACTTGATTGACATTTGGCAATGGGCCTAGTAGTAAGTGGTATACTGGACAGTGACAGTGCCACTTAGCAGTTGACATACTGTGTTTACAGTAGTATTGGCAGTAGTGTCAACATGCCAACTGCCAAGATGCTTGTCAAGCTCGGCATTTGGAGGACTTGACTCCCTGTCCCCCCTGAGGCCTAGCTCCTTGACTCCCTAAAATGACTCCTCAAGGACAAGCTGGAGTGATCACTTTGATGAATCATGAGTGAATGCGAAACAGCGAAATTGCAAGTTGCGGCTTGCAAATTGCAACAAGTTGCAACGCTTACGCCGGGACCTCGGCAAATAATTATATTCGTCATGGCAACAGATTAACATCTAAGCGTTTTTTTTTAAAGTTGACAACTGTTATTATTTCTTTTTTTTTTTTTTTTT
>JAJLXD010000055.1:27783-57595 GCA_030571115.1 Wickerhamomyces sp. yHMH617 | reverse complement strand
ACAAATTACTGGAATTTGTTCCTTTGAACACCATTTCCTCTTTTTTTTTTATAAATCTTCATTACCTTTGCTCATTGGAGAGTTCGCACTTCACTTACAAACACACATCAAAAAATGGCTTTGAATCAAGAGAAACCTAAACAAAAACACCCAAGTCATACTAATAACCACAAGAGACAACCCCATCAAGCTAAACCACTAGGAAATCAAACACCAAATTTACCACCGAAGCCAGTGGTATCACAGAAAATTACATCAGGATGGGCAGCTATCGCATCGGCCCCTGCTAAAGGAACGGTATCCAACGTTGAGAACTCGAAATCGGGAGGATCGACTGTTTCCTTATCCAACACCAAACAGCGAGTGAATCAAAAAGAATCAAAATCAAAGAATAGAAACAAAGCATCAGCACCAGCACCAGCATCTGCATCTGCATCAGTATCATCCTCAGTATTGTCTGACGGAGAATCCATCAACGATACGCCATCTCCAATTCCAATCACAACTATAGCATCAACTTCCGTAACCACAACCACAACCACAACCACAACCGCAGCACCAATAAATACTGATTTCAACACTTCCGAGATCCACAAGTTTCTGTATGAGAGAACGGAGTCATTATTGAAAAGATCTCAACGGTTCAAAGCTGGTGGCTCTGATTGGGCCAAGACATCAAAAGCCAAAAAGAGTAATAAAACTGAGGATCCGAAAGATGTTGTTATTGTGGAGTTGAATAAGTATTTAAACAGTGTGAAGTTGTGATATTAGAGATTTTTAATAAGAGTCGCACATTAGTTCGCATCAATGATTTTTAGTACCATTTTAAGAAATTTCAGCGGAATGAGAACAATTGTAGTATGTTTTTTTCGGCTCATACGTAATTATTGTAAATTGACAACTTCCACACTAAGATAGGCTAATTCGCGGAATTGATAATCTTTTTTTAAAAAAACAAAAAAACACTAGTCGTGGCTTATAAATTAAAAAATAAAGCGGGCGGACGTTTGCAGTTGTGTTGTATTCTTTGATTAGGTCAAAACCATGAACTTTCTAAAAGTCCTGAATATTACTTAATAAATAATTTTATAGGCTGCCTAGATTCTGCCTAGATTCTGCCTAGATTCTGCCTAGATTCTGCCTAGATTCTTTCACTGGGCGGCTAGGCGCCTAGACGCCTAGATCGCCTAGATCGCCTAGACTTTCACGTCTAGTGGCTTTGCTTGTTTTATAAGTTGGCTTTAAATTGTGGCATATAAACAACCAAGGGCCATGAAACGAGCCGTTATACTAATTATAAGGATCACCGACATCATTGACCACACTTTCATTTATCTTATAAAAAGCTATTGTGATGTCCTGTTCCCTAACTGCCTCCTCCTTCTTTCTGATAACAGATCAAGCGTAATTATGGTGGAAATTTTGTCAAAATTTACTCCAAAGTCTTATGATAAGTGGTATTGGAAATTCATACCTCATTATAGACACGTTGAAGACTATGATGACGACGATATTGTATCAATAGCCAGATCAGATGATGATAGTGATAATGAATTAGAAGTGAATCCAAAGAATTTTGAATTCAGAGATGAAGCTAATAGAAAATGGTACAAATTCTTTGATGAATACGAGTATAGATTCCCAACCAAGGTGAGAAATAACAAAGTTTGGTGGAGATGGTTTGAAAAGGGAAGTTCATCTGCAGAGAAAAAGCTTGTTACGAAGTTAGATTTGTTGATCGTTACATTTGCTATTATATCATATTGGTCAAAAAATCTTGATCAGACAAATGTTGCTAATGCCTATGTTTCTGGAATGAAAGAAGGTATAGGAATGAAAGGAAATGACTATTCCAACACTATTTCAATCTATAATGCTGGTTCTGTCATTTTCCAAGTTTTCTACATGTATCTGTTCCCAAGAGTTCCAATGCATTTAATCTTCTTTTTTGGTGATATTGGTTGGAGTATTGTTACAATCGGAACTTCAGCAATTAATACAGTTCCCCAATTACACGCTTGTCGTTTCCTAATCGGTGCAACAGAAGCTGGTTACTTTATGGCTATCCATTATCTTTTAGGATCTTGGTACAAACCTCATGAACTGGGAAGAAGAGGTGGTCTTTACTACTGTGGTCAAATGCTGGGAGCATTAACCAGTGGGTTGCTATCTGGTCGTCTATATGAAAGTCTAAACGGTGTCGGTGGAAGAGCTGGTTGGAGATGGATGTTCTTAGTGGACGGTCTCATTACCTTGCCAATCGGATTTTTAGCTCTATATATGGTTCCAGGAACACCAGAAAATTGTTGTTCCTTATTTTTAACCGATGATGATATCAGATTGGCTAGAAGAAGACTAAAAGAAGCTAAAGTTGTGACACCTACTAGAGATCCACCACCTTTCTTAAACTGGAAACTATGGAAGAAGATCCTGACCAGCTGGCAAATCTATATTCTGGCGATCCTAGATGGATTGTTCTGGAACTCCTCAAACAACGGTTATAATGGATTCGCATTATGGTTGAAATCTTTAGATCGTTATTCCATTCCTCGTGTCAATAGATTCACATCAATTCCTCCAGCTTTGGGGGTGGCATTTATCATTGCTGTGTGCTTCTCTGCTGATATAATGAGTTCGAGATCAGGAGCTATTTTCTGGGCTGAATGTGTGAACTTCACTGGATCATTGATCTTAGCTATTTGGTATGTTCCTGAAACTGCTAAATGGTATGCCTTCTTTATCGGATATTTCGGTATCACCATCAGTTCGGTTGTTTATGGTTGGTTGAATGATATTATGAGGCATGATCCTCAGGCCCGTGCTATTGTGTTGTGTTGGTGTAATATGTTCTCCAACCAGAGTACTGCATGGATTGGAAGATTAACATATCCAACATCAGAAGGACCAAGATTTAAAAGAGGTTATACTTACAGTACTGCTGTTGATGCAACATTACTTGTTTGGGTTTGGATTACTTTGTGGTTTTATAAAAGACAAGAGAAAAAAGATGCCAGAAAGAATGGTATTGTTCTTTATAACAGTAAAACAGGTGATATTCCAGAAGATGCTGCTCAATGGATCGACAAAGATGGAAGTGTTAAAGCTGTGACACATGATGAGAAGAGTATTGTTGAGACATCTAAACACAACGTTACAGTAACTGTTGATTCAGAATCAGATTAAATTACCTATGTTATACATGTCATTCGTTTGATGGCTAACATGGGAAATATAAACCGAGTTATGCCAGTTAAGTAACTATAATAGGGATTATAGTGTAGTCTGAAGAAAAGTCATTATAGTACAATATTGGCTTCGAACGAATAATCAAATTAAAAGCTGATGGCACAACTTTGACATAACACAGTAATGTACATGCTATGGATGCATTATAGTATAGAGATTGATGAGACTAGCATTAGCATACGTATGATTTTTTGGTCTTCAAAGTTATCTCTCTCTCAGGGCTTTACAACCAAATACAGAGTCACTAACTAGTTTAGGATCTTCTATGTATGTCACTATGTTACACTAAGTGGAAGGTTAGGAGAATATGGGAAACCGGGGTCTGATAGTAGGATGAGACCTCAGATCAGGCTTCCTATTGTGTATAACATTCAAGGCTGAGTGACTCCAGGTTGTATTTGTATTTCAAGTTTATGCTTTTACATTCTAAACATCCAACTCTACATATTATTTGTTAACTCATGAAATGAGTAATGCAAGAGCACAACATATCACCAAAAGTTTTCATTTAATGCGTTCATCATACCTTGAAGAGCTCAACATAAATCAGACAGATAATTTTCAGAAGATGAAGCATCTAATGATCTTCCAGCTGTTGAGAGTCTGTCTTTTGAATTAGGAAATGGGTATCAAATACATTATTCTGGCTAAATGAAGGAAGTTATATGTTATATATATGATTACGTACATATTACGTACGTGTTGCGCACAGTAGATAGTTAGTAAGTTACTCATATCAATTAATGCTTAGTCATCCGGAGCAGGGCGGAATGCGGATAAATCGATGTCGTGTCATATAAAAAATCCCCCCGAACATCCGTTGTTGCCCCCTGATTGCCTGCCTTTCCTGTTATCGCCGGGTTCCAACTGACCTTATGGATGGCCATGGGAAATTACCCCACAGAACAGGGAACTAGGCAGAGAACTGCCAAAGAATCCCAATGGGAAGCCTGCCTAAATATCTTTCAATGCAATGCCTGTGTCCTTACCAATCAATGTATTGATACTGCACTTTTTAGTATATGCAAAAATGGCAAATTTACGTGGGTCATAAGTTCATAAGTAGAACAATCCAAGGATTTCATATAAAAGGCAATTGATCCTTTTTTGAAGTATTGCCTTCTTGTTTACAAATGTTCTTAGACTCAACTAAATTATACAAGAAGAGGAAAATGTCCAAGGCATCAGAAGACCACCACGTTGATACTGATTTAATCACTTTAACACGATTTATTTTGACATCTCAGCAGAAAGTTGCTCAAAATGCCACTGGTGAATTAACATTATTGTTAAACTCATTGCAATTCGCTTTTAAATTCATTGCTAAGAACATCCGTAAAGCAGAGCTTATCAACTTGATTGGCCTTGATGGTGGTTCAAACTCCACTGGTGACCAGCAAAAGAAATTGGACGTTATTGGGGATGAAATCTTCATCAACGCAATGAAAGGCTCCGGAAATGTTAAAGTTTTAGTTTCAGAAGAACAAGAGGACTTGATCGTTTTTGATGGTCCTGGTAATTACGCCGTGGTATGTGATCCAATCGATGGTTCCTCAAATTTAGATGCTGGTGTTTCAGTTGGTACTATATTTGGGGTTTACAAATTATTACCTGGCTCAAAGGGTTCTATAAAAGATGTGTTAAGACCTGGTACCGAAATGGTTGCTGCTGGGTATACTATGTACGGTGCTTCAGCTAACTTGATGTTAACAACTGGTCAAGGTGTTAACGGTTTTACATTAGATGCTTCCTTGGGTGAATTTATTTTAACTCATCCTGACTTGAAGATCAACGATTCCAGAGGTATCTATTCGGTTAATGAAGGTAACACTCATTACTGGTCAGAAACTGTTCAACAGTTCTTTGCTGATCTAAAGAAACCTCAAGAAGATGGTAAACCATACAGCGCAAGATATATCGGTTCAATGGTGGCAGATGTTCATAGAACTTTACTTTATGGTGGATTATTCTCATACCCAGCAGATTCAAAATCTAAAACTGGTAAATTGAGAATCTTATACGAATGTTTCCCAATGGCTATGCTGTTAGAGCAAGCTGGTGGTAAAGCTGTTACAGATTCAGGTGAACGTGTCCTGGACCTAACACCAAAGGCCATTCACGATAGATCAGGCATATGGTTAGGAAGTACTGGTGAAGTTGACAAGTATTTGAAAGCTATTGGAAAGCTCTAACGAACTCCTCATGATACATAAAAGCTGTACACTACATAAATCACTATTTATATCTCACGTAATCCGTTGCATGTTGCATGTTTATTATGTAAGATTTGCGCGATATCTATATAATCTGTGTAAAAAGTTAGTCATTTTGCAGATTCAACAGCATGAAGATACTAATTTCAAACGATAATTATGGGACTTTCGTCTATCGAATATGCCTTGACAGTACACATAAGGTCTTATCTGGGGCATTTTCCTTCGCATATTTTGAAAAGAGCGGCGTTTATTATCTCATTAGTCTCATGTATTTGTTCAGCATCTGTCTTACTATTTTCATTATTTACTCCAGTTTTGAGTCATGATCTGGGTTATTCGCAGTTCCAGATCAATATAATTGGCAGTGCCACATCGCTGGGGATGTACTTACCCTTGCCTTACTTGGGTTACTTGGCTGATGCACATGGACCTGTCATATTGGCATTCATATCATCTGTGTTCTTCGCTCCTGGCTATATAATAGCTTCCTTCATAATCTCAAAAAACTATGACTTTTTGTGGCTTGCTCTTACATTTGCGTTTATCGGATGTGCAACTTCTGCTATCTATTTCACTGCATTGTTGACGTGTACCAAGATTTACCCTAAAAGTAAAGGCTTCACAATTAGTGCTCCTGTAACTTGTTATGGGTTATCATCTTTCATTGGTTCACAAGTTTTAAAGCTAAAATTTTTAAGAACAGAGCATGGAGATTTAGATCTCTTCACAACATTTAGATTCTTTGCTGCCTTATACTTGGTATTAGGAGTGTTCAATTGGATTAGCTCAAGTATTGTCAGCATTGAACGAGATGTCATTTTCACTAAATCAATCGACCGAGAGGAATCACCATTATTAGAAGGTCAAGATGCAAATGATTTGGTCAAGAATCATGAAAACAAGTATCGAAATTTTCTGAAAGATCCATCAGCATATATCTTACTATTTTCACTACTTACAAGTCTTGGACCCTCAGAAATGTACATCACAAATATGGGATCTTTAGTGAAAGCAATAAGTCCCTTATCATCAATAGAGAGCCAAGTTTCCACACATGCAATCTTCTCAACACTTTCCAGATTGACATTAGCCCCGATATCTGATGTTCTGCTTACAAAGTATCAAATATCACGACTATGGTTTCTCATAGCGTTGCTATTATTAGGATTAGTGACTCAACTTTTCATTGCATTGAGTATTTTCACCACTGACAAATTTTATATAATAAGTGCCTTCTCTGGGTTCTCATATGGTGGATTCTTCACACTATACCCAACTATCGTCCTGTCTATATGGGGCCCAGAACTCTTCGGATCAACCTGGGGATCTTTCATGGTTGCACCAGCTGTAGGTGCTACAAGTTTTGGTTTCTTGTATGCTGTTGTCTACGACTCACAATGTGCACTCAAGGTGTCCGAATTTTCTGGATCATGCATAAGTAGTGTTTACTGGATCACTGCTGGTAGCTTCATAACGAGTGCTGTGTTCTTATACTTTGCATGGCAGCTTGTCTGGCTCAAAAGAGGCATCACTATATAACTTTTATACACGTCACGTGATAATGATTCAAAACTAAATAATTGTCGTTACCCGGATTTTATTGTGTTCAGTTTTTTATCGATTTTTGACACGTCTCGAAAAGTGGATAATCCTCAATTTCAGCACTAAAAAACTTGAATTTAAACACAACAGCTGAACACAACACCAAACAAAACAAAAAAAAACACCTCACAAAAAAAATGAGCAGTTTCCGTGTTTTGGATCTTGTGAAGCCTTTCCAGAGCTTTTTGCCTGAGGTCATTGCGCCTGAGAGAAAAATCCCATTCAACCAGAAGTTGATGTGGACAGGTGTCACTCTTTTGATCTTTTTGGTGATGAGCGAGATCCCATTATATGGTATCGTGTCTTCTGAATCATCTGATCCATTGTACTGGCTCAGAATGATGCTTGCGTCAAATAGAGGTACCTTAATGGAACTTGGTATCTCACCAATTGTGTCTTCTGGTATGGTGTTCCAGCTGTTGCAAGGTACTCAGATCATTGATGTCAACATGGAAGACAAACATGACCGTGAAGCTTTCCAAACAGCTCAGAAATTACTTGCTGTTTTGCTTTCTGTCGGTCAAGCTACTGTTTATGTTCTCACTGGTATTTATGGTCGTCCTTCTGATTTGGGTGTTGGTGTGTGTCTATTGTTGATCTTACAATTAGTGTTTGCGGGTGTCATTGTTATTCTTTTGGACGAATTACTACAAAAAGGGTATGGTTTAGGTTCAGGTATCTCCCTATTCATGGCTACCAACATTTGTGAACAAATCTTCTGGAAAGCTTTTGCTCCAACTACTGTTAACAATGGTCGTGGTGATGAATTTGAAGGTGCTGTTGTTGCATTGTTCCATTTCTTAGCCATTAGAAAAGACAAGAAAAGAGCTTTAATTGAAGCTTTCTACAGACAAAACCTACCAAATTTGTTCCAGTTATTAGCCACTCTCGTTGTCTTCTTCTTAGTTGTCTATTTACAAGGTTTCCGTTATGAAATCCCTGTCAAGTCTACGAGACAAAGAGGTCCATATGGTTTATACCCAATCAAACTCTTTTACACTTCAAACACTCCAATCATGTTACAATCAGCTTTAACCTCAAATTTCTTTATCATTTCCCAAATGTTATTCCAAAGATTCCCATCAAACCCAGTCATTCGTCTATTCGGTGTTTGGGATACAAGAGGCACTAATCAATTGTTTGCTACTAATGGTATTGCTTATTATATTCAACCACCATTTTCATTAACTGAAGCTCTACTTGATCCTATCAAAACCGTTGTCTACGTTGGTTTTGTCCTTTCAATATGTGCCATTTTCTCCAAGACATGGATTGAAATCTCTGGAACTTCAGCAAAAGACGTTGCAAGACAATTCAAAGATCAAGGCCTAGTCATTGCTGGACACCGTGAAACTTCAGTTTACAAAGAGTTGAAGAAAATTATCCCAACAGCAGCTGCTTTCGGTGGTGCCTCAATCGGTGCATTATCAGTTGCCTGTGATTT
This sequence comes from Wickerhamomyces sp. yHMH617, assembly GCA_030571115.1. Taxonomy (NCBI): domain Eukaryota; kingdom Fungi; phylum Ascomycota; class Saccharomycetes; order Phaffomycetales; family Wickerhamomycetaceae; genus Wickerhamomyces; species Wickerhamomyces sp. yHMH617. The sequence continues at coordinate 49,087 of JAJLXD010000055.1, read as the reverse complement.
ACTGGGTACTTTAGGGTCCGGTACTTCCATCCTATTGGCTGTCACTACCATTTATAGTTACTACGAGATTTTTGCCAAAGAAGGTGGTTTCCAAAAGAACATTGTCTCCGGATTTTCAGATTTGCAATGAATCTACAGTGTATAAAAATTACCAAATCATTCAAAAACAAAGAAAAACACTAAAAACAGCTGTAGAAGACATATAGAACAATGGAGACTAGCATTAGATTCGGTTCCTTGGAGGAACTGGCCAACTGGTCAGAGAACAAGGGTTCTTTACCACCAACGGATGTTCTTAGGATAGGCCGTGATGAGCTCATAGATTACACTGTCAATAAACCTGTCAATGGTAAAACTAACCTAAAATTGATGGTATGCCATGATTACAAGGGTAATTATCAACCAGAAGAAGATGAAAACCCATTAGGTTATTTTCCTCACTCAACAGGTGTGCACTATTTTCTACAGTTTCCATCACTAGTTGATACTTTCATCTATTTCTCTCATAATAGAGTATCAGTCCCACCTGTTTCTTGGATAAATTCCTTACACAAACACTCAATTCCAGCGCTGGGAACAGTGCTGGTTGAAGGATCCCAGTCTAAGCTCTTAGATGAACTGGTTTCAAGAGACCTAAAAGACAACACTAGATTCAAGTACGTTGGCCCTTTGATTGAACTAGCATTACATTATAAATTCGATGGTTGGCTCATAAATATAGAAAGTGTCTTTTCGACTAACAATAAAAGTAATGAGCTATTACTATTCACAGAGCAACTTAAATCTGAAATTCATCGTGTGATTCCTCACTCACAAATCGTATGGTATGATGCCTTCATCAGTAGCAAAAATAGGGTGTTTTATCAAAATGGAGTTACAAATCTTAACTATCCTCATTTTGAGACAAGTGATTCCCTATTAGCCAACTACTGGTGGGATGAACACAACCTACGCCAGAATATTTTGAATATTGGGTTAGAAGGTGTTAAAAGAAAGCTTTTTACAGGAATTGATGTATGGGGGAGAGGTACAAAAGTTGGTCATGGAGGATTTGAAACTGGTGTTGCTATTAACTTCCTAAGGGTTTACTCTTCTAATATTGGTCTATTTGCACCTGCTTGGACCTATGAAAACTTTTCAAAGAAAGATTTTATTGAAAAAGATAAGCAGTTTTGGATAGATGAAAGTCTCGATCCTGGTGGCTCTGTCGCTACCTACATACCCTTCAAAACTGCTAGCGTTTATACCAAAAGAGGTTTTAATTTTTATACAGATTTTTCTCAAGGTGAAGGTGAGGGTTTCAGTGTCTTAGGAATTCAAGTATATAAGGATCATTGGGTCAACGGAAGTCTTCAATCGCCCATTCCTACTGATCTACTAAGGAGTCAGTTAGAGATTGTTAAGACTGAGAAATTCAATGGTGGAAACTCATTGAGAGTGATATTAAACAAACCCACTGCTGAGCTGTTCCAATTCCAAACCGATATTACTCACAGTCCAGTATATGTATCTATAAGCTTCAAATCGTCATCGGAATTGTCAGTGAGCCTTAAGATCAATTACTACATCGAAAGAAGGTATAGAAGCGTGACAAAAGTCAGATCTGGAAGCTTCAGGATACCACTGAGATCATCATCAAAGAATTGGATCACAGCTCAGGAAACATTTGATTTACCAAGACTCCAAGTCCGTGAACACTTTGTTATATCAAACGTTGAACTGATCCAAGAGCTGGATGAAACTTGGGTGCTGGTGGAGGGGCCTGAGCTGTTTATAGGTGAGCTGCTTATAGAGGACATAAAACATGATAAAGCGAATCCTATATCTGAAACAGTCAACTCCCCTATTGATCTTTCTTCAGTTTTCGTTACTTGGCTAGCACAAGATGATGTTTTATATTGGATGGTTTACATAAATTCAAGATTTGTCGGTGCGACAAACTCCCCTGGGTGGATCGTGACTAAAGGAGAGCAGCTGAGAGTTGATTGTTTCACGCGATCAGCCACCGTCGTCAATGGAAGAGCTTTAATAGTGAAGTGATTGGTATTTGGATGCCCTAAATAATCGTATATCAGTCACGTGACGGAGAGGGTAACATAGCTAAAAAATAGTATGAATAAAATTTTTTGCCCAAAGTTTTGTACCTTCTTCATTTGATTGTGAACTATCTTGGGAGTTAATGTTTGCTTAATTTACTGTATGTTGTGTTTTTCAGCAGATTTGAAGTGAATACACAAATTTATGATGACAAATTGCTATTTATATAAACCCAGCTCTTCGACTAATCTGTTCGTGAGAAGAAACTTTGACAAATGCTCTGATTATACTTATTTACTTCAATGTTGAAATTAAAATAATTAGCACTGATTACTAACTATTACGTCAGTGTTTTTATTCAATATATACACTCATCTATAAAGCTGTTAGTGTAGATTTCCATCATTATCCATTAATTCTTTCAACTCATTCCATAATTTTAATGTTTGTTCTTGTGGTATCCTCACCAAACCTGAGGTGGATGGAACGACGAACACTTTAGATTCAAACATTGATTGGTCTTGTAATCCCCAATTAACTTTTTCCTTGTACTTACTGGGCTCATGAATTTGTTTTATAATCTCCCATATTCCTTTGCCAACAATGCAGATGACTCTAGGTTGATGGTGGTTGATTTTTCTAACCAAATTCGGTACGCTTTGCTTCATTTCTGATCGTGGTATTTCCTCAATGCTCTTTGTTGGCCTTTCAACTAGGTCAGTGAAGCCAATCCTATAGTCTTTGGGTAATATAACGTCATCATGGCAAGTTACTTTCCTATCAACTATGTTGGACTGATAAATCAACTTCCAGAATCTATTAGAGGGATGTGCGTAGCGATGTCCAACTTGTGATGACTTTATACTCGGATTATAACCTATAAACACCAGTTTCAAATCATCCTCAAGAGTATCAGGTATAGGTTCTAAATGGCCACCATCTCTCTTCGAAGTATTTCTAACGATTTTTTTATGTTTCAAGTTAGAACTCTTCACAACATCTTTATAAGCAAATCTTTCAGTTAGATTCTGAAACGAAGACATGAAATACAAACAACAAGACACAAATAAAATAAACAAAAGAAAGAAGTATTTACCAATAGAACGATTACATAATTCATATATAAAATTGATCTTCAGATCATTAGATCTTGAATAGGAAAATATCCTTTTTTGAGGCTTTTAATTCAATTTCTTTTTACCTGTTTTGGAAGTGTAATTAAACGCGTCAAAACACGAAAAACCAATAAAAAATCTTTAAAAAGACCACACCAACTTCTACGAAACGATAACAAAAGCACAAACTCTTAGCAAAAAGTCAAAAGTAATGGAAGAGATCAACGAAACTGTCGATGCTATCTTTGGTGACCGCGTGCGTCGTTTCCAGGAGTTTTTGGATAACGAAGAGCCAAAATTGACTGATTACAGAGAAGCTATAAGAGAGTTATTGTACAAAGGTGAAAAACGTTTAACTGTGTCAATCGATGATGTTAGAGAGTTTGATAAATCAGTATGGTTTGGTCTACTAAATGAACCAGCCGAGTTTTTGCCTGCTTTTGAGCGTGCTTTAAGAGACAACATCATCAGTGTTTACGATGTTAATAACCCAGCTTACAAACCAATTAGTGATCAAGATATCTTCCACATCTCTTTCAGAGGCGCATTTGGTCACCATAACGTGTCACCTAGAACAATCAAAGCCACTCATCTTTCCAAAATGGTTTCGATCGAAGGTATTGTTACAAGAGCCTCGTTGGTTCGTCCAAAAGTTATAAGATCTGTCCATTATAGTGAAAAAACAGGTAGGTTTCATTCAAGAGATTTCTCTGATCAAACTACATCTTTCAATCCTATTTACACACCTCCAATATACCCAACAGAAGATCAAGATGGTAACAAGCTGACCACAGAATACGGATATTCAACATATAAAGATTATCAAAGTATCACTGTACAGGAAATGCCAGAAAGGGCACCTGCTGGTCAATTACCAAGATCATTGGAAATAGTTTTCAATGATGATTTGGTCGATACTGTGAAACCAGGTGATCGTGTTCAGATTGTCGGTGTTTATAGGTCATTAGGTGGTGCTGCTAATGCTACTGCTTCTTTCAGGACTGTTGTTTTAGCTAACTCTGTCTATCCACTTCATGCTAGATCGACTGGTGTTAGTAGTAAAGAAACCATCACTGATTCAGACATCAGAAACATAAATAAGATCTCCAAAAGAAAAGACGTATTCGAATTGATGTCACAATCATTGGCACCTTCTATTTATGGTCATGAATACATCAAAAAGGCTATTCTTCTTATGCTTCTAGGTGGTGTCGAAAAAAATTTAGATCATGGCTCACATTTGAGAGGTGATATAAACATTCTGATGGTTGGTGATCCTTCCACTGCCAAGTCCCAAATGCTGAGATTTGTGCTAAATACTGCAGCACTGGCAATCGCTACTACAGGTAGAGGTTCATCTGGTGTTGGTTTGACTGCTGCAGTGACTCATGACAAAGAAACAGGAGAAAGAAGATTGGAAGCTGGTGCAATGGTGCTAGCCGATCGTGGAATTGTCTGTATTGATGAATTTGATAAAATGTCAGATATTGATAGAGTTGCTATTCACGAAGTCATGGAACAACAAACTGTTACTATTGCTAAAGCTGGTATACATACATCTTTGAATGCTCGTTGTTCTGTTGTTGCTGCTGCCAATCCCGTGTATGGGCAGTATGATGTTCATAAAGATCCACATCAAAACATTGCTCTACCAGATTCGTTATTATCTCGTTTCGATTTGTTATTTATCGTTACTGATGACGTGAACACTAATAGAGATCGTTCTATTTCTGAGCATATGTTAAGAACACACAGATATATACCACCAGGTTATGCTGAAGGTGAACCTATCAGGGAAAGATCAGGCCTTTCACTAGCTATTGGTAATGAAAAGTTAGACCACGAAGGTGACCCAGAAGAAGAAGAAGAACAACCAGTTTATCAAAAGCTGGATCCTCTACTACACTCTGGTGCTATTGCTGCTTTGAATTCTCGAAACACAAGATCATCACGGGATAAGATATTATCAATCCCATTCATCAGAAAATATATCCAATACGCTAAAAATCGTGTTGAACCAGTTTTGACAGAGAATGCTTCTGCTCATATTGTTGATGTCTATTCTCACTTGAGAAATTTCCAATCAGTTGGGAAGAATACTGCTCCAATAACTGCTCGTACACTGGAAACATTGATTCGTTTAGCCACAGCCCATGCAAAAGTAAGATTAAGTAAAACTATCGAGATGAAAGATACTGCAGTTGCTGAAGAAATGTTAAAGTATTCTCTATTCAAAGAAGTTGTGAAAAAAGAGACTTCTAAAAAGGCTAAAAGCCATGTTGCTAGTGATGATGAGTATGACTCTGATTCAGATTCAGAGTTCAGCGTAACCCAGACCACCCCAAAAAGATCTCAGAGGTCAACAAGATCCACTGCCACTACTCCAAGAAGAAGAGCTCCAATGACTAGGTCAAGTCCTGGTCCTATATCTTCCCAACATGCTCCAGACGACTATGTCCCAGTGCAGCAGGATACTCAAGATTCGTTAGAGGAAACTATCGAAAATTTGGACATCCAAGACAGAGAACCACTGCGAGAACAATCACAACAACAACTACAACAATCATCACCACTAAGACCTGTCAATCCAACTGCTCAAAATGCTTCAATTTCTAAAGATCGTTTGAAGAATTTGAGTAAGATCATTGCTGACCTTGTGATATCATCAGAACTATTTCAAAGTGATAACAGTTGCTCTGTCAATACCTTGCTTGAAGAAATTAATAAAAGATTGGCTAATGATTATCAAGAAGAACAGTTTAATAGAGATGAATTTAGGGCTGGTATTGACATTCTTGTATCTGATGGAAAATTGATGGTTGACGAGGATAGAGTTTACGTTATTTAATATTAGCCATTGGTTATTTTGTTTTCTTTCGAAGGGTTTTTTTAGTTCTATGTACGTTTGTTTTATATATACAAGTTATTATCTAGTTTTACCTCCAATACTTTTAATCAGCACCACATCACCATCTTCTAGAACATAATCTTTTCCATGTTTTTCTGGTTTCACGAGGTTGACATCTCCTTGTTCCATTATCTGGTCATATTTCCAAACATTCACATTGATGAAGTTCTTTTCTAAGTCGGTATGTATCAGGCCAGCACCTTCGGGAGCAGTTGAATGTCTTTTTATGTTCCATTCTCTTGCTTCTTTTGGACCACAAGTATAAAAACTGATCAAGTTGAGCTGGTCTTTCATAGTGAAAACCATTTCATTTATGACCTCTGATGGCTTGATTTCGTCCTCTAAGATGAAGTTGTCATGTTCGTGCTCAGCGCTGAACATTATAAGTTTCTCATTTGGTGAGTTTTCAGATATCCAGTGTTGCATTTTATCTAGATATTTGTTTTCACCAGACAAATAATCTTCTCTTGAAACATTCAGTAAATACAAAGTTGGCTTAGCAGTTAGGAATTTATGCTTATTTATAACTTCAACCTCAGCTTCAGTCCATTCCAAGTTATTCAATAATCTACCCTTATCTGTCATCAATTCATGTAATTTGTGTAAAATTGAGATTTCCATTTCAACTTGTTTTCTATCACTACCACTAGTAGCACCTTTTAACAGCTTTTTCAGCTTTTCCACACCATTTTCAACAGTTTCCATGTCTTTCAATAACAGCTCATCAGTGACTATTTCTAGGTCACGAACCGGATCTATAGTTTCTTCAACATGAGTAATTTCCTCGTTGTCAAACCCACGAATAACCTGGAATATCCCATCCACATTTCTTATATCGTTCAAGAACTGATTGCCTAATCCCTCACCTTTTGAAGCATTTCTCACAAGTCCAGCAATATCAACAATCTTTAAGTACGATGGAATAATTTTTTCACTGTTGTATACGTCTCTCAAATTGGAAAGCTTGGGGCTCGGTACCTTGTACAGAGATTCTTCAGGATTTATCGTGGCGAATGGATAATTATTTGGATTTCCAAGCTCTGATTTGGTAACTGCTTGAAAGAATGAAGTTTTACCAACATTGGCCAGTCCAACAATTCCCACAGATAACTTACTACTCGAGCGACCCAGCAGATTTGGCTTGGAATTTGAGGATGAGGGTTTCTTTGCTAACCTCGGTGTAAAGCTGTGGAAGAGTCTCCTTAGCATTATAAAATCTCTATTCATGACTTTTATGAGCTGTTGTGTTGATAATAACATTTTAATTAGAAAAATTACAAATTTTTTAAAACGGTGTTACAACGGTTCTAATAACGGGTCTTGTTGATTAAATATTATCAGCGTCTCGTAATGAGTTGTAATGCTCGCCTAGTGCAAAACTGTGCTTATAAAATACCAGTTTTAGCTCCTCGTTTTTACCATCTTCGTTGATTTTCAAGGCTGCTCTTCCACTCATCATAATCGATATTGGAGAATCAAACTCTTTAGACAATGCTAGAATCTCTAGATCTGAACCCCAAGCAGCCGTGTTCTCAATCTTGTCTAAATACTCATCCAGGTTCTTCAAGCTCATTGTCTCTTCATCAAACATGTACGGAATATACGTATCAGGATCTTTTCTGATATGTTCAGAAGCTAAGCTTCTCAACTCTTGAATGCTTTTCTTTATGCCACGACGATATTGTAATTGGTCTGCAATGGATGCAAATAAGCAATTACCATCAGGTTTGATATCAAATTCAACAACTCCGCCGGCTTTACAAAGGGCTTGAATAGTTTCTTGTTCCATTTCTTTGAAATTTGGTTGAAGGTCAGCTTCAGCTTCAGCTTCCTTTCTTTGCTCTTCGATGAGTGCTGCCCTTTTGGCTAATCTCTCTTTCTGACGGTTACGCTTTGGCCCTTTTGATTGTTGCAGCCGTTCATTATCAGATTGTTTGAGTGGTTGGGTTTCTTCTCGTTCCTTCTTCTCTAGCTCTAGCTGGGCCAGAAGAGCTTCAGGTGAAAATTCATTGTGCTCTTCATCTTCATCTTCTTCACCTTCACCTTTGCCCTTTGGAGCTTCACCTGATTCTAATGCTTTCAATTCCTATAAATACCGTTAGACAATATGAACTAATGTGATCAGTAACTCATAACTCACCTTCAGCTCTTTCTCGTGCCTCTCTTTCAAACTTTGTTCAAGTTCAGAGCATTTTCTTAAGACTTCTTTCTTTTTAGACTTAGTAGCTTGTTTCTTCATTCCAGTTACAGTCGCTATCAAGTCTCTGTTCTCTTTTCTATGCCTTGCAAGCAGTTGCTCTTCATTTCCAGCACTCATATTGGAATATATCTCACTTTAGAGATGATTGAACTTAAAGTGGGTGTGCGATGAGTTTTTTTTTTGTCAATTTGGATTTCTATCACTTCTTTTAAGCTGAATAGGCTGATTACTATAGTACAGGCTTTGGTAAACAGCAGCACATATAATAATAATTACTTCAGAACTAATACAGTAGTACCATTAAGAGAGACTTAAGAACTACAAAAGTGAACATTTGATCGTGTACTAATACAGCTCTAGGGAATTAATAATTTAAAAAACAAAAATAACGACCTCGGACAGGATCGAACTGTCGATCTTGTGATTAACAGTCACACGCCTTAACCAGCTTGGCCACGAAGTCATTTTTCGAAAAATATTGCTTTGATGTTCTTTTTGATCAATATTTCACAAGTTTTTGTTAATGTGGTGTCTAACATATAATTTTTTTGAAAGTTAGCTCGCGTGGCGTAATGGCAACGCGTCTGACTTCTAATCAGAAGATTCTGGGTTCGACCCCCAGCGTGAGTGCATTTTTTTTTCTCATTATTCTTTCGTACTGTTAGAACCTCAAGCTGATTAAACAGCTATAAATCAGGGATTGTGCTGTCGAATAAATTATTCATTACATCATGAATACGGTCTACGTCAATTGTCAGTTCAATGATCTATAAATAAACTGAAACTAATAAAGAAAACAAAACTAACAAATACATAAGAATGATATAACAAAAGTCGTAACGGCATGAACATGGTTTATATAGAGGTTTATTCAAATAGTTGAATAACACCAAAAGATTGTTCAATACCATAAGCACCTGGATCTTTCCAGTAATCGTTATAAGTGGATAGTATCGTGGCCTTGTTGCCCATAACTTCTAGAATTGCAGCGATAGCAGTAGCTTGGTTTTCAGGGCTTGGAATGTTACCACCGTTCTGGACACCAGCACTTGGATAACCGGTTTCAGTGACTAGAATGTCAAGGTCACCACAAATACCTTTAACAATGTCATACTGACCTTTGACAAAAGTACCAGCATCTTTAGCGGATGAATAAGTGTCAAAGTAAGCATGAGGGTTGATACCAACAAAGTCAATCTCAGAGCTAGTACATAATTCTGGATATTTTTCGAAGATGACAGGTGGCTCAGAAGTGGTAACCTTACCCGTGTAACCAGCATTATTCAATTGAGACTTGACTGAAGAAATTTTTGAGATTAGCTCAGATGCAGTAGCGTAGCCAGAGATGATAGCTTCATTACCAATTGTGATGAAGTCAAATACATTCCAGCCATTTTCAGAATCATTTTGGACCCATGAGATCAAAGAGGAAACAGCATCATCAATAGAATCAACACCACTATCTCCGATCCAGAAACCTTGGTTAACCTTTAATCCCAATTTCTCAGAAGCAACTAAAGTTGTAGCAAATGAGTTACAATCAGTACCATAGATACGGATCTTGGTAATACCTGTAGATTTGATCAAGCTCAAGTCCGAGAAAACAGCATCGTAGCCTTTGCAAGAACGATCATCATTATACGGACTGTAGACAATAGCAGATGGGACAGCTTTTGATGATCCTGTACTTGTAGAAGTTGTTGAAGTTGATGTGGAGGTTGGTGCTGTAGTGGAACCAGTAGCAATACCAGGAGCAATGGAAGTTGGTGCTTGTAGACTAGTTGGCTGAGCAGTGGTTTGCGCTTCGGTGCTTGGAGCTGGGGAGTCAGTAGTTTGAGCTTCAGTAGGAGAGTTAGTGGTAGCTGGTGCGGTAGCAGTAGTTGGGGCAGCATCAGTAGTAGTTGGAGCAGCATCAGTAGTGGTTGGTGCTAATGTGGTAGTAACAGCAGCAGTTGGAGTGGCATCTGGAGTGGCATCTGGAGTTCCAACTGGAGTAGGGTCAGCAGTAGGAGCTTTGTTGACAACACTGGTAAAAGTAGTACCCTCAGCGTAAGTAGCATCAGTTAAAGTGAAAGTATATGTAACACCATCACTGACCAAGATCTCAACAGTTGGAGCTGTGTGTGTGTTTGTGACAGTAGCAAATGTATCAGTGACCGTGACTGCTTCAGCAGTGTGAACTCTTGTGACTATTATTGGTGCAGCAAATGCATGTTGTGATAAACACATCAGGAAAAAGAGTGACAGGTAATTCATATTGATAAAAAGTGGAACAGCTTAAGTTGGATAAGTTTAAAAGAATGACTAATATAAGCTATTTGTTTAAAAGAGTGTAGCACCAATTGATGGTAGTATAGAATAAAAGAGTGACAGAGGTGAATAAATCTAAATTAAACATTGTAACTGAGATCAAGGGAATATCAACAACTTATAAAGGTTTCAAACAGCATGAAGAAAAGGCTGGACGCTGGTTATAGTTGAGTGTTTACTATACATGATTTCTAAAGCTCCCATTTCCCAGTGCTGGATCCTAGCAGATAATTAGTGCTTAAGGGTATTGTTAAGTTGACGTATGTGATTTTTTATGTGTTCGGTGATAAAATGGCTGGTTATACTCTTCAAGTCTTTACGTAAACTGCAAAACCCGGCACATCTGAGAGCAGGATTTTCCTAATCGGGTTAAAATAATGCAGCTTTCGGAGCTGTAACAAATGTATAACAGTGGAAATTGGAAAATGCTGGTTCCCTCTTTGGGCAAGTTAATTACCTCTTCTGGGTTTTGCCGGTCTGGCGTCAGCAGGAGCATCTCATCACGTTCTTTATATTCCTTTGACAAATAATGGTATATTAGATAGACTCTCTGGAGCGCAATGATTGCTTGAACCGTTGTTTGTTTGTGAGTTATACTATAAACCGGATGCCATGATTTAAAGCTAATACTCAATCAAGTTGTTCAGCTCTTTCAAGCAATGAAATGATGTGACATGATGGGATGACTGATGACTAGTTGTTGTGTGATTGTGAAGCCCGGCTACTCCACAGTAATGATTCGCTGCACGGAAATGCACGATCCATCAACAGCCAGCCATCAACGGCAGAAATAGACTATAGAGTATAGATCATAAACGCTAATCAGAGTATCTACCATCATGTAACAGTCTTTAAATGTCATGTGGGTACTCTGTGATATCAATGATCTAAGCCCTTTAATCGCAAATTAGCCAGCATGATACACGATTTGAAAGACTGTGAAGTTTGTCAACCGAAAACATTTTATTATGTCGAAGTACTCATTACTGCAATGGAGTCATGGCTATCATATGAGTTAGCTGTTGTATATGAGCGATACAGATCATGGTCAATTAACCTTAAATTATAGTTCATGATACAGTGGACTTAATATTGTGTTATATTATTCGCTAGGAAGTTAAATACCCAGGTACACAGTCTTAAATCATGAAACGAAATAATAATTAATGATACTAAATCAAAGTTCTGTCAATCTCATGCATAAACTGGCTAATGTTCAGAGCCAAAAGTCTGCGTTCTTCAAAAGCCTTAACCCTCTCAGCTTCTAAATACTTTACTCTTCCTCTCAGACATTCCATTTGACTTGCTATATTCTCAAATCTGACTCTATAGGACTCCATGAACGATGGTTCAACTGGCATGGATACTCCAAAGTCAAATTTTGAAGCTTCTGGCTCTGAAGTCAGTGAGAGTTTCTCTATTTCATGTGCTTTTGATTTAATTAGTTTTTGAAGGTTTATAAATCCCTTGTTCCCCCGAAGTAACTCAGCATCAGATAGTTCAATCTCGTCTCTCACTATTTCGATCACTTTCTCCACCACTATATTCCCAGCACTACCTAGATCTTTGAAGGTGTGATCGTGAAAATTTTGCAGTTCCTTGGAGATTTCAAGTTGTTTCTCATTTAGTTGTTTGCCATCTAGTTTGTGGATGATCTCTTTAGCAGATGTAAAAGCTTTGCGCTGTAGATAAAGATCAAATTGGGCCTGTTCATGTCTATTGAGAACAATCTCTGTCTTCTGTTCTTCTAATTGTATTTTTCTTTTATCAAAAAGAAGGGCTCCTTTTTCTACTGCGCTCTTTGCAAGAGCGAGGAGCCTTTTTAGATTCAAGTCTCCCAACTTTCTAGGATACAATTCTTGAAAAGTCTCCGCAATAGATTGTAGCTTCTTGTTGTATTTGCTGTTTAAACCATACAGTTTTTCCTGGACCATTACCTCAAGGATATCAGTTTGCATATCAATAGGTATTTTCAAGTATTGGGCTGGTCTATTCTTTTTGACACCATTGTGAGGTTGTTGTTGCTGTTGTTGTTGTTTATTTATATCTGATAGCACAATGATGTCATTACCTGGTTTACTGAGAGTTTGTTGGGGTTGATCTTGGAAAATCAATGGAGGAGTTGATTGTTTAGCGAGTGCATCAACAATAGCTTTCAGCTCGTGGTTCATTGGAATTGAGCTAATTAATGAATACCTTTGAGAATGAAAACATTATTCACCTTTATTTACTTTTCAAAGAATTTTATGGCAGCTTATTGTTACTACAGTAATTTGGTTAGTACACTAATTCATTCGATGACTTGAGGTGTATATTATCACTACATAAGTTAAATTTGTTCAATCTGAAATCACATCAGTCAAAGAGTGCAAAGTGCAAACAATTGTATTATTGATAGTTATGAAACTAGTTCTTGGTATAGGTTTGAGAAGGATACGTTGGGTACCCTGTACTGTTTGGTGGAGGAGCATCTGGTCTTTGGTAATTGACCGAATCAGAATTAAAATTTGAAGTAGGAGGAGGTCCTTCCGGTCTTTCGTATGCAGCTTGATTGTAATTTGGCGGGCTGTTGGCATCGTATTGTCCTTCAGGTTTATAATTATAGCCATAATTTTGCTGTTGTGGGTTAAAAGGTGGAGCCTGTTGACCAGCATAATTGTTATTATTATACCCATACATCGTCCAACCAGTATAAGCGAGAGGGGCCTGGCCTTGTTGTCTTCTTCTGATGTTCCTTCTTCTTGAAAGAATGCAGAATATAAGAACGAAAGCAATGGCTGGAATCAGCACACAGAGAACTATCCACCAAGGACGACGAGTTCTTGAGTATGTGTTATATCCATATGTATTATAGTATCTCTTGAATAACTGCAAACCTGTTTCTTTGGCTTCTGAAAATGTAACTGGAGCCATTTTCTTCTAATCAATCGTAAAATTCCAACAACTACACCGTTTATAAAAAAGTGAAATTTTACTTGGTTTTTATAGTTAATTGTTCTTTTAATGAGGGTCACCAAAGCAACAACAAAAAAGAGGCGTATGAAATTCGAGAATCATCCGAAAGGCGTAATTTTCGCGAAATAATTTGCTAATCTTGAAAAAGTGCAAATATTTCGCTCTCAGAACTCGTCCTTGTTAGCTCAGTTGGTAGAGCGTTCGGCTTTTACAGTCAAGCAAAGGAAAGAATCATTTCTTAGCGGAAGTTAACCGAAATGTCGGGGGTTCGAGCCCCCCATGAGGAGTTCTATTTCCTTTTTGCCTTTACTACATTTACTACACTGAATGTATTATAGGGAGAACATGATATTTACATTATTAGTCAGGCTACATGTTGGCATGATTACAAGACATGAATTAATACTTTGTACATGAGTAAGCTGTCTTCTTCTTAAGACTACTTTAAACCTTATTATCGTCAGTAACGTAAACGGCATCGTGGATTTTATTGATTTCTTTGTCTTCAAGATCAGAACTGTCAAGTTTGTCAGAGTTTCTTCCTATACCCTCAGACTCTTCAAGAGATTTATCAGCTTCCAGTTTTTTATTTTTATAATAAGCAAATGGATTATCAATCCAATCCAGGATTCTAGCAAATCTATTGGTTGGTCTGATTGAAGCATTATTTTCGAATTCCACAGCATTTTGATCATCACCCAAGTAGTAGTTCTTTTGGAATAATGAAGCCACTAATGAAACAACAGTAAAAGCCAAAGCGGCAGCAAACAAATAATAGATCACATGGTTATAAGCTAATATAGCACCTTGTCTCACATCACTATTAATATCGTACTCCTGGATTAAAGAGTAATCAGCATACATCTCATAAACCTCATCATCAGAAACAGTTGTAGGAATATACTTTCTAAGTGCATCTGGGAGTCTATTTTCCCATAAAGCTCCACCAATTGCACCACCAATTGCATAACCAATGGTCGACCATTGTAAAAGTAAGGCAATAGCTAGAGCAACATCCTGGTGTGGAACAGATGCCTGTGAAGCAACTTGTGATCCAATATTTGAAGCAGCACCACCCATACCTAATAATATCTGGACCCAGACCAATGCACCTGTAGTTGCATGTTCATAACGAGCCCATAAAGCCACTATCATTGCAACGACTTGGATAATCAAACCACCAACTTGTAAAAATTTAGTTCTATGTGTAATTCTCTGAAGAAGACCCACAATAAGAGCAAAGAAACAAATGCTGACGGTCTGAGTATTGTTGAAGTACGTCCAATTTCTATAGGACCAATCCTTGACAACACCAACATAAGAGGACAAATACAACAATAATAGCATTTCACCACATAAGTAAAAAAAATCCACAGTCACAGCAGTGATGAATGTTCTATTTGTTAAAACTCTTTTAGGTACAGATGGGAATGGAGCAAACCAAACCTCATAAACTGCATAGAAGATCAGAAATAACGCACCCACAACAAACATTGCAATTAATGAGGGATTTTTGTAACCACCTTGAGCAGATGAATACAAAGAGAAAGGTAGTAGTAACAAAGACCAACCAAAGGCCATTATAATCAAACCAAAAAGATCACTTTCAACAATGTAATTCCATAACAGCACACCAACATCTTTAGCTGTCTTCTTAGGAAGTACATCTTTTGCATCATCCTCTTCTTCTGGAAAGACACCTTGCGCATAATGCTCTAAATAGATCATACAAGCAATACAAGGAATCATAGTTGCAGGCATCAAAATGGAGAACATTCCGTATCCCCATCTCCAATTGTAAGTAATGAAATGTTCAGTGATGTAACCAGCAATCCAAACGGTGACAATATATGGTGAAGCAGTCAAACTAAATGTAAAACCACGATATTTTAAAGGGACGGTATCAGCCAAAGCAATGGTGTTAATCAAGTCTATGTTTGAGCTTCCTATTGTGACAAAGACACTACCAACAACATAAGCTGAAATTGAAGAGGAAGCTGCACAAATGATGTATCCCATTGTATAGAAAACCAATACCACACCATAACAAACAGGTCTTGACGTAACATCGGCAATTTTTGCAACAATTGGCTGTGAGACAGAAGACATGATAGAAGTTGCAATTGATAACGTTGATAACATTGAATGATGACCCAAGTCGGATGTTGCGTATGGTTGATAACTTGACGTTGTCGATCCATCAAGAGCAATAACAAATTCAGTGACGATGATACATAAACAGAATAGCAGTCTGATGTAATAGCCCTTCTTAGTCTCATCCATGACTCTTTTGAGCTTTGCCATTCTTCTAACACCACGAGAAACATACTCTGGCTTAATAACCTTTTCACTTGTAACACTTTCAGTCATGATTGATGTAACACTGTGAGGGTATATTGAGTATTTCTGCTAAAAAAGAATTGAGGCAGAAGGCTTAATTTATATATAGATATATATGGTCTCCATCTCAGTTGAGCTAACGTCTGCAGATCGTTTTGATATATCAGATCTGCTGCAATGTCATAAGTATTTGGGTCAACCACAAGCTAAGCTAAGTGATTAAAAATAATAAGCTTGAAAAGACAAAAAAAGCTTGAATGTTAATATGTGCCTCAATGCATTGGCTAAGGTTTTTATGCACAAAATTGTACAAAATTTTCGAAAGGCAACCTATTAAATTTGTTAATTACTGTACTTTCATATACAAAACGGGTGCAATATGAAAGTCCTAATTATTCTACGGGTTCAGGGTTCACCAATAATAATGCAGTATTCGAATATGGTCTAGTATTTGTGTTTCAACTGTCTTCCCAATTCCCGGCTGAAGTTCACTAAGACCCATTATCACCGAACATCATTAGAAATTGAACCAATTGCAAAAAAATATACCAAAGACATAAAGACATAAAGACATAAAGACATAAAGAAATAAAGACATAAAGAAATAAAGACATAAAGAAATAAAGAAAGACATAAAGACTTTAGAGGACTTTAGAGGACTTTAGTTGGCATCAATGACTATTGAACCTCAAACGACTTTAAAGAACTCAACAATAGACTATGTGACACAGCTAAAGCAAAGTGTCGAAACCTCAAGCATCATCCTGCTCATTACCCTCCCATAGTTGTCTTTTATCTAATCAGGTGACATGACATAAAAAGGGTTCGGAGTAGATCCTCTCACAGTCGTTAGTTTCCGATGAAATAGTAAGAAATTCACCTTTGTATGTAAGATGGATGTATAGAGAACACTAAGCCTAACCATAAACAATTAATTTTACTCACCCCAAACAGTTAAAATTTTAGTTAGTTCATCATTAATTCATAAATTAAATGAAACCGTTGAGCCGTCGGGAAATTCTATCAATAAAAAAAAATAAAAATCAACTAAAATTTTTCAAAGAGAAACACCAAAAACCAGTGGAAAATAATACAAAATCTCTTTTAAAGGAGCATTTAGTATTTTTCTAAGCAAACACTCCACTCATTCTTCCCTGCTTTCACTGGATCGTCATTGATTCCAGTTTTTTGTGGTCCAAAATCGCCAGATATTGTCTATTTTTGCACTTATTTTAAGAGTCACACGAAGTAAATCAGTTGATTGAATAACACACACACGACAATAAAGACGCCAAATAATCCAACTCAAATTGTTCTATAAGCCCATAAATCACTTTCCAGTTAATCTATTGCAAGTTTCCTGAGCTCATTAAGTATAAACATTGAGAAAACTCACATTCTCAGCGTATTAATAATACCCCATTAAAAGTATTCGGAGGCAATGCAGAGACTCCACATCACACTATCAAATACTTCAACACAGACTACTCACTCGGTACAATCATCCACCAGCCATACACATCTTTTACCCAGCCATGACAGAATCAAATCCAGAAGAACCACAGAAGAGAACATTGATTTAGAAGCTCAAGGTAAAGAAGTTGTGAGGTTGTGTAACCAGTATTTGAAGGACAACAATCACATCGGACTTGCAATAGTTGCTAGACAAAAGGGTATTCCACCATCGTTAAGACATAAAGTATGGCCGGTCCTGCTGAAATATCATCCTTATGTCATTGCACCATACATAAATGCGACTGTTGAGAATGAGTCTGATATCGAGATTGATGAAACAAGAATTCATAAAGATATACTGAAGTACTTCAGAATAAGGACTTCAGATAAATCAAATGGGAATAACAGCACCGGAAACAACTCGCCCACAAGTAAAGAAGTTCAAGTATCACCAATGGAGGATGAAATCATAAGGATAATACATGCCTCAATCATTAAATTTTTCAATAAATGGGGTGGGATAGTCAAGTATAACTCAGGTTTTACTTGGATCGCACTAAATCTTGCTGAATGGTTTCCTCCAATTCCAAATTCGAATTATGTGCTTATTGGGAGAAGCCATGTTAATAGGAGCGATCCTTCAAACAAGCATTTAACGCAGATCATCGAAGAAGATAACACTCGCTCATTCAATCTTGATGATTCGATATCTTCTTCTTCAGAATCTTCATCCACATCATCGTCCTCCTCATCAAGCACTACAAATATGTCATTCTCTGAAGTATACGAAAGATTAGTTTTGGTGTTGTTACATTCGAAGGAAAAAACCAGTGAGTATGATTCAAGAAGAGGATCGCTAAGAGATCCAGATCAATCAACAAATATCTTAACTCCATTAAATAAGTTGAACAAGAGCGAAATTTTATTCAAATCGGGGAAACATGAACATCACATAAGTATGTTTCTAAATATATTATCTAAGGTACTCCCAGAACTTTACAAATCATTATCTGAAGACGAGATATTAAGCAGCAATCAAAACAACCAATGGTTGACATGGTGCTTGAAATATTGTGGTGCAAAAGTATTGAATAAGTATGATAGAGGCCGTTTATGGGATTTACTATTAGGTTTCAGACTAAGTTATAAAGCTTTTTTAAAAGAATACGAATCGAAGCCAAAAACGTTAAAGATATTCAAGAAATTCTATGATATTGAGGATCAAGATAAAGATTACGATGATACGTTTGACAGATTTGACACAGATGCATTTTGGTTTAAACCATCTGATGATCCAACAGTTTTGAAATGGTCTCAATGTGATTACCAGTATCAATTGATCTTCGTATTTATCTCGATTTTACACAAGAATGAATCAGATTTATTAGAATTTGATTCTTTTGAGATATTTGAGTTTTTGAATAAGTTGAATTACAAAAAATCAACAGAAGAACTAACAAAATTCGATTGGTTGGAGAACGATTATATTCAGAAAGTTATAAATGAAGCAGGAGAATTATGGAGAACTTGGGTTTGGAATGAAATCAGAGATGAGATTACAGAATAGATTATAATCAGAAAAATAGTATGCTAATGATTTATGTATCTATGTAAATTAGTCTTCAGCATCTTCAATTGGTTCACGAATGTTCTTTTTTTTGCCCTTCTTAGTTTTCTTTTTCATCTCTAGAAGATCTTCAAATTGTTTCTTTTCAGTATCCACATCTTCCACATCTTCGGTCTCTTCAACAGATAAGGCCGATTGTGTAGGTGTTAAAGTCTGGACTATTGTAGCAACAGTTGCACCATCTTCATCGACCCCAAATAGCGTCTTTAATATGACGCTGGTCCCTTGGTTCATCTGTTGTTCTTTTTTCTGTTGTTTCTTTAACTTAGCTTCTGCTTCTGCTTCTTCGACCAACTGTTGTTCTTTAAATTCGACACCACCTTCTTCTTCACCATCGATTTCATTTTTATTGCTTTCTAGACTATCAAATAATTCCTTATCGTTATTGATGGTATTATCAGTGACTGAATCTTCCTTGGCATCGATATCTTTTACAATTTGATCAGAGGCTAAGTCATATTTGCCTGCTAATTGAGATTCTTCATCTTCGTCCTCACTTCGTTGTTTGGCTTCTTCTTCTGATATTATGAATTTTTTAAATTTTCTCTTTTTACGTTTCTGTGAGCCTTCAATATCATTGAAATTGTTGAAAATAATTTCGTTTTTGGAATATCCATATGAGATAGGGCCTGTCCTTAGTTGTTGCAAAACATTTTGCTCGAATACTTTGTTCTTCTCATTATTAAAACTGACAACAAATCCATTATCATCGACGTTTTCACTTCCATCTTCTAACTCATCATCATCCACTTCTGCCAAGTATTCATCAACTTCATCCCAATGAACTTTACCTAAGTTCAAACTTGATAGATCAGTGTTTTTGAAAACATCAAATTTCTCCTGTTCCCATTTTTCACTAACATCCTCAAAGGCAACTTGCCAAGCTCTGTCAAATACCACTTTGTTTTTCAAATGTTCTTTTTGTCTGATTTCCTCATTAGCTAGCCATTCCATATGTTTCAAATCATCAGTTGATGGTTCATATATATGCCAAATGACATAATGAGGTAACCCAATGACCTGGAATCCCATAGTCTTACACAATTTACCAAAAGCCTCAGTTTCAGCATGTTTCTTGAATGAGAAGGCAGGGAACATTGCACCCCTTCTGAAGACATGGGCTTTGGATAAAATAGACACACCACCAATACCGTCCAGCTCAATTTCAACTTCTGGATCACCATAAGGATCTCTTAAATATGCTAAATGTGGTCTCCAAGTAGCATACTCTGGATATCCTTCCACAATAACTGCATCTTCATCTAATCTATCAGCCAATTCAATACCACCTTCACTTTCTTGCCATGAGTTCAAATCATAAGCTTGTTCATAACCTAGCCAATCAGGCAAAGGTCTCCAAATATTAGGAACTATAACGTCTTTATCATGGTGCATTAAATCCTCTAAAACTGTGGAAGGACATGTTTCAACATCAATATCTCTCCAATAAACCCAGGAATGATCAGGTCTAAGAGCGATAGATAACAACCAATTTCTAGCAATAGCCATTTTCTTACGTCTTGGGCCCTGGGCAGCAAAACCATGTCTATCACTGAAACTTTGTCCAACTATTTGTCCAAAATCCTTTTCAAATATCTCAATTCTTCCAAATCTTTTCGTTTTATCAGGATTCTGTTGAAATTCATTCAGAAGGATATTCAAGTCTTCTAACGTTGTATCAGAAGTATCAGATATCAAAAATGAAAGATCAATTAGATGGTGAGGATACGTCAAGTTAGATAGATGGCTGAAGAACATGGGTAAATGAGCAGAAGCATCTCTCAACGGCACTAAGAACAATATTCTTTCATTGTTCTGCCATCCTTCGCCTGTTGCTGCGTAATCAGCCAAATCATAAAATTCGACATTTAAATCATTAAGCTCAGCAGTACTAGCTGCGTGTAGAGAGTTTGGAAAATCAGGATAGTAAAAAGTCTGTTTCAAAGGTGATCTATACGTCTGATATAAGTATAATAGAATGACGAAAGGGGTGAAGTTGTATAGTGATTGAATAGCATATTTGGCAAAGGTTGTGACGTATCGTATTGTATCGAAATCCTCATCAAAATGGAAGATATTCGATCTTTTAAAAGCTGGTTTGAAGGAGGAATGCTCTTTTGGCTCTATAAATTCTTCTAATAGTTGTTGATCCTTTTCAACATTTCTTTGGCGTGTCATTGTTTCTTTGATTCACAAACAAGACCAAGTGTTTTTTTGAAGGCGGAAAAAGACTCTTTTGGGATGAGAAATTACTTTCCCAATGATTTATCCAAATCAATCACCCTGTTGTTATTAATACTGTTTTTTTTTTTAAACAAATCTTTAGAAACAGAAATTAACTTAGTGATTTTGATTAT